>VWZL01006088.1:1459852-1694178 GCA_013396915.1 Stercorarius parasiticus
TCCCTTCCCTTTCCTTTCCTTCCCTCTTCCTCTTTCCCCTTTCCCTTCCCCTCCCCTCTCCTTCAGAAAACCAGGCTGAAATCAGAACTGCACAGAGGAAAGAACTGGAACCAAGGGGGGAGGCTGGGAGAGGTCTGTGCCCTCTCTGCTCGGTTGTATACACAGAAATAGGCAAAACAATTGTGTGGAAGAAGGATATGACAATGGTTAAAGAAACAACAGAAGGCGATGGCGAGGAAGAGGAAATATAAATGGAGGTGTCGTGGTTTAACCCCAGCCAGCAGCTAGGACTACACAGCTGCTCGCTCACTCCCCCCGGTTGGGATGGAGGAGAGAATCGTAAAAGTGAGGAAAAACTCGTGGCTTGACTCCAAATGTTCCCCTCTTCCTTTTTCTTCCCCCAGCTTTACATGCTGAGCATGACGTCACATGGCATGGAACATCCCTTTGGTCAGTTGGGGTCAGCTGTCCCAGCTGTGTCACCTCCCAACTTCTTGTGCACCCCCAGCCCACTCGCTGGTGGGGTGGTGTGAGGAGCAGAGAGGGCCTTGACTGCTCAGCAACAACCAAAAACATCAGTGAGCTACCAACAGTGTTCCCATCCCAAATCCAAAACACGGCACTGCACCAGCTGCTCGCAAGAAGGTCGACCCCATGCCAGCTGAAACCACGCCAGGAGGAGTGTCCCGGCCCGGAAGCACGGAGTGGGCAACGTAAAGCACTCCAAACCCCGGCATAAGCAAACAGAACGGAGGAACAAAACCTGCCCATGCATGAAACAAAGCTCGGTAGGAGAGAGGCCGCAGAGCAGGATAAAACCACTCTCCTGTATTCAGGAAAGCCAGACCTCAATAGTGAAGGCCACGGGATAACACCGAATGCAAATTATGCACAAAGAAGGGATAGACCCGAAGTGTTTGGCTCAAAACCACAGCAGGGAAAGTGTTAAAAGGGAGTCGGGGGTAGAACTGGGAGCCTGATGGCAACATTGGCCAAAGACGATCACCATCGCAGCAAACACAGTGTTCACACAGAGCTTTCTGTAAGCTGCAAAACTGTGTTTGCGTATGGAAAAAAGATCCCTGGAATATAATGAAACACATTACTGCTCCGGCAGTAGCTGCTGCTTTCCCAGGTATAAAGGTGCGAGCAGAGCCTATGAATGATGCCTGGGGCTGGGCAGTTTAAAATAAATAGATGGGCAAAGCATAGGTTAATAAAAAAGCATTCTAAGTCAAAAGGGGAAGGAGTAAGAGACCTAATTAGACAAAAAAAAAAAAATATCAACAGGGCTGAAGGACTCAAGGACTCGAATACAAAGGAAAGACTGGATTTCTTCACGCCAGAGCAGCAGAAGCGATCTGGACGTTGTATCTTAAGCAAAAGGGAAGGGTTTCACAGAAGACCTCCCTGCAGCTTGGTAAGTGAGGTCACTGGAAATAGAAAACCTACAGATAACAGCAAGGAGGGTCACTCTCCTGAGAAAGTTGTGTCTTCCAGATGAGGAAATACAGAAGATAAATAACGGCAGCTAGAAGCAGTTACTTCAACTGGGCAAAAAGAAACAGGGCTATCACGCAGTGAGAAAGACACAGAGATTGAAGGAAGTCCGGCAATATTTCCAAAACCAATATGCATTTTGCTTCCATTTTTAACAAAGGTGATTACATGAAAGATGGGAGCAGGAAGAAGGTGAGTAACGGGAAGAAAGTCGGGGGTAATCACTGCAGCGGGGAAAAACAAACGATCTTGTCCAGAGTGCTGGCAGGCCAAGTGTGTGAAAATGAGGGTGGAAGGAGCAAGAAGTTTGGCTGTAGCCCTCAAATCATTTTGGAATACCTGCATTAAAGAAAGGGAGAGAAATAATTTACAATAATTTGGACAAATTTTGAAGGAAAGAAATAAAGATACGATGTATGCGATTAAATGAGATGTTGCTTCAGCATGATACCTTGCCCTGATACAACTTTGTTTCCCTTTTCCTTAAAGAGAGGAAATGTGGAATCTATTTGGGGTCAATAATACCTGCTACTGTCCAGGTGGGAAACAGCTATTTAAGCGGAAGAATGTGGGGATGAGGAGACAACAACCGAGGGGTGGTTTGTATGGGAAGTGTCAGGCTGAAGGAAAGCTGCTCTGTGGGATTCATCAAGGCTCCTGTTGTCCATCATATTTTCATTACAGTGGTGTCATCGAGAACACGAGCATGCTAATGAAATCTGCTGTTGGCAGAACTGGGAGACATCACCAGTTCAAACAAGGGTGGGAATAGTATACTGGGGAAACTGCACGCCTCTTAGAACGGGATGAATGAAAATATAATTAAATTTGATAATACTAATGACATGCAGAGATTAATCACAAAAACTTCCTCCATTGACTATGAGATCAGCACTTGGAAAAGAAAGACTAGCTAATCACAAGATGAGTAGGAGTTATGTAAAAAGGGAAATGTAAACCCAGCGATGTCAAATAAGTAATTTCAGAAAAGATCTGCAGCAAAGCGTGTGATTCTGGCGGCCAGTCAAGAGTAAACCGAAGTGGAACAAGCGTGGACAAAACCCACTGTGGTGATCGGGGACTGGACAGCCCGTTTCAGAGGAGGATGAAAACACTTGGTGTATTCAGTTTGGCAAAACGAAGGAAGTGGGGCTTGGGAAATGGGGGAGCTGGGAAACTTGAAACTAAGGGCCAACGTCAGCATGAGAACAAGTGGGTGTGAGATTGGCTCTGCAGCCGGAGTAGCAAAATGCTGGAAGAAGCATGACTTCTTTTAAATGGAGATGGAGGACTTCGTAGAAGGGATTACGCGGTGCAGTTGGCTGCCGTGGCAATGAGGTCGGATGACCAAGAGATCCCTTCTGGAGGCCTACAGAGAATATTCTAACACCATTCTGTAAATATTTAGGCTTAACTTCCAGCAACATGTGCAGCAGTGGTGTCTCCAACAGGTAAAGGGGTATAGTAGAAAAGGGGAAATGGGAAAGGGGGATGAAAATGAGACGACACCTCAATAAACCAGTTTTATAAAAGGGATGATTAATTAGAGACTGGATGAAAGCGCTAAAATAACTGGAGAATGGGATATTCTCCCTCTGTCTCAGAACACCAAAAGCTAAACAATCAGCCAGATTGAAAGGTGGAACTTCTGGAAAAACTGAGATACAAAATATGTTCTTATAAAATATGTGGTTGAGCCACTGAGTCAATTGTTGCAGGAAGGCACTGGGACAAAAATTACAATTATCGCTGCACAAAGAAGAAATGTGCATTTGTAAATTTTGAGAAAAATGCATTTTTATAGTACTTGGTGCCAGCATAAAATTCGTAAGCAGCAGTAAATTAATCTCCTCAAATTTTGCACCAGTTTCTTAAGTATTATGGACCAGAAAGAGCTCTAACAGTGTGGACAAGCTTTCTCAACCATCCGTCTTTTTAACACAAAATTTCTTATGTCTTCCTCTCAATTACGCAGAAGTGACTGCTCTCAGAGACAAGGTCTTAGCCCGGATGGTCATGGGTAGGAGCTGATGCAAATGCATACTTCCACACTCCGGGGGCTCATTTCCATAGGTTATTTTGTGCCACTGCTCAGAGGGTAAGTTTGCACCTTCCGTAAAGACACTCCCATCAACAGCCAGGGAATGAACCTTACTTTGTTATCGAGCGCTTTGGTAATTAACTTCTAGCACACGTCTTCAGAGAAACAAGTGGCGTGGACGCGGTGTTCAGGAACACGGCCAACGTCTGCTCATTCCAGGTAAGTATTTACTTTCCAAAGCACTGTGAATTCTCTCTTTGGTTTTATAGAAGTAAATACAAGAAAGCCCTCTGTTCATGGCACACTCTGTACGTCCTATGCTCCCAACATATGCAGCCAAGTTGACCAAAACCTGTGAAAAACCCAAGACGACCAGAATTTATCACCTCTGACAAGGCCTGCATCACCTTCCAAGGGCAAAACATAAGAGGGAGGGAACAGAGACATTAAAATAAACTACATAAACAGGAAAACAACTTCCCTCTGTGCTGGGAGGGGTCTCCTGGCCAGAGAAGGCCAAGTTTATGGAGTAAGATAGGATCTTCATTCCAGAAAGGGGGAGGGAGGGACACGCTCCATGCACCCTCACCTACCCACAGACCCTACGTGGTTTCTATAGCAGCACAATAGCAGACATTTTTCTCTCTCCACAAGAAAGCCTGAGTAATGTTCTGCAATGATATTAGTCTGCATTTTAATCAGATTTTATCTTCTCTTAAGCTTGCGGGTTTTTTTCCCCCAGTTTCCTCCTTATGTAACGCTCCCAAACTCTAATCCAGGGAGTGAAAAGCTCAAGGTTTTCTTTTCCATTCAGGGCTGCCCATCTGCTACCGGTATTTTTTTGCGCTGGTTTGTGCCCCCACAGTACAAGCAGTTGTTCTGCACGCAGAATGCCAGTTTGATATGAAAAAGGGTGGGGGGGGGAAGCCCCGATGATGGAATCTTTTGAATTAACACAAGCTCTAATGCTTCATTCAAAATTGTATATGAGAGAGCTTAGCAGAATTTTTGTTTCCCATTTTAGGAATGTCTCAGGAGCTGCATTAAGCCCTCTAAAAACTGTGGCGTTGAAGTGCCACTGCCGGCCTTTCTAAATCTCACCTTGTGTTACAACAGAGTTAGTGTGTTGGGGGTCCTAACGCCTGGATTACGTTAGGAAAGGTCCCGGACAAGCCCTGCTGTGCCAGGCAAACCGTAGGGCGATGCTCACACGGGCAGGGGAGCGCTGGGGCTGGTACAGCTTCTCTCTGTAGCTAAGCAAGCAAAGAGCTTTCTGCATGTACCGTCTGCAAGTCTAACCTCTGCAGATCCTTTAATTTCATGGAGTCATCACACAGAAGTCGCACCCCTGAAACTACAGCCAGGGAAGGCAGCGTTTTGGTTACCACCTCTCCGGGTTTTTGCTGTCACCTCTGGGGGGTCAGCGACCAGCCCCACAGCTCTGCTGGTGGGATGCCCCAGGTGCACGTGTCCTGCCCTGCTCAGGGGGGTCATCAGGATGGCACAAGCCCTCAACGAACATGGCTTGAGCTGACCTTGTTCTGAAGTGGAAAGGTACTGAAAGCTTTACATTCCGAATACAATTTCTTTAGCAAGAAGGATGTAAATTCAAGTCATGCCTACATACTACAGCAGAAAGTTATGATGAGTGAACGTGTAGGTTGCAAAGTCAAATGCAGAAAATATAGGAAATGCCAGAAATAAGATTGCCTGGGCAACCTTAACTCATCCTCCTACATGCATATGCATTTTCTTACAGCCTTAATTGCATAATGTCATACCATTACCCTGTCTCCTGTCATACTGGCAGTCTGTCTTCTATTTGCCTATGGGAACAGAGCACCTAAATATACTCGAAGATCTGGATGTTATTCAGCAATTCTTTTAAACCCTCAATTAATCAGCCCGTGGTGCAACACAGGAAGCATTCCCGTAGTGCAGGAATTACTAACTCCTACATAGGCTTCTCAGGGTGTATAGCAAAGGTACATGAGAACAAGTCAAACTCAAAGTCAACCAGGCTGCCTAAGTCCAGCATGTACCTACCACCTAAACTCCTTTCAGCTGCTACTGCATCTTGAAACACCTCAATGCTTTATACACCCAAATATTCTGTAGCAAAGTCCCATAGACACACTGCGTTGAAGCCCAGAATGTAGCCCTGAAGTTTCTGAGATGAGCAGTTGAAGCACAAGGAAGGAGTCTTTCTCTCTCTCTATGAACATCAAATCCCTCAGGGCTGTGGAACAACTTTGATGGTAAGACCAAGAGAGCCACATCTCAGGCTACGCGCTAGACCAGGTGTCTGAGCTTGCTTCTGCGAACGTCAGAGACCTGGGGCCAAGGGCTTGCTTGGAACTGGGGAGAAAAGAGGCAGCCTGATATATCGGACAGTGACAGTAGAGCATGTCAGGCCAGGTTCCTGGCAGGGAAGGATGGTGGGACGGGTGAGAGCTCCCCAGGAATACCAGGCACAGGTCTTCCCAGCCGTGCTCCAGGTGTAACTGGTGCAGCAAGGGGCTGTGAGGGCAATCAGGGGAAGAAATGCCAATTTTACAAGCAGGGAGGAGAAAAGACAAGCTTGTTTAACCTAGCAAATGGTGCCGGCAAGGGGAGATGGTAATCACCTGCTGCCAGCTCACACAAGAGGGATCAGGGAGGAGAGAGCTCCTTAGAGCAAGGAGCAGCTTGTCAGAGAGTTTTCCTTATGAGTGGGTTTTGCAGACCTTAAATGCCTGAAGGAACTGGGCGCTCCGCTCCTACTGCCTTTCAGTAGGAACTGGATCCACATATTATTTAAAAAACGCAATTATTGTTAACAATTCGTAACAGTTTTTAAAAACACCTGTAACTATAGAGATTTCCACAAGAAACCAGGTGACCCAAAATATTTTGTCGAAAATCCCAACTAGATAAACAATAAAAAGGTAATGGGGAAAACTGGGAAGTAAATGATTCCCACTTGGGAAAGACTGCTGATAAGCTATATAGCTACACAGATATGCAGGCTACAAGAAGCTGGTGATATTTTGCTTCACTGTGTTTCTGTATCATAAATTTCTATATTCTGTTTTGTCTGAGGCTAGAGCCCATTGGTGATGTTTTGTGAAGTGTTTTAAGGCATTTAAATGAGGAGGCACTGCTGCCTACGAGGCAGCCTTAAAAAAATTTTATTCATCCAAGTTTCAGGATAGTCATTAGCATTCACACAATTATTATGCAGGCAGGTGACTATAGGTAGGCAGCCGAAAATTGTCAGAGGAACGGCATTCATTTTGTTTAGCAAGAAAATGAGACTTTAGAGCTACTGCAACACCCAACATTTTAATAACAATCCATTTTTCAACAATACACTGTTCAGCTGGCTAAACATGTACAAGGATTAAATACAGGAAGCTTAAGAGCAGACTCTGTCAGCTATGTTTGTTTTCCATAAATCCCTTTGTGATGATGATGAACTGCCCCATAACAGAGATGCATACTTCAGTGTTATTGTATAGATGACTCATATAGTCTCTATGGTTTGACAAGGGCACAGGGTTTGTTTTTTTTTTAAATAAAGCAAGTAGTCAGTCCAAAAATAGAAGTAACACTTAGAAGAATGCAGCTCCTGGAGGAATTACGAATTCCATCTACCAAAAACACAGAGGTTGGTATGCTGGGGCATCTCTGCTGAGGATATTGTGTGAAAGCCATTAATTCTTCATCTGGAATGTAAATCTACGCCGTCCAAATGGGATTTAAGTATTTCAAGGTAGGAGTTCAGCTCCTGGCTGGAACCGGTTTTAACCGGTTGGGTAATTTTCATGGTCATTTTTATATTTGCTTTCTCACTCAGAGCCCAGAGTTATTTGCCCTGCGCTACCTGCAGCGCAGGGTAGCGTCGTGGAATGGCTGGAATGGGTCCCTGGGCCAGGAAGGAAATGGGCCCCTGGTCCCGGCAGCCGCCAGCTTCCCTCCGCTCCCGATCCCCACCAGGGCCGCCCCCGCCAGCAGGATTCGGGGGAATTGCACCGCTGGCAAAGTCACAGGGGACACTGCCGCTGCTGCAGGCTCAGTTTGCACATTTTGAGGTTTAATGGCATCTTATTAATAGTAAATAATAGGAAAGCATCTATTCCAGGTAGAAGGAAGATGTTTCCACTATTTTCTTATCCTACACCAGAGCATTTCTCCCTAAAATATAAAACTAATACTCTCATTTGCCTGAAATATCCTGAAGACAGGTTTCTGTGACTGAACAGCAGCTCACCTTTAACACAGTCTCACTGAATTCTCAGAACCAACCAAGCAAAGTCTCAACCTACAAATCCATTAGTCATGATGTTTTCTTACAGAAATCTCCACCAAATGAGAAAGGAAAATAGTAACAGAGAAGAACTTACCTTCTAGCTCCTAGCTGGATGCTGTAGGGGTGAGAGCCTGGGCCAGGCTGTGTCTGAGCACCTCGGGCACCGATGCACCATAGTTCAGGGTGGGTTTCATCCAGCCACCTAGAAACCTTGTAGTTTGTAATTCAAGCTGGGTGGAAACTACACCCTGAGAGGAAGTTTCTGTTCACACTGCCCAAAATCAAGCCCGTCACTACTAATGCTTGCCAGACACAGGTGAAAATGTGAAAGAAAAACTGTGGTTAAGCTACTTCCACTGAGAAAGGTCCCTCTCCTGGGTGCACGCTAGGGCGGTAAGTGCGAGGACAAGGGAGCAAGCCAGCTGGCCAAAGGCAGAGGGACTTCCCATCTGGCTTTGTTGCAAGAAGGTTTGATATGGGCTTTCCTTCATTTCTGATGTCCAGGGAGTCGCACTGTCACAGGACGGCTGCAGAAAGGATGCAAACACAGTGCAGAAATTGCCCTCTGTCCGGATGGGACAGACGGCTTGGACTGGAGGTAGCCTTACGTATACCAGCAGGTGACTGTGCTTCTCCAAGGCTCCCATCAGTGGACAAGCCACCATTTAGGAAGCAGGACTGGGCTTGGTTTTGCTGTTACGAAACATAAAAACCCTCGTAATATAACCTAAACAACCAAGATAGTTGCACATCCTCATTTCCATGTTGCTGCTGCTTAGACCTGATGACAGCTCTCTCTGCTTTTTGGGGGGATGCTTTCCTGTGCTTGGAGCAGGTGGCAGAGCGATGACTTCAGTGTGGCTTAGCTACCAGGGGGCTCCCTCTGACCTTAGGATGTCCCAGCCGTCTTATATTAACTGGCAAAGGGAGGACCGCAGTGACAGTCTCCTTTAAATGTCAACTTGAAATGCCCTGCACTTTACGTTTCAGATGAAGGGGCATTTAAATGCTAAATATTACCCTTTATTCGCTGACGTATATAAAAAATTGTTCCATTATATGCTACTGTACTACTGATGCAATATGTATTTTGCTACAGTTTTGGTTCCACCTCTGTTGATATTAGTAACAAAGTTTACGTTCGTTTTCATGGTAAAGGAATAGAATTACTCACTACAAAATGCATTTCCATTGTCTGAAGTTGCGCAAAAAAAAAAAAGTATCTAGAAAGCCTGGGAAAATTTATGCTTTTTCACAGTTGCATTTGTAAACCAGACTTTTTCTTTTAATTTGAAAAAGAATCTGACCAAGACTGACTTGTAACTCAAGATATGATTTCAAATTGCTGAAATCAGTACTAAGAATCAGTAATAAGCTAGCTATAAAGCAAGCTATACGCTTGCTGAGAACGTATAGAAAAATTTGTGTGATAAGAACAATTCCAACTACAATCAATTACTGGAAAATAAGACAAAGTTGCAATTCAATACGCATTGGATTTTTACTGCGTTCTAGACAAAGAATCACTGCAGGTCTAACTCCAAACAACAATAATTCTCCCCAGTAGTTGTTGTCAGCATCTCTCCTGAATTCCCGTGGGCATGAAAGGGAATAGGTTTTGCACAAAAATAATTAGGAGAACCTCAAATGAGGTGTTATTCCAGCAATACTACAAAGCTGTAGATGTACAAAACAGCTGACTCACTGCTTAGAATCACACATTCTCTCATGTCTTGGCACCTGAAATAGCTGAAACATCACAAACTGATAATAGGATTTCTAACTGAGAAGTAGAAGTATTTTGCATTAATATTACATGCAGCCATGAATAAAACATCAACACGTAACTAGAAAGTTTTTCACTTGTATCTCAGCAGTAACTGCAATCTCAGCTGTTTCAAAATATGTATTCTTTCAAAATACCAGAAGGCAGTTGTACATAAAAGATTCATTCTATGAAAGAACTGAAGTTGCAATTCATTCTCCCGTCCGCTCAGCAGGCAGTGCAACTACATTATTACTGACTTGGGACTGATCATAGAATCATAGAATGTGTTGGGTTGGAAGGGACTTTTAAAGGTCATCTAGTCCAACCCCCCTCCAGTAAGCAGGGACATCTTTAACTAGATCACATTGCTCAGAGCCTCATCAAGCCTGGCTTTGAATATTCGTCTCCAGGGATGGGGCCTCCACCACCTCTCTGGGCAACCTGTTCCAGCGTCTACCCACCCTCACTGTAAAGAACTTCCTCCTCATGTCTAATCTAAACCTGCCCTGCTCTAGTTTAAAGCCATTGCCCCTCATCCTGTCGCTACATGCCCTTGCAAACAGCCCCTCCCCAGCTTTCTTGCAGGCCCCCTTTAGGTACTAGAAGGCCGACATAAGGTTTCCCTGGAGCCTTCTCTTCTCCAGGCTGAACAACCCCAACTCTCTCGGCCTGTCCTCACAGCAGAGGGGCTCCAGCCCTCTGATCATCTTCATGGCCCTCCTCTGGACCCGCTCCAACAGGTCGTACGTCCTTCTTGTGCTGAGGGCTCCAGAGCTGGACACAGTNTAGCCCATCCCTCTGGCATGTCGACCACACCACTCAGCTTGGTGTCATCTGCAAACTTGCTGAGGGTGCACTTGATCCCACTGTCTATATCATTGATGAAGATATTAAACAGCACTGGTCCCAGTAAAGATCCCTGAAGGACACCACTTGTCACTCCCCTCCATCTGGACATCGAGCCATTGACCACTACCCTCTGGATGCGACCATCCAGCCAGTTCCTTATCCACCAAACAGTCCACCCATCAAATCTGTATCTCTCCAACTTTGAGAGAAGGATGCTGTGGGGGACCATGTCAAAGGCCTTGCAGAAGTGCAGATGGATGATATCCATTGCTCTTCCCATGCCCACTGATGCAGTCACTCCATTGTAGAAAGCCATTATGTTGGTCAGGCAGGACTTGTCCTTAGTAAAGCCATGCTGTAATTGTAATGTTATAATTAACGCTGAGATAAAAACTCCTGAAAAAAAGTCAGTGCTCAGTAAAAATATTCTTGGGGAAAAAAAAGAACAACTGTCTGAGACTACAATGGAGCATAATTTTCTCTACCTCTACTCATACAGTATTTTCTAAACCAACATTTACATTTATTAATGAATGTCCCACTTTCTTTGACTAGCAAATAATTTTCAGAAGTAGAAACCTTTGTTCGGAGTTATAATAAGAGATTGCATTTATGGAAAGAAACATTTTTTTCCAAGACTCTCTGGAAGCTGTACAGCAGCTCATTTATGCCAATTTAGCTTACAATTCTTCCTAACACTAGGACAGACTGTCCTTTAGCTGGTAAAGTAGTACTAAGCAAGGATATTTTATTTATCATGTCTTATTGTTTTAAATAAAACACAAAGGCAAATTATGTGAGTCTCAGTTTGTGTTTCAGGCTTGTAGTTCCACTTGAACTTGAAAAAGTGCCCAACATATTTTCAGGGAAAAGCTCTTCAAATAGGAGAAAAGAAGCATGCAACAAGTAGAGAATGGAAAACAAATTCTGCAAAAGAAGTGGAAGTGAATTGCAGACAGCACTTGTGATGGGGAGAGAGACAGACACTGGGGGCAGGTTGGACGCAGAGCCTGTGGCTGTACTCCGGGCTCTGGGAAGAATGCATTCACCCTAAAATATTTTGCAGTCCATAATGCACAGGTTTCTTAAAGGATACCATACTGCTGTGTTCTGCAGGGAGTTGCTTCCATCATTACATTCTCAGAGTTTTACAGCAGCAATATGCAGCAATATTCCTGCGCTGAGAGCTGAGCCCTGCTGCCAACCCCACCTCCTGGGTCTGCCGGCGACCATTGACTCCTGCAGTCCACACCACAGAAGAAAACGCAGACACAATTCACCTGCCTCAGAAAACAGACTGGCTGTTGCCCCAAGGTGTATGGGCAGCTGGAGGTGGAACGGGGAGATCAGAAGAGGTAAGAAACCTTTCTCTTTGCTCAGTTCAGCCCAGTTTCAGCGCACAGCCAGGTCCGAAGCTTACTGACATCAGCAGGGTTTCTGGAGCTTGGTGGCTTTGGCTCGGGGCCTCCAGGAGGTGAGTGCCTCCCTAGATCCGAGGTGCCCAAAGTCAGTTAGAATGCCACCACTGGCAGCAGTAGGTACCAAGGTGTAATGAGACAGCGGACACTTCAAACAGCAGTGATCAAGGACCTGCCTCTGGCCACACCTCGGGATGAAGCATGTCTCAGTCCCCTCACTCCATCCTTGTGACATCAACCCTAGCACCAAGCCAAGTCCTAGTAGGCTCCATGCCTTCCCCCACCTTCCTGTCCCATACAAACCCATAGGCCGAGCCCAGCCTTTGCACATGTCTGCTCGCCCCCACCCCATGCCTCGAGCTGTCTTTTGGCATCCTGAGCCAAAAGCGTGGCTCCCACGTTGGCGACACTCCTGCAGGCTTCCATGCCAGGCCACCCTCGCGTCTGAGGGCTTGCTGGGCAAGAAGCCAAAGCCTCCCCCGTTCCACGCCTGTGCTGATGGGACACCCAAGACAGCTGCTGGCTGCCACCCCAGAGGTGCCGAGAGGAGAGCAGAGCCAGATCCAGGTTTGAGTGTGCACCGTCTCACGGTCCCGCTGGTGGCATGGGCACTGGCACACAGCTGTGATGCTGTGCGAGACGTGAAGCAGCCTGGGTCTGAGGTCAGGAAGCCCTGGCTCTCTGGACAAGTTAGTCTGTTCACTCTCAAAAGGGTTTTTCTCTGTTTTGATTTGGTTTTTTCCCTCTACATCTTTTCACATATTTTCCCCTGGCTAATTGCCACAAAGGTCTGTCATCATGCAAGAAACTGCTGGTTGCTTGTGGGTGAAATTTGTAGCTTCAAGCACAGCTTTGTCAGGGGATGTATGAGGCAACATAAGCATCGCGGGTGCGGGGGGCTGCGGAGGCTCCCAGGAGGAGGCTGCCAGCGTGGGCAACAAGGCTGGATACAGAACACGTACAATTTACATTTCATCACATATTACTGGAGGACATATACTTCATATCTAGAAAATGAAGCTGTTATTACAAGATGAAAACCCATACGCTACGAGGCTTGTTTTTGGCCTCGCTGCAAGACTGCGCTCTCAGGAGCGGAGCTGTTGGGAAGCAGCAAGGGACACAATCTGACTCACCATGCGATCCAGCAACAGCTTCCAAACCGTGGAGCAGTTGTTTTTCTTACAGTCGCGGACTGGCTTTTGTTCATCTGCCAAGTTCAGCTGACTTGTTCTGCCTTGCAGCCCTTTGGGAAGAAAGAGCAGACCCAACCAGCACACGCTGTAGTCACAACGAAGGCAAGCTCCTCCGAGCTCAGGCATACTTCAGCCCATGGAAAAGACAAACTGCAGGTAAAGATATACAATATCTTTCAAGGAGAAAAATGGAAGCAATATGTGCTGTACCAAGTACTAGCAGGCTGTGTTTTTGTGGTACACAGTGTTTTTTTGAGAGAGCCAGAGTAAGATTAGCGGGACTCTGCAAGAAAGCCCAAACAAGATCACTGATACAAGAACCATATGAGCTCTTGGATCAGCCCCATTGCTCTGGGAGGTTTCTTCAGCCTCCTTCTAATGACTTTCTACATCTTGCTTCTTGGAGTCCCCAGTATTCGGTCAGTTTTACCAAGAATAAACATGCTGTAAATAAAAATATTATTAGGGAAAAAAAAAAGGTACATGTAGCTGATTTCCTAATTGTAGGAAAATCAAGAAAGCACTTTATGCTCAGTTCAGGAAGCTTCTTTCCCATTTTCCTTCCCCTCTCTTCTCCCTTCCATCTTCCAAGCCTGCTGGTAGATATTTTGGGGTGTATAAATTGTGGCCACAAAGTGTGCATTTCTAAAACATGCTCTGCTCTTCACCTAGCTATAACACATGTAGTTAGCCCTCTCCAGTGGACCATAAATATCGAAACATTCACCTAGCTGTTTGCTGTAATGCTGTATTACCTCTAGTTCTGAATTATATCAAAAGCAAGCTGAATTGCCTGGTTCCTCATTTTCCCCATCTCTGGAATGAGGCAATAATGTTTCCCATCATCATCAGGTGCTCTAAGGTGGGTGGATGAAGTGCACTATCAAGGTGTGATGCATCGTTAGTAAAACGGTGGCTTGCAAAAACATGTGCAGGTGCTTTCGGTATGCAGGGGAGGCCAGGTTGTGCTGGCAAAGGATGAAAGTTGGGGGAGCTTTCTGGGAGTGAAGTCCCATGACTCCCTAGCAGGGTTTAACTTCTATCAGCTTGGCAAGATGGCAGAGACATCCATTGACTGCTGAATTGAGGATGAGGTAAAAAGCCTGGAGGCTCTGCCCCCCCGTGTTGCGTCAGTGGCGCTCCTCTCCTGAGAGATGGCCAAAGCAGCTTCAGGAGGACATCTATAGGAATGTCTGTGGCCCATAGAGCTTCACAAGGACTTTGCTATCAGCCAGAGTCAGTAGGAAGGATGATTCTTTTATACCAAACCAGCCCATTCGTCATGTCTGAAATGATGTATGGTGGCATGATGACCTTGGTTGCGTGAACACTGATGCTGTGAAGTTTCTTAGACCCAGCTTTACTAAGAGACTTGGGGATAGTCATGCTCAGAGACACAGGTTGATTCTTTGGGTGCATATGTTCAGCTCTTTTTTTTTTCTCTTCAGAGGACAGAGTGATGGAGACTGCCTATGAGTGCCCATGGCTGCCTAGAGGTTCAAGTGCTCATCTAGAAAGCAGGAGACCTACATTCAGTGCTCTCCTCAGCCTGAGATGATTCAAAGACACATATTGCCCCCTCCAGAAGTCCCCTTCAGCCACTGGACTGCATACTTCTATGCAGACAGGGCATTCCCTGCCTCTTCTCTCACAGCAGAGTGATAGAACAGAAAAAGCAAGCTTCAGAGGGCCAGAGAGAGAGAAAACAAGCAAGAAAGCACCTCTCTATGTTGTCCATTAATATGGGCATTCAGATGAAGGAAGGAGGCTTTAGCTGCAATCTGCTTCCAGAAGAGCTTACATATTTTTATCCCATCTTTTACAGCACTAAATATTCAGGGAGGGGGAAGGAAACGAAAAAACTGTACTTGTTATTTAATGAAATACGGAGGCCTTCAGTCTCAGTTTGCCTGATAACTATTTGCAATTGCTGTCTCTGAATTGTAAGAGGAGTTTAAGTCCATATACTTCCATCCCAGCTGTGAGAATAATTAGCATGAACAGACCCCCCTCTTGAAAAATAAAAGGTTTCTCGAGAAAACCGATCCAATGACTGTTGCTAGAATGCCATATCCCACATGAGCAGAGACAAACCAATGATCCATTAATACTCCTAGCTGGAAAAGTAGGGGTTGTTATGCTGCTGATGAATGCAACCTCCTATCTCTCATTAGAGCACAGATTGGAAGAAGCCCGAGTCAACCTTTATTATTATAATGAGCCATACGCACTGTGGCAACTGTTCAGACCTCCCCTGGAGCCCTCTTGTGCTAGGTGAAATAAGGGGCAGTCCAAAAACCAGACAGCTGCACAGACCAGTCCCATTCTCTAACTATTACAGCCGCAGGTAAGCTCTGCAGTCTTCTAAACCGGGGCTCAAAAATTGCCAACTCAGCAGCGGAGCAGCCTAACAATAACCAGCCTGGGGGCGGGGGGTGTGTGTGTGAATTTATTAAGGTCATGGGCAAGTGCACGCATTTCATGGTGTTCATTTTCTCCCCCCTGCTGGCTCTGCTCTTGTGAACAGCAGGGGACAGAGACTGACAATGACCCAGACCTCTGAAATGCTCAGAGAGGGAGTGCAGGTCAAGTTCAATTACCTCTTAATTGATAAGCAGGGAGCCAGTAGCCAGGATATGGGGACAAGGCAACATGCCTGCGTGTGTCCTGCACCCCAGGCTCGCTGCCAGTGCTGGCCTGTCTGCCAGAGATGAATGCTCTTCCAGCCCATTTTTGTAGGCTGATGCTTTCTTATTTATGATCAGATTTCTCATTAAAAGGACAGCATCAGGTTTTACTCTTGAATCCATTTTCTGGTTACCCAGGGATGTCGCTAGACATTAACCCCAAAGGAACCACGACACTTGTACCCTAAGGTCTCCCTTGTACCTGAAACCCAAGAAAGGCCATCTTAGAAATAATTCAGTTAAACAAGATAAAAGTTGCACAGAATAAAAGGCGTTTGTACTTCTTTCTAAACATCGGTGCATACTCAGCATATTAGAAACCTGCACAAAGATTAAGGTTTATATCAGATCTTAAACGGAAATAAAAATGTTTTAAAAAGCTGTGTTCAGTGGAAAGGAATATTACTCTCCAGTAAAACTAAAAATAAACATTTTGCAAGGGCAGGCGACAATAAGGTAGCTGATTCTTTAGAACTAACCTTTTGTCCTCTAAGATACACAATTTTGTGTCATGGGAATACAGAGGCAAAGAAAAGCATGGAATAGTGAAAATCAATGAAAACTTTATCACTTAGTAGTTGCTGAGTTGGACCAGTGTTGCACATTTTGAAAATATCTTCAGAAACTTAATCAAAAGCAATAAAGCAGCTTAAAAATCCCAACAACCCAACAATGTCTCAAAGCCACATTACAGAAATTAATGTGTTAACTCTGGAAGCTGTTGAGGTTGAACTTGCTGGGCACAAAGCAGCCACAAAACATGCGAGATTACCGTCTTTTCAGGTTAGACCCATTATTGGTAGCAATTCCTACTGTGTTTATAAATTGGTTAATCACTACAAGACAGCTTGGATGCAAAGGAGAACTAGGAGCTCGGGGAACGTTTAAGATAAACTCCTGGCTGACAGCAGATTGTAAAATGAGCAAAAAGGAGGGAATGAGGTCAGACTGCCCAGTCCCACTACACTACTGGCTTGTTGGGATAGGGAGAAGAACAAATGCTGGTAAAGCTAAAAAATATTGTAACTTGGTAGTAAAATGTTTGGTAGCTCCTCTACCAACTTTGATGTGATACTGAAGTTTTAAAGCATATGAAGAAAGACTTTTTAGAGCAATGTAATCCTGAAGCCTCAGAAACTGCTCCCACATAAAAGAGAGAGGTAAAATAACATGGTAATACTCCAGTTACAAAATGCTAGGAGGAAAATTACAGGCAATTTCAGTCCCATTGCTGTTTTCTTTACTGCTTTGAAGGAATGCAGTAGATTACCTGCATTAGACAGGCAGGCTTAGAAAATGATTCTCTTTTACAGGCTGCTATAGTCTCAAAGGCTTTAATGCCTTTGGAAACGTCTACACAGCAAAATAAAGGACACAAAATAGCATGATAAACCTCAGCAAGCTTTTATCTTGCTAATACAGATAACAATAGCAGCAAAAACATAGCAGGTAGAAAGGGTTTTCCACACCAGCGTGTCTCTGTAACATCCGTACAGAGCCCCGGGGTGGTTTATATTTGGGTTGCTAGTTTGTGCTCCAGTCTGTGTCAGTCCATCCTGTGTTGTGTAGGAATGCTTTCTGTCTTGCAGGCAGTAGACGCAAATGATAACGATGCCTAATTAATGGAGCTCCCCCTCACCCAGCTGAAAGCTGAACAGGCTAGGGACAAAACTGGTCTCATGCAACACCAAATCGCAGACAGTCGGCTGAAGATTCATTTTGCATATCACTTCCATTTCAACTGTGATACCAAGAGAACAGGACCTGTTGAGAAAGATCTGCAGGGAGGAAAGTTTTCAGAACACTAAGACCCATCTAGGTCCCTGACTAATAGTTGTTATTGGATATTTGGCAGCCTGTGTCTCTATGGGTGATGTCTAAATACCAAACCATTTGGGGAATGACTGAATACAAGACCAGAAACGGTCAGTGAAACTCTTTGTCTTTAAACTGTCTCAAATCCATCCAGAAGGTCCAGTTAATGTCTCCTCACTATTGTTTAACTTATTTTTAAACAACCATCATTAAGACTATTAATTGCATTGTGTCAGATGTTGTACAAATACAGCAAAGCAACAGGGGAGCCTAGTGTAAGGGGAGGAGGGAGGTGATCACCACTAATTTGGGTTAGCAGGCACCTGAAGAGGCTCTGAACAAGAAAACAAGGCACAAAATGGCACATCAGTAGTACTAGAAACAGCAGGCTGCTATGTCCATGCTTTGCCAGTCCAGTGGCTATCACTTACCTGTCAATTACACAGGATCCAACCCAAGTTTATCACTGTCAACATAGGTCACCGCAACACCGAACCATTACACTCCTGCCCCTCTCCACACCAACACCAGCCACCTGCGTGTTGATTCCCTTCAGAAACTGCACTTTTCTGCACTGCTGATTAGAGCTAGTTGGAAAAAAAATTTTTTTCTCCACTGAAAAATAGATTGTTTCTGTTAAAAATCTAACCTACACACCTATCTCCCATTTCTGAGATACAGCTTGTCCAAAGAAAAATAAAAAAAAAATGTTGAAGGACACGTTAAACTGATTTCTTTCCACTATATTTACTTGAACATGATCTGATCAGGAAAAAGGTCCTGATCTGCTAGCAAGGCCATGTGTGCATTGACTGGTGTAAGTCAAATTTTCAATCCAGTTGTGGAACACAAAAGAAAAGAGGCTTACCTTATCCCACTTGTCACAGCTCTTTGCCATCGTAATGGCATGTTCAGCCTGCAGTCATCTCAATACAGAAAAAACATACCAAGCTAACCGGGATATTAGAAACGTGCCAACCCCAAACTCGGACTAGGTTGTTTTGTCCGGGAGATAAGGTGCACGTCCGTGACTGCACCAACAGACACACCTTTAAGTCGTGTCTGTGCAAGTCAGTCACTTTACGTGGATGCAACACCTCTATACTAACGGCTTTCTCTTGATAACCTCACGGGTGTACGTTTTTCTAAAACATTTAATGAAATAACATGCAACCTTTCCAGCTGAGAGAAACTCTCATCTTTTGCTGTTACAACAGCGGTAAAAGGGACCCAACAAGGTCACATAGTCCAGCCCCACCACCCCCACCCCAGGCAGGAACAACTAAATTTAAACCATCTATCACAGGAACTGCTTACTATACTTTTCTTGTCTGCTCACACATTCTTCTTAAACCAACCTTAACCTTTCTCTTTCATCTAACGGAGGATGGATGGTATCTTTCTTGCTCAATAGACTTCCTGCTGCTTCTCTCTTTCTATGTGTTGTTTTTGCTGGATGTTTTTCAAAGTCAAATGCCCTTCCTAGAAATCTGGACACCTTGTTTTGGAGCTAAAACTGCTGTCGGAGTTTGCTATTGACTAATGTGTGTAGACTAGGATTGATGTCGTTTTTGTAAGAAAAGCAAATGCTTGCAGGAAAAGAATGGGAATATATATTATTATGGGCATTGAGATAAGCATGTTGGAGATGGTATGTTTTCTGTTTCTTATCTGATAATTTCCTTGATTTTCTGGGACAGATTCTCAGCTTGTATAAACACGATTTCATGTAGGACTGACCCCTGCCAGGTTACGCTAAGCAATAAGCTGGCTCTCGGTCATGATAGACAGTGTACTTGAGCAACCTCAAATGAGAATTCACAGTATTTCTCTGTGGCTCCAGCTGCACTGTACATGAGGGTGTTTACCAAGAAAAAATACAAAACTGTGGGAAACCACAGATTCGTTTGTAATAAGCACTACTGAGAAAACAGCAGAGACCGCTTTTTGGAAATAGAGACTTTCCTTACAAGATGCTGTGGCTCAAAAGTATATTTTGGCCAAAACGCTATGCTCTGGAGTACAGAAAAGTACAGACCACAAGAAATGAGGTTTGATCCACAAATGTAGCATAAACACAGTTATCACATAATTATGTCTCTGCCATTCTCTGCTGCAAAGATTGCAGAGTTGAGGAAAGCCCTGGAATAGTAAGGGCATGAATACAAAATAGCCGTATTCTCATATTTCAAGTGATGCAGAAAGAAGTAACAGTCTATCCATTTTCGCTGTGCAGTGTTTTAGTGTTCCTGAGCAGAGCCTGGATGGTAAACACTTAATAAAAGCAAAAAAGGGGAAAAAAAAAAAAAAAGGAAGTCTCCTGCCTGTTTTCTCCTTGTATGTATTAAACTAATTACTCTGCTTTAACAAGGGGAACTTTGTTCTCATAATTTCCAAGTTTCATTCCAACCCCTGCAGCTAATCATGACCACAGTTGCTGATAATGAGTAGTAAATTGTTATAGTCCTCAGAGCCTGATAGGTACATTCCAGCCTGCATCATGTAGCCCTGCTTCTCTATACGTTATTGTTCACAGATGGTAGCTGTCAAACTCTGTCAACTTCATATACACATTCAGAAAGTCACATCCGCATTCCTGGAATTTATGACTGCACAGCCCTCACCTTCTAAGGCCCTTAATTCAATAACATGTCACGTCCCTTCAGTCTCACCCTGCTTTAAAATACTTTTCACCCACTTACAGGCCTTCCATTTGGAAAAAAAAAGACGACTGAGTTATTACAATGTAAATATTTTAATAGAATAGGGGGGGAAAGCCTATCTGGCTTGAAACAGCCCCATTATTACATTAAGATTGATGGTCAGGAGCTAATGGAGCATTTGCTTTAAAAGTTTATTTAACTACAGGGAAAGTGGATATAGATCTGTGTATCTATTGACTGCCACATCACTGAGACTTTGGGTAACTACATAATTTAAAGAGATATTTGCAGGGGCTTAATTGTCTAAAAGGTGTTATGTAGTCCAACTTTGTCTAATATTGAAACCCTACGCTAAATAAAAATAGGTATGAATAATTTCCATTTCATTTTAAAAGCACCTATTTTTAAATTAATAAATATTACACTTTGACAATGGACACCGGAGGATGCTGTCACCAGTAACATGAATGAAAAAGGAGAAATTCCTTCCTCTGCTTAGACTGAGAAGCTGAAGTGCAAATAAGTAACCAAAGCAAGCAAAACATAACAAGTAAACCAAAAGACAGTTTTCTTTTTTCTGCCTAACAAGGCAAAGGTGTTACTAGTAACCCAGACAGAGACCATACTTGCTGCACATGTCCCCCCTTCCTCGCTGGGCTCTTCTAGCCAAGCTCCTGTAGACTCAGGAAGGAAAATCCATTGAAGCATCTTTCCAGAGCTTTTGCACTTTCAAACTGGCTTTGTCTCTAGCTGCTCTTTTATAACCCCTTCACCTGGGACCAGCTTCCAGAGAGGACTCGAATAAAGCAAGCTGCACTAGCGGTTCTGTAAATGGACCATGTCTTAGGGCTGGACACAAATCAGCCAGAGCTCTGAGATGGGTCTGCCCTTGCATTTCCCATCTCTGAGTTTCTTGGAAACACAGCATGTCTTTAAAACTGAGGGACACTGGATCTTCCTAGGATGTGCACTATAAATACTTCATAAAGAAAGAAAACTCAAACTGCTCATGTCACGTCAGAAATTAAAATGATTGGTACGTAACTCTCCCCTGTCCCACTGTGTCCTTAAAAACAGGACCCTACTTAAAGGCTTGGGTTTTTTACGTTGAATTTCACCTCTTCCACAAATGAAGAACATGCGAGCATCGCTCTGTCCACACCCATGTGAGTGACTTGGCAAGAGAGCGTTCCCTGAGAACTGCACACAGCCTTTCCCCAGTCACTCCGCAGCCACGCTGGCTGTGTTAGAAAGTAAGGTAGTCTCATGCCGCGACCAAAATGAGTTTTCCTCCTACATGTCTTTCAGGCTAAAGTACGCCCGTTTGTATCTATGAATAATGCAGGAGGACATAGCTGGTCTTGGGGAAACACTTCAATTACACCCCCATGCCCCCGGTAAGAGGAGAACCATGAGTAATCTGATAGGGGTTACTCAGGAACTCAGTTGCAATGCTGGAGTCTCCCTTCCCTCATTAATGTTTTTAAAAGAACCCGAAGACTCTCACCAACGTCCCTGCTGGGAACTGGTGTCACCATTAAGGGCATGCAGCACACATGCTATGTCACATTTATGGCCATCTCCTCCGCTGCTGATATCGCGGTGAACCCATTGTTGCAGCAGTGATGTATATGCCAGATGAAAGGTTTGCGAGGCTATAATTTATCCAGAGCTGGATGTTCTGAGACCGCAACGGTGGTGACCTCGAGATCATGTCATGGTGGGACTCCTTTATAGGTTCCCCCACACAAGAGTGCATCCTGCCAAGGTGGAGACGCAGCCTGGGTCAGAGGCTGGCTCTTGCGAAATCTTGGGAATAACAGTTTGAAAACAGCATGTTCTGTTGTCTTCCTTCCCCTCGTGGGAGAGGGTAACAATTAAATCATTGCAAAATGCGTCAAATGATACTTCAGTACCAGCAACAAGCAAGCTAAAAATGGTCAGGGATTTAACTCGAGTTGTGATTTTAAGTCTACATGTTCTCAAAGAAAGAGTGATAAACCAAGACACCTGGGAATGTAAGCAAAACAACAAAAAAGGAAAAAAAAAAGGGAAAAAAAAGGGAAAAAATGCATCCACCCCATTAGTAATACATTAACAAGGTGAGGAATGCTTTGATAGTCTGTGATTTCTGAGATTCTAGTCTGATTCCCTTGCTGCCACAGCTCTTCTCTATAACTGGGTAAATTGTGTGCAGCCTCGCTCTATCACAGAGCAGATAAACAGATTCAAGACTCCAAAACTACTCAGATGTCACAGTAAAAGTGGCTGCAAAAGGGGCTGCATTATCATACGTCTGGACTTGAGTCAGGAAAACATCTTTAGTGAGGAAAGCTCTTCAAGTCACCGGGAGATACGGTTTATTCACGGTGACACTGCCCCAGTACTCTGTTGTTTGTCTCTTTGGAGAGCAGAAGCAGAAGTTTGTATGAAAGCTATTCAGTAAGAGCTTATCTGCTTTTAAGATATTGGAAGTGGGGGAAAAGCAATTTATAGGCTGAGATTTTAAAAAGGCTCTTATGTATAGGTTTTTGCCATGACAAGAGAATGTCTTGGTCAGGTCTGCATATTCTTTAGTGCTGCAGGGCATGAAAGAAAGGAGCATTACACCATCCATCCGCTGTGAAATCCATCACCAGGGCCCATTCTGGCTTTTACTCTGTTCTGATTTCTTGATAACCGTTCAGCTAGAAGTATATGGGATGTCTGAGAAGAATAACTTCAAGGAATAATCTAGTCTTCCTAGAAATATCTGTCTTGATCAGCCTGTTGTCTAAATGAAGGGAGCCATGGATACCAATTACCCTCCTAGGTGCTGGTCTATCACCTGCAGCAGTTGATGAAGATCCGTGGTATAACAGTGAGTGGGAAGAGCAGCAGGTAGTAATTCAATCCCACTGAATTGCACGGGACAAACTATTGCTCCATGTGATCCTGCAGTGACCTGTATTTGGGTGAGGAAAGTACTTCTCTCCTTCTATTAGTATGTTTTATTTGAATAGCTTACCAAAATGCAGACTGCCTGATCACAAAAAGTGTGTGTGGAATTCAGCAGAATGTGGCTTGAATCTTAGCTGATAACTTAAGTGTTAATATATGACAAGTAATTACAACGCACACTCAAAAGAAAGTGCTATAAAAAATATATGGCTTTTGAAAGAACAGTTATAATTCTTTCCTAAATTTAAAAAAGGGGAAAACTATTATTTGGTCTTATCTATGAGAAGAATTGGAAATCATAGAGAAAAAAAATAATCTAATAATCGTAAAATTGCCTGGATTTATATTGGCAAACTTTCTCCAGCGTTGCAGGATCTGAACCAGATCCAAGTGTTTGAAAGCCACTGAAATTTTGCTCTTTTCAAAATACAAATCCAATCCACTCCAACTCTATGCACTGCTTGTTGTAAACAAAAAGTGGGCTTTTTTTTCCTGTTTATATATTGGTTACAGCTTAACTGGGGATACAGTGGAGCCACTGTGCTGGCAACTTGCTGCTGATTTGCGGCACATTCCTTCAGGTGCCGATTAGAGCGGGCTTATCAGGAAGCTTTGTGCAGGTGCATGGGGAGCGCGCCGCTCCGGCAGCAGACTGGGGAGCATTCTTCTGCTGAGACACCAGGGCCTAATTACACAGCAGTCATGGGGAAACACATACAACACAGAGGATTTCTGATCCAAAGTCCACAAATAGTAAAAAGTGTTTTCTAATGCGAGCAGAAGTGATTTTGCAAGCCAGGCTTTCGCTTCCCCTTGACAGAGACCAAAAGAGAATCATTCCTTTGCTGAGCGAGCCTATGTGAAAAATACACAGTGGAATCAGTAAACAATGAAACAATTTACAACCACCTTGTGAAAAGTGCAATAGGTACATGTTTTTAAAAATATGTATGGGTTTGTACTACACTGCTTATTTTCAAAGCATTCTGTCTCTTGAGCAGCAGGATTATGGGTTCCTCTGTCTCACTGGGTGAAGAGGGATGAAGGTGAGCAGCAGGAAGAAGACCTGGCAGGGGCATGAAACATTAAAAGACTTTAACTCGATCTGCTACTCACCTCCCCTTCTCTGCTGGAGCCTTGCACAAGCTGGAGAAGATGTTGATGGAGGTAAAGCATCATGTTAAAAACCCAGGATGGGGGGAGACACTCCCAGAGACAGCTCTGGGAAGGGCGATGGGGGCACAGAGGAGGTCACCTGCCAGCTAAGGAGGAGCTGCACGAAGAACCGGTTTCATGTGTGGAGGCGCAGGAAGCCTGTTTCCTTACTGGGACAAAGAATGGTTTCAAGTAGAATTAGACTAATTATCTCGGCAGCTGTTGCCAAAACCACTCCCACTTCAAACTGGTGCTCAATGGGATTTTTATACAGGCAAACTGTATCCAGCACTACAAGCAGAAGCTTGCAAGACCCCTGACAGAACACCACATCCAGTGTGCTGAAACGCTCACGCTGGCAACCAAACACTCACTTCTCACGCTTCCTGGTCACTACGACCACCTAGCTGTTTGGAGCACTTTTGGGACAGAGCTTTTCTAGTTGGCATATCAGAAGCAGATAGGTTTGGTTTTTGTTTTTTTTCCACTCCCAGAGTAAGGCGTATTGTTGAATGACAAGGTAGCAAGGTTTTGCGACGGGATAATTTGTAGGACTGAAATGTTTCTAGGTAAGTAAGACAAAGAAAGCTTGATGATAGATTTATGGAATTTGATTGCTCTAACAGCAAGAACTTCAGAACATACTTGTTTGGCCACTCATGTTGATTACATTAGTAATGTGAAGATGATTCAAGTACAAGTTAATTACTTTTTAACAGTTGAATAAGGTACTCCAGATGTACTATGGGACTATCCATATTTTTAATAAACATATAAATTAGATTGCTTGGTTCATAAAAAGGCACGAGTACAGGAAGGTACACGTGGTGTTACTATCTCCTCTAGGGAGCACAGGGTCAAGAATCATCTACATATGATGAAGCGAGGTGAACACCGTATCAATCTTTGCTCTGTAGTAGCAAAATTGAGCACAGCAAAAAACTGAGATATTTCCAGCATAAACTGGTAGCCATAGGATTCAGCAGCAGCTCGTCTGTTAACCCTAGCGCTGAGTTATAAAACCAGTTGTCCTTTGTGGCTCTTGCATTAGATGAAGGATGGGAACTTTTCCCTCTTCTTCACGCCAGTCATCCTGTGCCGCCGGATGAGAAAGCTCACGTTGTACTAGTTCTGGGAACAAAAGGAACGGTTCGTTTCTCTAGTGCTGACAACCTGATACCGTTCATAAGCACTGCCAATTTAAATTAGGAACGTGGAAAAGGTACAAGAAGTTTAGGCAGCTTAAGTGAATTGTCATGCTTATTGAAGAGGGCCTCTGGTACCCTGAATACGTATGCAGCCGGCAGAGATGCTAAGCCAGAATAATCGATCATCAGGAACACAAATGCGGACCAGACATGTTTCATTCAATTAAGCGTTCAGTAAGATTTTTGTCCTCCATCTAGGCATTCTAACAGCAAATGTACCCAGGTGTTATTTTTTAAATAGAACTGTAATTTGAATGTTGCTAAGCCAATAAGATCATTACCAGAAAGGTCACAAGCATCCTTAAAAATAGTGCAAATTGACCCATTTTCCGGTAACAAAATGCCTTGAAGGTAGGATTTTTTGACACCTTACATTCAGTTATTTTTGTCTGTCAGCTTTCCGATATCAGCTGAAAATCATCCTAAGTGTTACAGTATGGTGGCATTACATTCCCTGCTCTCGTGCTGGAACAAGAAGGAAAGCTTGGTGGTGTTCTTTCCGTTTCTTTGCTAAATGTTGTATACATAGAAAAGAATAAGTAAGAGGCTAGGCCAGTACAGTCTTGTATACCAGTGGTGAAAGATTATAGCCTAATGATTTCAAAACCTCTTTAAAAATTATTCCCAGAACAAAATGTACCTGTATGCTTTTCCCTAGTATGCTGAGAGACTAGACGAGTACAAAACAGTTGCCTGACTCTGTAATAAAAGAATCACCAGGGTCTGCCATAAATCGGCAGTAATTCTAAAATGAGATTGATATGGTTATTACAGCAACTATTTAGCAAATGTCTCAGCTATCAGGTTGGGGTTTTTTTGAGTTACAAAATACAGGCAAAGAGGAGAAAGCCACTAGTCTTTTCTCCACTCCCATTTTACCAAGTCCACATTATTTCAGTGCTCATTATTAACCCTTAGCTGCTTTTAATGGTGGGTTTGGATCCTACACGGCCTCGTGGAGACCTTGGTGCAACCCTCTGGATGATTTTCTTCCCTTGTCCCCTTGCTTTGTGTAAGTTTCAGATTTTCAAAACTGAAAAAATGAAGCCCAGGTTTCAAAAATAAATTTTTGTAATAATTTAGAGTAATTTGTTGTGGGTTGTTTGTTTTTTTTCCCCTTAGTTGATGGTACAATGCAGTGGTTTTGCTTTTCAGCAGTATGCTCCAACATTTTGCCACTTGTTCTATTTTAGCTTTTCCTCCTCTCAAGCCAGCCAGTGCTGTAAAGGTTGCAACTTGAACAAGACAATGGCTCTGTTTTATACAAAATATCCTGGATTTGATACACTAACATTGCCTTCACAAGACAAAAAGCCTTTTTGTTACAATTCATTAGGTTTCAAAAACCTATATATGACACTTCACTAGAATTTTATCATTTCTGGGACTCATGGAAGCGTCTTTCATGTTGCTATGAATCAGGATAGACCTGCTATAAGTTATCACCAGAATTTTATCATTTCTGGGACTCATGGAAGCGTCTTTCATGTTGCTATGAATCAGGATAAACCTGCTATAAGCTATTACCCGGCAAAAAGCAGCTCTGTTACCGTACGAAGAGAATCATGGCATCATGATGAGGAATCAGGGCAATTAAGATGCCCTGAATAAATGGAACACGAGTACATCTTTAAACAAAATTATTCTTTTGTCCTTGATTAGCCAAGGTGTTTGGCTGTTGTACCGTGGGTACGATGAGGTAATGGATAATACAAGAATGAACTCATTTTCTCAATATAGTAAAACCCCTTATTTATAGAAATATGATTATAAGGAGACATATTTGCTCCCATTGCGATACGCACAATTCCAGCTATTTAAAACAGTTGAAGAAGATCAAAATTATTATTGTTATATAATCATTAATGCTATATATCCTGCACTGCTGCTGGGTACCCAACACTATAGAGAACCAGGTCCCTTAGGGTATATCCAGATTCCATGGCACAAACTCCTCCACCAAATTAGGTCTAAATAAATTAACTTGCATACTGTAAGAAGACCAAATGCAATTTTATGGTGTTCCCTATAGGCTTATTCACCACGTTCCTTTCTGCTACCTCAACAAGGACTGATTGTATATAAATGACAGTGGACTTTTTCACGCTGCACCCCCTTTGGGCTCATTTGTAGATCTGCAGCTCCAGGGACAGAACAGAAAACGGACTCCTGAGTGAGGGAATTGTATCCTTCTCTTGCCCTACAAATGCCTGAGAATATACTTTCACAAATATGCAAATTGTAATGAGGCCCCATCATTTCCATTAAGCACGGCCAGCAGGTTGAGGGAGGCGATTCTGCCCCTCTACTCTGCTCTGGTGAGACTCAACCCACAGTACTGTGTCCAGCTCTGGAGCCCACAACATAAGGACAAGAACCTGTTGGAGCGGGTCCAGAGGAGGGCCATGAAGATGATCAGAGGGCTGGAGCACCATTGCTGTGAGGACAGGCTGAGAGACTTGGGGTTGTTCAGCCTGGAGAAGAGAAGGCTCCAGGGAGACCTTATAGCCCCTTCCAGTACCTAAAGGGGGCTACAGGAGAGATGGGGAAGGACTCTTTGTCAGGGAGTGTAGCGATAGGACGAGGGGTAACAGTTTTAAACTGAAGGAGGGTAGATTTAGATTAGATATTAGGAAGAAATTCTTTCCTGTGAGGGTGCTGAGATACTGGATCGGGTTGCCCAGAGAAGTTGTGGATGCCCCATCCCTGGAGGTGTTCAAGGCCACGTTGATGAGGCTTTGAGCAGCCTGGTTTAGTGGGAGGTGTCCCTGCCCATGGCACGGGGTTGGGACTAGGTGCTCTTTAAGGTCCCTTCCAACCCAAACCATTCTATGATTCTGTGATTAGCTTTATCTTTGCTCCCTAACTCTTTCCTGAAGACGTAATGGCCCACAGAAGCTGGGCCTGCTGGGACCTACATTCTTGGTGGGTCTTCTGTCTTTGTTCTGATTAATCTTGGGTGACCATCCATCTCTGGTGCAGGCCATTTCTGTATGCATATTTACATTAGCAAACCTGCTCCAAACTGCTTGGAATCAAAAGCAGGAAGTAAATGTGGTAAAACCCCCAGTACTGCATTCATCTGAGCCGTAGCTGAACGAGGAGCAGAGAGCCACAGGCTGTCACCTCAAACAGTTCTGTTTCTAGTTAGACAAGGATCAAAACCATGCAGTCAATAAAACCAACCTCATTTGAAAACTCAAAGATGTTCTTGCCGAATTTGAGCACAGCTTTTCCAACAAGCAGAGCGGATGTTACCCTTGGGGTTTTTTTCAGCTGAATTAACAGCAATTACTTAAATGAACAATTCCTTTTCTGGACAAACTGCCTGCCTAAAATTTATTGGGGGAAAATTACCCAAGGTTGAAAAGATAAGTAAGCTTCTAGAGCACCATTACTGAGTTGATATGTAACATTCTTAATCATATGGCTTGTGTTTTAGACTTCTTTTTAGTAAATTACAATTGTGAACACGGTATATTTCAGACTCCTAAACTATTCATCTATAGACACTAATAAGCAGTTACTTGTACTGAATATCCCACCTCTCACGAAATTATAGATCAGGAATGTGAAAGGTGTGTGAAGTGCTTCTGGTTGTTATTTATAAACTATCAAACAAAAAGAAAGACTAGTTTAGTTTTGATGTGCGCTAGACATACTGAGTTTTACAAAATCTCTACATTTTGTTCTATCTTTTGTTCTGTTCTTGACAATTTTACATCAACTCTGCAGAAGTTTTGATCATCAACATTGATGATCACATTAATTTTGTAATTTATCTTACATCAATACTTTGTTGGTGGAACAGACTACTGAGCCTGTGTTGTCACAAACAATATTTAACATCTCTCCAGCATGGGGCTTTGGTTTTTTTTACCCACAGTTAATGGTTTTAGGGGACTGAAGAAATGGACTTACCACAATAGGTAGCATTCAGTTTGCGGTGATTATTGAACTGTTCACCAAACTGAGCAACCAAACCCAGTTCCTGCACAATGTGTGAAACACCAACCACTGCATCTTCACTTTCTGCTTTCAATCTTCAGAAGTATTCACACAATCAGATCTACACTTTTCTTCAGTCCATGCCAAAAAAATGTAAATTATATTTGCAGTAGCTTTACAGTTTCAAAATAAATTTGGAACTACAACACCCCTGTATGTGATGGCTATTTTCCTTCTCCTTTTCAGTCATCTCATGGTGCTCCCTCAAGCTATCTTTTTGTAAGCAGATTTGTTTCATTATTTTAACTCTATGTTCTATCTGCTTTTTAATTACAATTAATTTCGTATAATTTAAATAGGATTTTCTTTTACCCTACTGATGCTACCACAATGACACTAAAGCGTGTACGCAAAAATCTGAGATTGATTGCGTATTCTCAATTGTGTCTTCCATACCATTCTGTGCATGAAACTCATCTTTTCCTAAACCTCTTTACCTCGATGATTGCTTTCATTTACAGATTGGCCCTGAAGTGTGTTACAGACTATGAGTACGAACTGTAAATAGTGACTCTATCCCTAGAGTTGTATTTTAGGAAACAAAATTCAGACAGGGAGTTTAGTATTACACAGGACTAGCTCAGGTTCTTAAAAGAACTGCATCGTGAGTAACAAAAAAAATTTCCTCAAATCAAGCTCCTGCCTACTAAAATAGCTTATATTTGCAAGACTGCTTACATCGTGCAATGGCTCTATTCGATGATACCTAGGGCATGGACTAAGGCTTCTTGAAAGACAGTCTACAACTACGTCTGTGTGTTTTATATTTCACTCAGTGCCTACAGGATAATAAATTGACTTTTCCTCTTGGCTTCATGATATAAATATGGAATTACATTATCAACAGTTTCAGTGTGGCCAATCCAATTTACTTGGCTGAACGAAACATGCCCTGCCTTCTGAAGAGATTAAGGAATACCAATGATTTTGCTTTTAGTAACCAACAGAGGGATTTTCAAACTATTCGGTACTGGTCAAATTTTGCTCTATTGACATCAACAGTAAAACTCTAATTTCAGAAAGACTGGAAAGAATCCAGTTGTAAATACTTCTGAAAAACCCTACCCTAAAAATCTTTATTTTCAATTACTTCGAAACATGCAATTTATAGAATCTAGCATGAAAAATTCTTCCAGAGTGGATCTGAAAGGCAGCTGAGAATATAAGCAAACAGATGATCCATGTGATATTCTAACTTGAAGCCTTGAAATCTGACAACTGAAAATAATTTACTTGGAAGGAAAAAAAAATTCCTCTCTGCCCCCTTTTCAATACATGAAATATTCACTTCTAATTTATTTTTCCACAAGAAAATGGCAACAGCATTTTGCACTACTGGATTTTATGCAAGACCCTCTCAAGCAGTCCAACTTGTACTCAAATCTCAAGGCAATAAAAACATACCTAAGCTATGTAAAAGTCTAACAGAATAAAAACAAAGGCACTTAAGTCACTGTCCATAACTACTTTAAAGATTCTGATTACAAATTGCAAGGGATTTTTTCTCTCTGTCTTCACACAAACATGCACAAAATATTGGGAAGTTATTAAATAACTTTCTTAAGGCAGACTCAGTAATAATAGAATTAACCTGCATAAAAACAAAAAGCAGTGAAATGGGAATAATTCACAATTAAACTACAGAAGCCACAATGGAAGGATAGATCACTTACACGGAAGAATAAAGATTATCATTCGCAAAGCAAAAACCAAAGGTAGTACATGAGAAATGGTATGAGTCAAGGTAGAAACTTGTGACACCCTGCTGAACAAGATCAAAGATGAGTTCAGCTTAACAGCATAAGGATTAGTGAGAAATGGTATAAATAACTCAACTTTATATAACCCCAAACCTTCAGACTGTGCCAGGGCACCTGGTAGCGCAGCCCAGAACAGGAATGCTGAGGTGAACTCCTGAGATAACAAAGAGGCAAGACTGAGGACAGGACCTTGAATAATTTTAGACAGTAGGTTATGAATAGCAACCTCATAAAGATAACGAAGGTTTGTAGGGAGGAGTGTGGGGGGGCTGACCCTCTGCTAAAGTAAACAAGCAGAGTTTCATTGAATTTTGGTGAAATTGTCTGAAGATCTGCCCTACATTTGTACTAGTATGCTTGTCATCTACCATCCTGATTTACAGGTCCCTGTGACTTCCAAGTAAGTTTTGGAAGTTTTAAAGCTACCTAGATTTGAACAGCCTTTTCAAATTCTAATTGATAGGTCTCAAGTCAGAGAGAGCTGAGAGCAGCTCTTCTATCATGCTACAGTTTACATGGAATAACATCTCCGCTTAAAAAATGTAACAATTTTCTAAAAAAACCCACCCATTCTGCAACGGTAGTGCTCTATATTTTCTTCCTCGTAAATCAAGTTCTGTCCCAGGGTTACATGGGAGCTGTTAATAACTACGTAACAAATGCTGTATCTGCTTACAGTTCCCAAAGTGACAGTAGCACTGTAACTCATAGCGTTGTGAAGCTGTTTGAGATACACGGGATATTTAAGAGGGTATATAATATATTCACTATTTTTTTTAAAATTTTTATTTCATATCCAAACCTTATATCCAAATATGGAAAGAGAGCACTCATCTGGCAGCTGAAGCTGTATTTGGTTAATAATCATAATTCTAGTCAAAAAGGAAAAACCCTCAGCCCCTCTCTAATGGCATAAGTACAGACACTCAAGTTCTCAATGTTTTATGATGAATTCTTGGCTCACTTTCTTCTTCCTAGATATTTCCAAAGAAAGTAAGCAAACTGTTCAAGGAAAGAATTTATAAAAATTATGGACTACACAGTGTATAGCGCATAAGTGAGGTGGTGCTAAATTCATTACGGAATTATGACAATGACAATAATTTTTCTCTTCCTGCTCACCTCTAAAATATGCTGCCTGTAGGCAAGAAAGAAAAATAAAATTTTTTGTAATTTTTAAATATCAGTTTAATACTGTCTGAAATTGTAAGTATTAATCAGTTACACAGATAGCTACAAGGCAGAGCTGATATTTTTCCGTATCGTAAACTCTGTTTAGCCTGTTTAATTTTGTAATTTTTTCAAATGACACGCTCATATCCCATAGCATTTATTATCAGCAGTTGCTTCTCCATATTCTGTCAGTTTAAAATGTTTTTTTGTTTAGCGTTTCTGAGAAGCTGGAACAACAAAACTCAAATACTATAATAAATCTAGTGAGCGTTCATAAACTGGCTGAAGGGAGGAAGCCCCATGAGGAGAGAAAATCATGGTTACTGCAGAGGAAGATTGCAGCCTGAGGAGCCTGGGAAGAACGTGGCAATCTGAGGAACTTGGTGTAGATCTTAACAGGACCAACCTATGGAAGTACCTTGAGATCTTCTTTTTGCTTTGACTCACAGGAAACTGACGCACTGCAGTGTCTTGTATTCAGTCAGGTGAGAACAGATTAAACACTCACTGTGAATCAAAACAGGTAGAGCAATAAAACATAAGCTTGGAAGAAAAGCTAGAGGTACGGCACCCCAGTAGGAGTATAAAGAGTCTGTTACTTATTTGTGTAATTAGTTTCCTTTAACTAACACATGTGGTGAAACAATGCTGGAGAGGAACCACAGCAGATGGAACCATCATTTCCCAGCTGAGACCAAGAGAGCAGATGGCACCTAGCTCAGATCAGTGACACTTCTCAGCCTTAACCCTACATAGGTGGGAATCGGACAGTGTTGCTGTTACATCTCCAACACTAGGCGGAAGAAATGTCCTACAATTAAGGCACTCAAATCTGGGGTGCTCTCCCTAGAACAAAATTATATGAAAACACTGATCTGGCAGCCCCTTTTTTGCGTAAGGCCAAAAATTATTCATGCCCTGCCATCAACGATATAGTAACAAGGAGTAGTGGACAACGGAAAGGATTGCAGCTAATACATGATTCCAACAAATGTACTCATTATGCAGTATAAGAACCAGCAATGGGAGTGATAATGTCATCTTATAGTTCTTGGGGTTGCTTTTTAATAACTTTCACATTACTGTTACCATAAAAATACATCATGGAGTTAAAACATTTTTATTGCACGTATGAGTTCTATCATTATACCCTTTTTAAACAGTTTTTCTTGATAGCATATAGGAGTATATCTAGATGAAAATCCCAGATCTCATGTAGAGCAATAGAAGAGATTCCCTCCCCTCCCCTCCCCTCCCCTCCCCTATACCACACAACGGAGGACCGAGAGGCCACAACCTACCTGCAAATTGAAACAGCAATGTCTAAACCAGCAGTTTTGAGGAAATCCATGGGCATCTGGAAAAAAACCCCATGGTATGTCACAGCATACCAGCAACTCTAAAAAGCTTGTGCCATACTGGACCTGAAATCAGTATCCTGAGTCTGGGTATGTGGGAGAGAACACGTTATTTCTGGAAACAGACTCCATCCTTCTGTATGCTTTACTTGGCTTTATTCCCTTCTGGTTACTTTACCAATAAAGTATGTTGTATGTATTTTATGTTTACACTTCAGAGGAAAAAAAAGTGAAGTGATGAACCTAATAGGAGTCATTACTAAAATCCTGGGAACATTACACTTAGCAGTCTTTCCAAGTAGCTTGCTGAGAAATTTTTCTATAGAGCTGCTATTTATTTTCTTTCACTTTCCAAACTGCATGAGGTAATTTCTATTTTTAAGGTAGAGATGATGATATAGCCAAACAGAAGCTGGGATTTCATCTTCCTGTGTCATCTGTAACAAGACTCAATGGCAGGAGCACTAATAAAACCTAAGCCAAATTCCTTTGTACGAATTACCTTCGCATAATCCCTTCACTTACCAGGAGAATGTCTGAAAAACACTGTGAATCATAGGCCACATACCACCTCTGCTTTGGTGTGCAATATGCCACTAAGAAGGAAATAAAACGACCTCACCTGCTACCGCATTAGACGAACTAGGGATCTGCATGACCTGTTGTCTCAAATCCCAGGCAATGCTAAAAGCAGGAACTCCCAGTATTTTTTCATCCCCTGGTTTTGTTCACATTGCTCTTCCTAAACTCTGCCTATTTCCAATTCCTCCTGCTCAGGATTTTAATAAAGTTCATTTAAGTTAAAATACATTCATTAGAATAGGTTGGGAATTAAATCAACTTTTTGTCTTACAGTAAACACATACAATACAATCTGAGGATGGCAAGTCATTGTTGTCAGCTTCCATACTTTGTTTTTAATCTGAAAGAGGATGAATGTTTCCAGTATTATAGTGTTCAGTATTTATGCATGGAGTCAAAGCTGTAGAACTTAAATATCAAAGCATGTGAGGAAATGTCTGATCTTTACATCTAAGCCCATTGAACAGAAAAGGCCGTCTTTGCGGCAATGAATGTCAGTGAAGGTCACGCAGCTTTTAGCTTTATTTAGATAAGCAAAAGTATTGATGCGTGGAAAAACCCAATGTGAGGTGCATCTGAAACCAAGTGTAGAAAGTTTTAAGAACATGTGTTCTTTATGGATGTGATATCTAATGACCATGAAAAGAGGATTATTCCATCTCATACGCTGTAGTTTTGTAAGAAATGCCGGCCTGCATTGATCCCAAGCAGAATACATGGGATGCACACTCATTGTTTCTTAGGTACAAGTGCATTCAGCCTATGTTCTCACCCTACTGCTATTTTGCTCTTTGAATGAACTCAAGAATCTTAAATATGACTGTGACATTATGGGAAGGCATGAGGGAAAATAAGGAAGATGCAGGCAACTAACCATCAACTCAAAAGAAGAGGTAGGACAACAAGTAATCATTATTACTTGAGTGTTGCCTCCAAGCTTCCCACTGAAGATCAAGAAGTATGATTTATTAATGTAAGGCCACAAAGAGTCATAAACTTAACTTCAACATGAATACCTGCATCCACACTTTAGATTCTTAAAGCAGTACAAACCTCAGAGGTCACAAATCTGTGTTACTAAGTAGAAGTAGTCACACAAATTCTGATATTGCCAAGCTCCTCAGAACTAAAACTCTTGGGGAGTACCAGACTTCCAAGGTGGTCCCCCAACAACTCTTCCCAATACATAAAAGAGGGAAGAATAAGCATTTGTGTGTTTTGCCGAGACCCTTGCTCAGAACACAAAACAATGTTGTTGCCTGTAGGCCTGTGTGGAGAAAACAGTCCAGGGCTTAGCAGATGTTACTGCCGAAGTACATTTCATTCTTCAGCTTTTTTATCTGCATTTCCTTTGATCATTGAATCTCAACAGTTATAACAACTTACTAAAAGGAATTCTTTTCAACTGTGTTTCTGCTAAAACACAGAATAAATACAAAGATATGAAAATATTCCCCCTTCTTTCTGACAGTCTTCAGTCTTGCTGAACAAATTTAACTTCCTTGCAGATTTAGTTAATGAAAAACCGAACCAGCATTCCTAAATTTGCAATCAATAGCCAGAAAAAAAACAGAAATGTACTGATTAAAAGCTATATTATAGCTTTCTTCCATCCTTATTTCCCCAAAAACTCTCATATAAGTCCCTGTTGTACAAACCATACATACAAACATTTATAAAATGGCAGAATTTGGTTTAATGTCATTTAGCCCGTAACAAGGCTAGTTAATACAAATCTGTGATGGTATAAGCCAACTAGTTAGCCCTTGACTATTCTCCAGGAAACCCGGCTCTTTTTCTTCCAGTAGTCTTCACTTTTCCAATGAGTAATAAAAGGGAATATTGCAATGTTATAACTTCATTTAGAGGACAGCGTTCATACAAACCAGCTCTCTCTTAATGAACCGCACAGCCCCAAGTACACAGTCCCACAGGGTGGTGGTCAGGGTGAATAAGCCAATTTACAACAAAGTTATCAGATTTAGACTTACTTCATATTCCTAGACTAATACTAATCCCTTTGTTTTGCTTCACTACTTTAACATGGTATATGGTAAAATTAATTAGGTGAACGGTGCCTGAACTGACGTATTTATATTCCAAAAAGCCTAAAAATGGAATAGAAACAAGTCAAAGTTAACTCATAAGAGATTTCTTATTATAACTACTCATGAGAAGTCATAGAATAGAGTACTCTCATGTGACTTATCTTTCCAACCACCGTTTCTTCAAAATGAGCTTTCAGCACAGAATAACGGCCCCAACTGGGTGATAACAGTCAAATGTAAAAAGTCATAAGCCTTCTAAAGACATGAAATAATTTGATACTTCTTTAGTTTAAAATGCAAACGCTACTTTGATTTTGTATTAAACCAGTTGTACGAAAAAGCTCTTCCCATTTTTAAAGAATAGTGCCTTAAGATTGCCTAGTTACCTGAAGAACAAGGTAAGGTGAGACATTAAGTATTCAACACAGTGTCTCAAGTATACTTTTTTCATTCTTGCAAACTGAATCCATTTGTGCTGTTTGAAACCAGAATAGTAGATCATGTTTAGGATGGATTCCCTCTCTCTCTGTCAGCCTTTCTGACCAGAAGTTTCAGAAGGACAGAACAGCAAAGGCCGGGCTTAGATGCAACATCATCACTTAGTGACACATGGGCGTTTCATTAATAGCTGTAGGAAATCAGGACTTCACCAACACGGCAATTTTATTGGGCAACTTGTATAACATACTGCCAGTATACAGTGTAACTGTGTAAGCCTTAGATACTTACAAAAACTAAATATATATTATATATATAAAATATATACACGTGAAAAATCTTATCTTCTGCAACAGAAAGATCGATAGGAAACAAAACTTCAGTTGTCGGCAATGGAAAGTACATCCTAAAATATTTTTATATTGAACTTCTTGAAATTTAAGGCAAATTTCTCCCTTTAAGGAAAAAAAGGAGGAAAGCAATGAACAATGAAACTACTTAAAAGTAGCAGTTAAAAAGGTGCAGATAGGTGAATAGATAAAAGGTTGCTTAAAAGACAAGCTTTAATCAGTCTCGTGGGCAAATCAAAACACACAAAACCAATAACACTTTTAAACAGTGAATGAGCTCCACAGTGAAGCTCTATCTTTCTGTAACTGCAAGTCACGCTAAACCAAAGAAAAGTAAAAATGAATAACTCAGTTTAAATCTGTACTATACTGAAGCAGCAGAAATGCTTAAGGAGCAATATGATAAAAAGAATATTAAAGTCTCTTAAAATTAATCAGAAGCAAGCAGTCTGCAAAAGAGTTTGCACGCCCAAGAAGTGAACAAGTAGAAAAGGAGCGTTTGTGAATTTGAAGGCTACCTCACAACAGCCTGATGAATGATTTGTCTGTGATAGAGATTACTTTCCCAAAGTTTTTAAAAAGTAGGAATGAATGAACCTGCCTGAAACATTTTAGAACAAATATTTGAATCGGGACCAAGTCATTAGAATTTAATGGTAATTTTTATCACCAACTGCACAACATGAAGTTGAGGAGTAGTAATGCCTCAAAGAAAATACTAAACTAGTCTGAAGGAGTCACAGAGGATGCCTCAAAGAAACACGCTAATTTTCAAGATGTCTTCAAGGGCATGATAGCTACCATGAAATAGAAGGGACCTTTAGTGCACTCCCAGGCCATTAATTCAGAAAGGAGAGGGACAACTAACTAGTTTTCAGAAGTGAAAAGATTTCAAAGCTCCTTTTTCAGCATCACCAGAATACTCAAAGCTAACCATGACTGCAGACTCCAAAAGATCTCATAGCATCATAGAATCATTATGGTTGAAAGAGAATCTTAATTCTGACAAGATCCTCGTAGACAGAATTTAATGCCATTTATTGCATGACTAATTAATCCGGGAAGGAAAACTCCAACCCCGATTCTAGAATAGCTTCTACTCCCTTCAGGAAGTTTTGGAAGTGTAGAAATCTCACCAAAAATATCAGTCCAAACTATCAAATGGAAACAAGCTTACTAGTTCAGGGAAACAGCAGACAGCATTTAGAAATTATCTGTGCTCAATACCATCAACTAGTGTTGAACACAAGTGAGATTTAGAAAACCCGCACAGGGCAGCATGGATCAGATTTGAAACTGCACTTACATAAGGCAAGACTGAATAGACTAAAACTTTATTCTTAGGCACGACCACAGAGGACAGAGCTCTACAAAATAACTGACAAGGCTTGTGGGGAAAATGATTCATTGTTTCTCATAACAGGAACTAGACAGTTGTCAGATTTAATATAAAGTACTTTCGTATGCCTTTCAAATTTAGTTTAAAGTTTTATTAAAACACAAGTCCGGAGGAAAAGAATCACTTAGGTGAGCCTAGCCTAGCACTACTCATCCCATTTAGCAGATGTTTAATCAAAGATAACAACAAGAAACACTTCCTGACTAGATGGAGGTTAAATCTCACCAAGCACTTAAAACAAAGTTTGGTCCTATATCCACACTAACTCACTTTCCTGTCTAGGCTGGCTGGCAGTTACTTGTAACTGTATTTTATATTCTTGTTTGTGCATTCTAAAGCAGCATTGGCTAGTAATAGGACACACTTAAATCACTTCATGTTAGAATCTACTATTGAGGAATAAATGTTAATATTTACTTAGACATAAGCAACTGAAAGGCACATACAATCTTCCAATTGCTCAACAGTATTGATCTTGCTCTTCAAGGATCTTCACACTCATTTTAGTTTGGGTTTTGGTTTTTTTTTTTACATGGGATATTGCAACCTTTTCCTTTTTGCTTATTTGAAACAGACAGGTAATGGGATTCTTGCTAAGGATGTAATAGTACTTGGTCTTTAATGTTTCAGACAATCTTTCAACTAGTTGGAGAACATGAAAATAACACATACAGCCTAATGAAATGACTTAGAAGTTGGCCAGTTAAAGTGCTTCTACATTCTAAAAAACTTCAGAAAACTATGACCAGACAATCAGAATAAAAGATGACAGTTAAGAGGGACATTTTCAACAGATTTGTAACTTAAACATTAAATTTGCACATGGCAACAGAATGTTTCCGCGTGACAATATAAAAGTATTCACATCCATGAAACAAAGCCTTCACACAGGAAGTACCTAAATGAGAAAAATTCAGAACACACAAACTTCTGGTAGCATTCTCATGTTTTATTTCAATTAATCCACACAGACATAGAAATAAATTACAGCAGTTTTTGTTACAAAACCCCAGTTTCAACAAACAGCAAGGTTCCTGTTTAAACATGATCATTGAAGGTGTGTAGTTTTAGCCATTGCTTGTCTCAAATTTCACTTTCAAGACATTACAGGCAACTGAGTCATCTAGTATGGATTCATAAATTATCCACTCATCAAATCATAAGCTGATGTTTAATATCAGTTCCAACTCCATGCACATGCTGGTTTCCTCCCTGTAAAAGAAGTTCTATTTAAATTTGCAGTCAGTGTTGCACACACAAGAAAGGTAACTAGCCTAAGGTTGAGCTGTATGAACATGCTACATGAGACTAACCCTTAAGTCAGCCATTTCTTAATATAAATTTTTTCATTTGCACAGGACAGGATTTTCCTTTCCCATATCATTAGTACAGATTCCATTCCAGAGGTCTATCCACATTAGAGTAAATGGATCCAATAGCTATTGTGGCTATAAACTTTCCTGAGATCTTTTCCAATTCAGATTGGCTAAGTCTAGGTAACAGTTCTAACAATTTCCACACAGGTTTCCACTAGCCCAAACTAATTTTAGGTTTGGTTTTCCTTTTTTTTTTCTTTTAGCTTTCAGGTAAGGAATAATTTAAACTTCTTCAGATATAGAAAACAATCTAACCACTAACATCTGATAATCTTTTACACTACATACCTGGAGATCAATCAATTTACAAGGAACTGTTTTCACTCAAGATATTTCACAAAGGTTCATGAACCATCAACACACTTGAGAAACCTGGAAAATAAGACTTACATGAAACTGATACTAACTTATTTATAAGGTGATAATCAGGTGACAGTTCAAAACCTACCTACAAGCTATTTTGAATGCAACAGAGATGATTTGGTAACTTCCCAAAGTTCAGTAGCTTCATGAATGTGTTCCTCTCAGCATGATCCAAAGAAGAGTTTCAACCTCACCTCTGGGTTTGAGAGAGAGCTTTTATACCCCTCTGTGTTGGCCACTTAAGACATCGCCAGACTTAAGAGGGCAAAGCATAAAAGGGGAGTAGGGTTACAGCACTTAAAGAGGGCAAAGCATAGAAGGGGAGTAGGTTACAGCACTTAAAGAGGGCAAAGCATAGAAGGGGAGTAGGTTACAGCACCAGTTTTTCCTTACTAACTAAGATGATCTGAACTTACCATTTACTCAAAAGAGGTATTACAATTTACTTGAAATTTGTGAATAATCAAAAATTAAGATTTTAAATGATCTGCAATTGTCATTACGTTAGAGCACACTTACCTTCTAGCAGCAGGTATTATTCATTCCTAAGAAGTCCTGAGCATTGCTTCTAATTTAGTGTGATCATCCATATCTATATTTCAAACATGGAGTTGCTAAGTGGGACCCCTAAACAGCACAAAACAGACAAAAATTACTAAATCATAATGTAATTTATATTATGTCTAATTACAGACCTTCTTAAAGCCATATTCTACAAAGTTGCAGAAGTTATTTACGTAAAGGTTATTATCAAATCAAGACCTAGAGCAAAAAGTAATTGTTTCAAGCTGTTGAAAAGATTTTCTAAACAGCCGTTTTAAACTACATAGAACATATTTTAAAATATACTACTAATCAGAAAGAATGGAAAATTTATTAAGCTTTAATTGCTTAGTCTTGACACTACCCTGAAGTAAGCTGTACATTTCTAGATTTAACAGACTGATCTTTACCAGTCATTTTATTGCTATTTTGTGCCTACTTACATATACCTTGTAACAAATTATACAGAACTCAACCAAGAGAGACATCAAGGTCACTGTTACAGACATACTAGAAGGCTGGGCCAAAGGCCTAATGTAATCAGTGACTTTTGTTTGAAAGAGTAAGTCCATTTGACCATAAGTGCCTACAGCATTCAGTACCCCAAACATTGCAGGTTATAACTGTAATTTTCTTGATGTAGCCTACACAGAAAGAAAGCATTGCTCTGAATCACGTTTAAGGTCTGTACAGCTCAATGCCCATAGTTTAGAAAATAACAGATAGGTACAAATGTACACAAATACTTCTTCTTCTTACAGTGATACAGAACAGTACGCTCAGATATATTTCAAGTGGTACAAAGCCTGAGGACTCAAAGCCCTCCGTTTCTGAAGCCCAAAGCCTTACCCAACCAGCCCCAAGCTGTGAGAGATGCGACAAGGTCGGTGTGCCCCCTTACCTATGGGCGTTTAAAGGCACGACTCCCGATCCCCAGCGCTCCCCACTGGCGAGGCATACTGTGCTTCGCCTTCTGCAGCAGGCCAGCGGCCAAAGCCTTCGCGAGGGAACATTGGAAGGCCTTGACGGTACCTCGGGGCGCTGTCTGCCGCCTCCCTCCCCGTCGGGCGGCCGCCATGGGAGCGAGTGCGGCCTCGGCTACGCACTGCGGGGGGGGAAAGAGAGAGAGGTCAGCCCAGAGCAGCGAGGCGGGGCCGTGGATGGGGAAGGGAGGGGGCCCGCTTGTGCCTCACGACAGGATGCAGGGCGGAGGGGTGGACTCCGCGCTGGGTTTCTGTGAGGGAAAGTTGCTCTATCCCCCTGTGTTGACTCCTCGGGCCACCGCCAGGCGCCGAGAGGGCAAGATGTGAAGGGAAGACACGAAGAGGTCCCGACCCAACCCCACACCCCGCCCGTCGGGGTTCCTTGCGGTAGCCCTTACCAAGCCGCCTCCCGCCAGCGGCAGGCGGCGGGGAAAAAGGAGAGGCTCTTCCTCACGCCCCCTTATATAGCGCTCCGCCGCTGTCGCGAGACCAGCGGCAAGGGCGCCGCCGCCTATTGGTGGAGCTGGCGCACGTGACCCTTTCCTGAGGCGGGAGGGCGGTTGACCACAGGCGAACGCTGAGGGGTGGCCACTATGTTTCCCCTCCCCCGGAACGAGGGGGACGGCCGGTGGCCCCCGGGACTTTGCCGTCGGGGTCAGGGGGCGGCCCCTCTGCCTCACTGAGGAGCGCCCCGGTTGCTCGATCGCTCTACCTGTCAGTCCGGGGCGGACGCGCGGCCCGGGTCATGGCGGGGCATCTCTGCCCAGGCCGAGCGCTATTGCCCCGGAGGTTTTTAACTTAAGAGAAACAAAAGCGTCTTCGGTGTGAAGTAGCAGCTGTGTAGCAGTTTTGAGGAACTAAATGCTGCTGATCTCCGTCTAAAACTCCCGTCTAAGCCCTACTTTAGGAGGCTTAGGATCTGTCTGTAAGGATAGTGAAGTAAAGCCTCAAGCCTGCGCTAACACCCTGGCTGAGTTTGCAGCACATGCAGCCGACTCCGGAGCAGGCCTGGGCCACAGCTCACAGGGCAGCACAGTGGGACCAGGCTTGGCATCCTGTGAGTTACTGCACAACGTGGGTGCGAGACACAGCTGTTGTTCCACCTCAGCTCAGATGTGCTGCCTGACTGGGGAGAACACTAAAAGGTTTTAGGGTCCGTACAAGCAGATCAGCATAAACTAGGGATTTGCAGCAGAGACTTTGAATGTTGCCCAGCGAAACTAGTAGGTAGGAACCACAACATCTTGGTTCCCATGGAGTTCTGAATCCAACAAAAGTCCCTGCTTCACAAAGAGGTAAATATATTGCTAATAATTCACAGCTTCCTGTCTTGGGGAGAAAGAGCATATCTTCGCTTGTACTAAGTTGCTACCACCACAGCACCTGTAAGCATGTGAAAAGAAAATAACAGGTTGGCCCACAGTCCCTCAGAATTTTCTGAACCCTGCATTTAAATTACCCTCAGCAGATCTAAACCTATCTAATTCAGCCTGGAAACAGTGACATAGTTGCAATCAAGGGATAACACTAGAAATTGTTTCTTACCACTTCTAGTTACCTCTTGTGTCTAATTCTTGACACTTGCTTAAAACATTGTTGCAGATGCAATCCCTGTGCCAGCATGTTTATTGTGAGTACATGAGGACCCAAAAGCTGTCTCAGGGCTCTAGGTAAGTCACTCTCTGGATATGAATTTGTGAGGCGTGTAACTTCAGGTTGTTTCAGGTAGGGTTCTCTGCAATGACCATTTTCTACAGTTAGACACATAAGTCAGATCAGCCCTTTCTTGTAGTGTAGCCAAAAAGATGAAGTGCATCCAACCTTTACGTTTTTACCGCCAGTGCCAGTGGGATGTACCTCAAGCTCAGTTTCTTCTTTTCCAGTACAGAATGTAAACTGGCATCTCTGTAGTACAGCAAACCAGTGATCAGTATCCATTTAATTTTAATCATTCGGATAAAATCCTACCCCTGTTTCTTCCCCTGCACAAGCTTTCTTCTGTCCTCCCCATACAAACTTTGCATTGTTTACCTTCTCTCCAGCTCGATTTTGAAATAGATCTTGGACCACTAACCAGGAGAGGTGCAGGTCTTGTCACGAGCAGAATTTGCAGGAACTTCAGTTATCATGGGAGCTTGAGTAGTGAACATGAAAATATTTGAGGGGGGACTATGGACAGTTGTTACAAGAACTACACTTAAGAATTAGATACTTAATGTGCTACCTTTGTTCTACATGGGTCACCTCATGTCAAAGAAAAGCCTTTGCTTCTTTTCAAAGTGCAATTAGCAGGTTCTACACATGTCCAGGAAAAACCGTCAGGTGCCTGGTCAATCATGCAAGTAGGTGTTGTTAGGTCTGTTTACACTAGGGCACTTCCACTTTGGGTAGTCATGGAGAAGAATATCTGAAATTGTGCGTTAGCTAAGTGGCAGCTGAGTTACTTTGTGGATATAGTGTTGAGCTTTTTAAGGAGTCTCTGGTGATCCAAACTCAGTTGTTCAAATCTTGAAGAGCCAAGTCTTGAAGAGCCAAGTCTTGAAGAGCCAAATCAGCCAAGTCTGTCTTTATGGGATGCATGAATTTAGTCTTAAAGTCACCTGTCTCAGCTGAAAGACTTTTAAAAGACATTTGTTTAAAAACACCATGTTGGGTTCACCACAATGCCCAATTTTCATTAAAGATTCATTTCAATTTTACTGTCTTTCTCCACACTGATATGAAGGAAAACCAGGCAAGTAAAATCTTGATGTGACCATCAGTTTTTGCAGACGGATGACAGTAACCATCTGCATTAAATGATTAGCAGGTTTGGGACCTTGCAAGCCTTTTTTTTTTTTTTTTTTACTATATATCCGATGCAATAAGACTGTCTTCATTAAAACTTTGAGATGCTAATGTAATAAAAATGTAATTTGATTAATTTATGCCACAATTTACATAAAATGAAAAGGCTATTTTAAATTCATGCTGAAAATAGACTAAATACCACTTACAGCCTGTCTGCTGTCAAAATATCCTTTGTGTTTTGTTCTCAGAGTGTATGTTAGTTAAAATTAGAGCCTGTAGAATAGAAAAAATATAATAAATAAAATCTTTGGAGAAGAAGAGGAGGGCAAGCCAGAATTGTTATTTCCTTTCCAGAGGCAGAAATAGCAATACATTTCTGTTAGAAACTGAAGTTTTCTGTTATTTTTGCTCAGTGAGTCTTTTCTTATTTGATAAATCACTTCCATGGCTAAAAATTTTGGTTATCTCTTTCTAGCCATTACGTATGATTAGAACTTAAATAGTATCTTTATGGCTGAAAGTACATTTCGTATAGGTAAGAAAAATACAAGTAAAGTTTGCTGGTGAACTTCCTTGCTGAATAAAATACCTGATAAAGAGGCCATTCTTCAAGCTTCTACCTTATGGAAATGTGGGAATATTTTCAGTTGAATAACTACCTTTTGAATAACTGCCTTTTGAATAACTGCCACACTTCAATGTGCAGAAGTTCTCTTATTGTCACTGTTCAAAGCTCCTAATTTTTTTGAAAAACAATTACACAGAAGGAAAAGAGCAGGAGTAAGATATTACGAAACAATCACAGCTCTAGGCCATTATCTGTAGAAGCCTAAACAGCCTCTTCATAGAATAAACTGTTTAATGGTTATCAATATAGAACTAATAGCCACTTCTATCTACTCAGTCAGCTCTTAGTGTATTTGACATCAATGTATTTGCATTTGTCTTATTTTGCTGTCTTTGGGCTTTCAAATCTGATGTCTGGCCAAAAAAAAAAAAAAAANACCAAAACCTGAAGTTAGACGCTGTAAGAATATTTTGTTTTCTTCTATAAAACAGCAATTTTTGAAAAAAAGGAAGACATGGTATTACATCTCTGCCAACCAGTATAAAGTTTACATTAGCAAAGATAGGCAAGATTCAGAGATTAATTTAATGCAAAGTTTTATTTTCTCTGCCTCATATTTGGTACGTGATAGTATGACTTGTTAGTATTCTAAAGATAAAGTTTTACCATATTTTAAATCAAGAGAAATAATTTCTCAGATAATTTGAAAATGTTGGGTAGGCATTGCTTTGAAACTGACAGTCTTAAAGAAGAATGGTGATTCCAAAGGGTGTGTGTTGAGGTGGGGGGGGTTAGACTAAGGGGCCCTCAGGAGATTCCCCACGTTTTCTGTGGATTGCCATGTTTTTTTCATGGACTGCAACTCACTCTTACCATTAGAATTTCAGGTATAAATAAGAGTGGCTTCCGTAGACCTGCTATGAGCCGTGTGCTACAGTCTCAGCCCATGGGCTGCAAGTTGGCATTTGGCACTATACTAAAGCTCCCAATCTGTTCTGCAGTGGGGGGCCAAGCTTCATGGAAAATTCTTAGTCCTCATGCTTGTGTCTACATATTTTCCATTCTGTTAAAGACATATTGATATTTTTTTGTAGAACGTAATTTAGTGTGAGATACAAAATATAGAAAAGCATTTATAAAATTCTCCCACCTTCCAGAAAGCCTAAGTATTGTTTTAACTGCCTTTTCCATTAAAATGCCCTTTTAATTGTCTGGAAGTCTATCCTAAATTTGATTCTGTTCCAAACACTTGTTCAGCAAAGCTGACTGACGGTTACCCATTTCTGAACCAGAGTTTATTACAAGAAAAACATAAATGAACCCCCTGTGGAATTTTCCAAGTTTTCTGGAGAGGAAATGCAATATCCTCTTTGTAGCACAGAGTGGGCAGATATTCTAGTCCCAGCTTCGCTACTAACTTTCCTGTGTAACTTTGGACAAGTTGCTATATTTCTTCTGCCTGTTTTCTTGCTTTGTAAAAGAAGCTAATATTAACTTGCCACCCAATAACTTGACAAGTCTGAGTGAATGTTTGCAAAGTACTCTGAGAAAGTCAGATGGAAAATGTTATGAAAGTCCAAGCCTCTGCTAGCCAAAGAGGTTATTTACAGTAGGTTCTTATTTTATGTAGTGAAATAAAAATGTTGAAGCGTATAACCAGATGAGACCAAGACTGATCTAAAATTAAATGCAGGAGGCATTTTTTTGACCTTTCAACAGAAATTATATAAGCACTCTTAGGTTATAAATAGTCCTTTGTTTTCCTTCTCTTTGTCTAACTCTCAGAAGAAACACAGGGTTAGTTGTTTGTTATGAAGAGATAGGGCAATGCTTTAGAGTGGAAACAATTGTTCACTGTTCTTTATTTATACAGTTCCTATAATGTTTGTAACTAACATTTGTTGCTTTTCTTAGCACTTTTTTATCTTCAAAAAGCTACAGAAATAAACTTTCTGGTCGTGAAAATGACAATGCCAGAAGAAAACCAAAACACTCACCAGCCCATTTCAAGTGTGAAAGTTTCTTTCCTCTTCTTCTTCTTCTTTCCTGGGCTGAAGAGCAAAAAAGCCAGTGCTAAACTATTGTTAAACTGGCACATAAACACTTCTATATTATATCCTATTTTTATTATGAAACCTCAGAAATAGGACATGAAATCTGTCCACCCTTCAATGAAAGTATTTTTAGTAGCATTAAGGATAATGATACTGAATTCTTCACAGAATGATATGTGTGTGTGTATCCATGTGCATATTTCCAAATATGCTTATTTTCAACAGTAATCATTTCCTTGAATGACCAATAAATGCTTAGCTAATAGCAATTTAATTTTCTGTTAAAAAGAAAAAAAACTCCACAAACAGAAACCACTTGAAACCTTACCCTGAAGTCAAGTAATTAGCATCGGTGAATCAGTGACAAAGCAAAAGTGTGAAAATGCCACTTACCTTTTTCTTTCTTTTTTTCTTCCTACTGTGTATGATTTCTGCAGGGTTCATATTATGGGAATAGTGTCCTTGACATTAAAGTGTATGTGAGGTAAATGGCTTTATTAGTTACCACATTTTGTTCCATTTAAATTTTTAATCACCCATCAAACTCATTCATTTGCTTCATAACTTTTCACTGAGAGCAAGCACAATTCTCTACAGTAAATTGAAAGAAATGGGCTGCAGCGAAGAGTATACAATTAAGCTTCCGGAATAAAAGGGATCTGGGATTAAAAAACACCTATCATGTAGTACTGTCAGTCTCTGTAGGCTACTTAGAAATGCACTGGGGACCAATCGGGCCTTGATTGCTTCCGAACTGAGCCTGAGCGTGGCCTGTCCCGCAATGACACCTCCACTTAACTCCCATTTCCCTCGGTTATGGCGAGAAAACCTGTGATATTACATGTAATCCAGTCCTCAGAGTTTAAGCAAATTAAACAATTGGAATCAAATTCACACATAATGTAAGACCATGAACTTCATAGAATTATACCAAAGATTATTTATTACTCAGTGTTACATTATTTGATGGCTCTTTCACATAGTGATTTGTGGATTTGTGAAGCGGTTTAGTAGCCCTGATGATTTCACTCCATAATGTCCAAAAGTCTTTCTCCATCCTCTATTTCAAATACCTGCAATGATTTAATATAACTAATTCAACTTACTGAGGAAAGAAAGTTCTGTCTCTGTGACAACTCCATTTTGAGTTTCTTTGCTGAACTTGCAACAGGATGCCAACTAATCCTAAATTTGATACCATTTTTACAAAGTGGGCACTTGTCCACAATGAGATGAATTGAGGCCACTTACCTAATGGTATTCACAGGGTAGGAATTTATCTTTAGATGCTACTGCTGATGCCAGATTTTTATTAATAATCATAGACCTTCTCTTGAAATAAAAAAAATTACTGACTTCAGAATGTTTCCTGTAAATAAAGCCCGTGGGGCCAGGCTCTATAGGCTGAAATGGTTATATTCTAGCATCATGAAGTGAAAAGCGTGGTCAAGCGTGAGTGTGCCATACTTCCAGGAGCAGAGGTGCCTATAGAAATGTCAGCAGCTTGCAGAGGAACAATATATGGGCCTTAAGCTTCTGCTGAAAACTACAACATCTGCTAAGGAAAAGGAAAGTTCTAAGATGAGGCATTGCTCTAGTTGAACTCTCTTCTTCCTTCTCTCAAAGAGATGGATGGTGTGTGACCTCAAGTCAGCTATTTAACATCATTGTGCCTATTATCACATGTGTAAATTTAATATACTCATAGTGCTCTACCTTGGAGAAAGGCATGGGCCTCGGCTTACTTGTGTTTGTAGAGGAACTGAGATTATTGCATTAACAGTGCCACATGTTGTAAACTTGTGAGTGAACGCTTTGGCACTAAGATGTGCGCTGTGAGCATGATCCCCAAACAGCGTTTGTGAAGATAAACGTTGTCTGCACGAGCGGCAATGCAAAGCCTGCTGTTCTGGGGTTTGTGAGCCCCTGGGCTCCTGCGTACCTCAATTAGGTGGAGAGAGCATGTCCCAAAGCACAGTCCTGCCGTCCCTGCCACACATCCCTGTCGCCCTGCCTGCACTCTGCCTTCCTGTCCTTCACCCCGCCGCCTGCCAATACCATGTCGCACACACTGAAACCCGAGTTTCGCAGCCCTGTGGCCGTTCTAGGCCTGGCGATTTGGACCCCCCCGCTCCCTTCGGAGGGATCCGCTCTGCCCCCCTTCTCCCCTCCCCGTCCGGGACCGCCGGATGCCGGTCACCGCCTCCGATCTTCCCTTCCCCGGCCCTGTCAGAGCGGATCAGCGGGCGCAGCGCTGCGATGGAGTGGCGAGCGGCAGCCGCCAGGAGAGGAGGAGGAGGAGGAGGAGGAGGAGGAAGGCAGAGATTAGCGCGGTGCCGGCTGGTGCAGAGGCGCGGCTGAGCGCTCCAGCGGGAGCCCGGGGCCCTGCGCACCGTGCGAGAGTCGGAGGCGGAAGGAGCGGGCATGCGACTGCTCTCCCCGCGCCGCTAAACCTCCCGGTCACTCGCCAGGAGGAGGCAGGGCAGGAAGGTCCGTCCTTCTCGCTGCTCTGCGGGCTCAGAGGGTGCCTGTGCTGTCCCCTCCTCTTGCTTTTATCACAGCCCCGGAGCAGAAGCCGCCACCGCCGCCCCCTTTCCCTTCCTGCGCTCTTCCCACCATGAGCGGGGCTGTTTTCACCTTATAAAGATGGCGGTGTGGGATCGCTGCAACCTTTAGACTAATGACTGTCAGAAACATCGCCTCCATCTGTAATATGGTGAGTGCTGGCGGGCAGGCGCGCCGGCGGGGGCGGCACAGCAGCCCCTCCGGGGGCAGGCCCGGCTGGGGAGGGGTCCCCCGGGGGCGCCGGGCAAAGGAAGCGAGTGCATCTCTCTCCCCGGCGGTGGGAGAGTCCGGCAGGCTGCTCCGGGACATGGCCGGGATGGAGTTGGTCGCCGGAGAGTGGCGATGTCCCGAGGAGTTTTTCCGGAGCAGCCCGGGAGCGGGCCGGTGAGGGACGGAGGTGCTAAACCGGTGCGGGGCCCTCCGGAGCGGGGCTGGTCCCGGCCGATACGGGTTGCAGACGGAGCCGTAGCCCGCCCTTCCTCCTCCTGCCCTTCCTGCCCCTGCCCTTCCTTCTGCCCTAATAATCCTGCGAAAGGACCCCAAAGTCCTTGTGAATCCACATTGTGTCAGTGAACCTCATATAGCCCTCTCGGGCAGGTACCCTGTGGTCTTGTTGTCCCAATTGACGGTACATCAGTCTCACGGGGCTAGGAGCTCCCCAGGTTACACAGAAAATGAGGATGTTTAGAAGCCTGGTGATATGCTTTTGGATCCTGATGCCAGGTACCTGCTCTAGGAAGTCTTGGCTTTAGAGGCAACATCAGGGTTTAGCTTGCACTGCATGCCACTCAGAGGATGGCTGTTCGTTAAGTGCTCTTGAATCACTTTGCTTTCTCTAAATCAGACTAGGCAATTAGGAAGGAATAAGGAAACGCTAATATTTTTGTTTGTTATGTTCAGGCCTTGCCACTTTCCTCCCCAGGAACAGGTGAAAGGACACTTTCAGCATTGTGCTTGGGTCTAATTTTAATCCTAACAAACTTGGAGCATTTAATTGGGTTTAGATTTTTGAAACTTGTTAGTGGGGGCTGGGAGAGCTCAAACTTTTTCAAAGGTTTATGAATACAGTGAGGCAGTAATAAACTTGCCAAAGAAATGGGTGTGTGCTAAGCACCCCAATGCAAACAGAGGAGAAGCCTATTTCTGCACATTTTGTTGTTTTAGTCTGTATTTTTCCCCCTTATTTCCAGGTTCTTCAAGAGCAGCTACACGCAGTTGCCAGCTTCCCTCCATGTGGTGCCCCAGCATGCCTTGTGCTGGTGGTGCCACACATACCATTCATCTGCCCTGGAGAATGGAGCCTACCTCCAGGGTAAGGCAACAGGCACAGCCCCAAGAGGCCTGGCTCCTGCAGGCTCAGTGGGAGTGCGGATTGTGAGCCTGCTCCCCTTCCACGTGTTCACGCTTCCACTTAAGTGGGCTTGCTCTTTTGCTTCCAACCAGGTGCCCAGGACATCCCACGCATAGTTCTGACTTAAGCCTCAGTCCCTTTGAAAAGTCTGCTCTGAAATGTGGAAAGGGAGGGTTGAATTTTGGGGTTAAAACAATTTAATACAAAATCCGGACTTGGGGTAAAACAATCTGGGTGCTCACCTTTCTTCACCAACAGTAAGTAGTTTTCTAAACTTTTCATTGTTCTTGATAACTTCCAGTCCTGTGGGCCAGTGGGCCAGGGATACTGCAAAGAAAGGTTTAGGAAACAGTACAGGACTGGAGAAAACCTGGGCACATGTACCTTCCTTCTGGGCAGACTCCATTTTTTATTGCTGATGAATGGTGGGTGTGATGCCCTGCAGACTGCGTAAGTGAGCACTGCATGAAGGGGAGCTGGAGACTCTTACGTGGCTGTAAGACTTTAGCATTGGCATAAAGTACTAAGAACTTCATGATTTCTTTCGTGTGCTTCAGACACATGCACTTGTATACAGTATGCTTCTCCCAAAGACTGAACCGGTTCACAGTAAAACCTGTTTTGCTGTGTTCTAATGGTGAGCTGCTCAGCTGCTGCTGCCAGTATATCCTGCAAAAGTAGCATCCAAGAAATGGAGAGACTGAAGGGAAGAATTAGAGCCTCAGGCAGAAAAGGCATACAAGGGCACACAGTTCAAGGCAATTCTAGCTCATGGTACCAGTACTGTGATAGAAGGTGAAGCTGGTTTAACGATAATGATGTTTTAAAACTACATATTCCTTGGGATCTGTGTACTTAGCTTTTAGAGATGTTGTGTTGTGCTAGTCACATATAATCTTTTTTGGATAACCCGCAGGGACTGGAAGTTCTTTTAGGAAAAGAAGCTGAGATTTTCAGAAAGCTGCAGGAATTTGGGGCTGTAAGAGAAACATAAATTCTCAGAAGTATTGGCAACACTGCATTATGGCTTCTCCAAAAATGTGTCCCCTTAGATGAGGGAAAAGGGGTAGGAGGACAGAGACAGAGGGAGGAATTGGTCCTGAAATACTTGTCCTTCTCTGAATGCAACATAGATTATGTTTTCAATAGTAGTCCTTTCTTGACAAAGATTTTGTGTTTGTTTGTCCAAATACTTTTATGTCCTGGAGGGGAAAAATAGATGAAATTTAGCTGAATGAATTTAGCTCAAGGGAACCTCGCTAGTCAGCATTTTAGGATGTATGTTTGCTATTTAATTGACTGCCTGAGGTCTAGTATCTCAGGTTATAATTTTGGTCTCCTGAAGATGGTAGACATTCGGTCTTTTCCAGGAAGGATCAAAACAAGTGCAGTGAGGCAAGGAAGCCAGGGACAATATTTAACTTGTTTGCAAAAGAGATCTAGTACCATAGATTCACTGGATAAGCTCTCACATGCTCAGGCAGACACAGTAGGAGCCAAGCAGTAAGAAAAAAATGTTAGGTGCAAACTTTCCACTTGGCACATTTATTTGTAGTAAATATTCAAATGCACAACTCCTAGAATTAAACAGAATTCCTCTATTGTCTTTTACCAGTTTTGTCCCCTTAGTCATAATAACAATAGTACTAGTTATTATTCACTGATTTGGTTAATGAGACCAAAGAGCTAAAACTTGTTCTGCTGGGGGGGAGGGGATGAAGGCAACTGTGCCTGAAGGAATCAGTAGGACTCTTATGTGGACACAGTGGCCACCCTCATGGAAAAGGGAGGTCTAGTCCCCAAGGTGTTCCTCTTGCCTGCCTTTCAGACCCTGGGAAAGTTCATCCCCTCTGTCTGCATGCCAGGTTTGCCACAGAAGGATGTATGCAATAGTCAATCGTCAGCTTTTATATAGGACAGGTACAATAGATGTGAAGAAACATAAGATATCCTGAAGAAACCCTGTTTGAGGGAATGTTAACATCCAGTGCCATGTAACCCCTGTAGACTGTAGGCACAAACTAGGGATGTAGGATGCTGTAATCCTCTTTGGTATTGTTTCTGTGAGATAACCCGATGACTCAAGAACAAAATGCTGGTTCAAAGGTAGGTAGGCATGCTGGCATTTTAGGGTTGTTGCTTGCTGAAATCCTCTGCAGTATGTTTCTCTGTTGATGAGCTTTTGGTACTGGCTTGAGTTCTGAGTTAAGCTCATGCTGCAGCTGTGGCCTAGGGATATTACTGTTATGTGCAGTGAAGGACATCTAACCTTTTCCGAATGTATTGACATATATTTTTACAGAGATGGCTAGCAAGCTCTGTGGACTGTATTTCTCCTAAATACCTTTTGTTATTCTGCTGAGAACAGCTATTAATCCCCCCTTTCATAATTTTGTAATAATATTTCAAATAATCTGATCTGTGCTTCAGAGAGCTCTGTCAATTTAATAAATGGGGCATTCTGAGCGCACTTGGATTACTTCTGATACAAGGTATCATCTGAGATACCTCACAGTTGCTCCTTGTGGTTGTTGTATCCTTTGGGAAAAAAAGTTGCATTTCCTCCGATTAATTTTGCTTTTTATTAATTGGGCTTTCAAGTTACCCGTTCTTCTCATAGTCTCTATGGGTTTCATAACAATTAGTGTTTTTCTTCAGGAAAACATTCACACAATTCACCGGGAATGATGTGAATACCTGTGAATTTCAGCTTTCACTTTCAAAAACAAAAAAAGTTTCTAACCATCCTAGAAACTAGTTGTAGAGAAAAACATAAAAATGTGGGAGTCTCTACTTTCAGGAAGCAAATAAGAATAACTGTTGGATTTCTTGTTTGTTGTTTGTTTGTTTTTAATGTCACGGGTTTAGAGACTCATTGCAGGATTTGTTTGAATATAGGGCATTGGCAGAATGAGGACTCAAACTGCAAACATAGATTTGGAAAACACTTGATATAAAAAAAATTACAATTGTAGTGCTGTAAAAACAGTCAAACTGCTTCATACAGTAAGAGTGTTATTGGATTACAGTATTGATCACTATGACTAGCAACTGGATGTATTCATTCGGACAACCTGCAGCGTACATTTCTTCATGACTTTTAACACTTCTCATGAACAGACATTAAGGCAGAATAATACATGCCAAGACAGTAGAAGAGCTATCTGAACGCATATTTAGATTGATAAAGGAAAATAGATTTTTACAACTGAAAAGATCAGTTTACAGGCAGTTCAGGCAATGCAATTTTAGAAGCATAGTCTCAAGAGTGCCCAATTTCAGTATGACATACATAGCAAATATAGAAACAAAAATATGAAAAATTTAGAGAATGTGAAGTCTAATTATTGTAATACCTTTCTGAAGTAATGAGAAACTTGAGAGTATGGCTGACAAATGGGAACTGGACTGACAAGCAGTAAGTGTGCATTCCATCAAAAGACAAACAAAAGTCCACAAAAGATGTGTTCTATATTGGATACAGGAAGACAGACAAAGTGAGAAACATCCTAAAATGTCATTTCCAATGTATAACCTGAATTAAAGGCTGAGGCTTGTCTTGCATGAATACATTTTTTTTTTTTAATGTCTAAAGCAGTTATCTTGCACGTACTAGTCGGTTAGAAGATAAGCACAACAGGACAATTCATGAATACAGTGTGTGGTATACAGTGTGTTTCTTTTAGATGCATACAGTCTTTGGCTTCAAGTTGCTGAATTAAAAACAAACCAGTGGTTATGCTAAATACCTTTACAAAGGAACCTCTTAATTACAGCTCAGCAAGGCTGAGTGAGTCTGAATTGCGGAAGAGATGGGATTAAAAGCAGACTCTGGACCCTGATTAACTGTGTGCGGTGGGCAAGTGCCTCGCAGGAGGTGAGGTTCTGATGGGCTTGAAGAGCCACAGTCAGTGGAGTGTAAATCATGGCCAGTCAGAGATGCAGACAGCAAAATCTCTTCTGCTGATCCTCCTTTCCTCAAGAAACTGTCCTTGGTTGGCTGTCTGGTAGATACACTTATATACAATTATGTACATTATGTACTCTTAACCCCACAGTATATCAGTACTTCTGGGGAATAAATGAGCCTGCATCTCCACTATAAACATGCTCCATTATAAACATGTTCTTGGGTATGCTCAGCCTTCACAGTGAAGGCTGCTGTGCTGACGTTTTCAAGCCAGCCATTATTGGATATTGTGTGTTGTGGTTATTTAATTTGATCTCACAACTGATGACCTAATAATAGTTGCATCTCAGCTGCCCTATGACAATAAAGTCTCCAACTGTCCACTGGAATTCCATTTCATAAACCTGTGTTATTTTTGATGTTTGTCTGTCTAACTTGAAGATTTCAGGTGACAATGACTACGTCATCTCTCTAGGCAGTCATGCTTCACTGTCCTTATGACTAGAATGTTTTCTGATTTCTTACCTGAATCTCCATTACTGTAATTTGAGCTTGGTACTTCTCATCCTGTCCATCCCTGACATCCAGAATGGACTAGTTCCTTTCTGTAAAAAGCTATATACTTGAAAATATTGTCATGCCCTGCCTCAGACTTCTCTGTCTTATGCAACACAACCCTGTTCAACCCTTTTTTGCAGGTCATTTTTCTCTAGAATTGTGTTTGTCATTTTTACTGCCTTCTTTTTGATTCTCTCCAGTTATTTTCTTCTTTCTTGAAACCTATCACCCAAACCTGGACGTAAGGTCCTGTCTGAAGTCTTAGCAGTGACAAGTTAAACAGGAAAATTACTACTTTGTAGACTCCTGTCTGTAAGAATTTCATTATGTTGTCTAAAATTGTTGTTGTTGTTTTTGTTCTCTTTTTTTGAAATAGCACCACATAGCTGATGCTTATTCATCTTACACTACACTATGGTCTCCAGACTTTTTTCTTTTCTCTCCTCCTTTCTTTCCTCCTTTAGTCAGCTGTTTCCCATTCTGTACATGTACAGGTGGTTCTTCTCTTCATGTCCAGAATCTTGCACTTGTCTTAGTTGAATTTCAACAATTTTTAGTGCATTTCTCTAGAATAAAAAAAAAAGTCAAAAATTGACCTTGAAAAATAATTTCGAATTATAAACCTGTCCTGCAGCATAACTGCAGCCCTCATAACTCATGCTATATTGAGATTTAATGAAGATATTCTTTCTTCTGTCTCCAGGTTATCAAAGAGTACTCCATCTGGTGCAGCTGTGGTGAAGTCTAGAAGGTGGCTTGCCTTTAGAGTGTTCTGAGGCACCACGTATGCACTCTGGGTGGCCCAGACAAAAATGTCACTGAAGAAATTATAGTCCGTAAGCAAACCACAGTCTTTTTTTCACTTGTGAGGCCATCTTGAGGTTATGTGTTCTGAAGACGGAAACTGGCCAAAAAAAAATGTTTTTGCTACTTGTTCCAGCAAAAACCTGAGTGCCACTAATCCAAGAACAATTAAGCTGGAAACGGAGACAGACTCATGAGAGAATACCAAGTTGCAGTTTGGTAAAGATCGTCTAATCATGGAAACTTTAAAGATCAGTATTTTAAAAAACTTACTTACGGATTTAGATACTGAACTTGTAACACATCACTAGAACCTCACTTCCAGCACATGTTGCTTTGTGCTTTGAGAAAACCAGGTTCTTTAAGCTATATAAGACTAAGTCCCTAAACACTTTGTCCAAGATTTTAAGTGAATCAGGATTTCAGGCCTCTGAATTTCTATCTGTTTCTTGGTAACCCCACAGTAAAAAGGCATATTTATGGTGCATGTAGTACTTAAATCTGTGATTAGTGCATCCAGCAAAAAAGCAAGTTAGACATCTCCTTTCAAGCTCTTTTAATTTGCCTTAATGATCAGAAAACTCTTTGGAAAAAGGGCATAGAAATAATTTATTTAGATACATTGTTTTAAATCACCTTTCCTTCAAAAATATGAGTACACTGTGAGTCTTGCTGTTTACTATGATCCCCTATGTTTTTCATAGCGCCCTCTCTTTCCTCTTTTACCTTGTGGCAACAAAGTCCCAAAATAACTCTGCTGGAGGAACAGTAAAACATTCCTTTGCAGAAAGGAAAAAAAAAAAAAGCTAATCTGGTTAAATTCAACCATCTTGTGGGACTTGCACTTTAAAAATTACAAAAACGTTTCAGGTTTGACATTTAATATCTATGAGTTTGGAAGAAGGCTGGTTCTGCTATTCCAATTGCTCACCATATCTTCTCTGAAAGCTAAGGTTGTCCCTGAGGATAGTTGAAGTCCAACACTGAGGACAGGTGATGTGTCTATTGAAAGCGGTTGAATGTTTATTGCATGGTGGGATATTGCTTGCTCTTACTCTTGTTTTCTTTGTGTTGCTTCTTGAAGCCAGGTTTGGATTTTATTTACAATCACTTCCTCTCTTTTGAGTTATTCATGACTGCCATTTGTTGGCCAGGAGGCCTTCCTTATCTTTCTTTATCTTCTTTTTCCCTTCCTTCCCTTATGCTGTGCCTTCCAAAATCCTGAAACTCAGGCTGCCTGGCCCTGAAGCCATTTCTATTTTTATTCTAATTTCTCTTCTACTAGCCCAGATGTCACCCTTAGTTTGTCTTAAGTCTTCAGTTCCTTCAGGAAACAAGTCTATTTCTAGCACATTGCTCTCACTTTCCCTGAATACTAAGAAAAAAAATCTAGTTCACAGCCGTATATGATCTGAAGCCCTTCGTCATGGACCAGCAATCTTCCTTCATTGATCTCTGTTCTTTATATATCTGTTAAATTTCTGGTTTCATAATTCAATTTCTATGTGTTTTTTCTTATATTTTTTTAGATTTTCTTGTGAACAAGATATTTCTTGTTATTTCTTATTTTATTGTTTGATGGTTATTCATACTGTCTTTCTGTTTGGCGATACCTATTTAACAGGTTTTCCATAGGTGACTTACGAAATGTCCTAATTTCTTTACTGCACTCATTTACTTTAGATTAAGCACATGCATATTTCTAGAAAGTTAGTTCCATTTTTATAGCTCCATTACACTAGAAAGTCTAGTCTGATTTGCTGTCTTCTGTTTGCAGTATCTTTCATATTAGCTCTATTCCATTTCTCATCCTCCATAGAATAATTATATTTAGGTTATTTTGCTACATGTGATTTAATGATCTAATCTGATGTCTTTGTTTTTCCTCTACACTGTTAATTTGTTTACATGCTGAAGTGCAAAGGTTTTTTTACTTAATCTGTTTCATGCGATACAAAGCACAAATTAAACTCTTAGCAACATTATCAGAAATTTCAGCTGAAAAGAAAACTGGCAGCCTTCTCCATTGGAAGGCCTGGAGCAAAATAACAAGAGGAAAAAATATAGGTCATATGGCCAGAATGTTTTTGGAGTGATGGTGTGGTAGAAATCTTGGCTTAGCCTGAACTGACCCGTGCTTGGCTATGTCTCCAACTGTATGTCTTTGCCATTTTATAGGGGCTGAATACTGATTGTTGAATTAAGTGGTAAAACTTCAGAGGAAATAAGGTTCACCAACACCACAGAATACATAGTAGGAGTTTCCACATTGACCTAGTTCTCATGAGGTCTGGCCACCACAGTCACTTTGTTGCATTTCCTTCATTAGTGTACTCTTTTATGAATGAGCCGTCTCCTTTATTGTCTCTATACCCTGATATGAATTTATTTAATAGTCCCAGATCCCAGTTCACTGACTTATGTGGTCTCTCCTCTTTTCAGGCTCTATGGCCACACTGCCACTCTTGCTGGATTTTATGAAACTACGGTCGATTTAGCTGTGGTAGGCTACTTCTCCCAGCTGAAGCACAGGACCGTTTATAAAACCATAGAGAATGGATTGCATTAAAAATGTTTGAGCAGATTTTCACTGCAGAAGTGACCAAAATGACTTGCTGGGAGTGGGAACAAACACAACCATGCTTAAAACCATGTTAAATAGTCAGGGTTGATTTTTGATGTAGATTAACCTCAATAGGCTAACATGTTTTCTATATTTGATAAGGTTGGTTTAAACTGAGTTCTGAATCATCTCTTTAGCACATCCCTAATAACATATTTTTTCCAGTTTAAATCTGTCTTGGGTGTACAGTTCCTGGTATAGTTTGGTTGGAAAAATTTCCAATCGTTTCTTCTGCCACCATGTCAACTCTTTCTTGAGAAGACTTCTTATGCAAAACATGTAATATATATGCAACATGGCATGGTTTGAGTTTACAAAATTGTCTACATTTTTTTTTTCTCCATGTAAGAAATATATCCTGCTTTGAAGTACTAGGTCTCTGTGCTTCTGTTTTCCTACTCTTCATTTTCTGTGAATTTTTGGAGACCTCAAAATAAACCTGACTGAAATTGCCATTGATATAAGAAGGCACAAGTCCTAATGAAGTCCATGGGAGTTATGTCAGCTCACTCAAAGATTGAATTTAACCTCTCTGTTTTATTGGGAAACCAGCACACAACGTTTAGTTTTATATTTGCAACAGCCAAGACCTGGTTTTGGCGAGGAAAAGCTTTATGAGGAGCTGTTACTAAGCTTATATTGTTTCAACAGCAAGTACTTTGGAGATTTCCATGTAATGTATAGTTTTTATATGAAGATCAGTTAGTTCACATCATGGATTTGTTTGGTTTTCAGTGATAATTTTGTTTGGTAAATCCTGATCCTTGCTCTTTCTCACAATATTTACAAGACAATTTAAATACTAGAAGGATTTGTCAGACCATCTGGCATTCTCTAAGTAAGAAACCCTGGCCCTAGAGGAAAGGCAAATGAGTAATGTAGGACTAACTTGTTAGCAGAGCACTTGCATTCTACTTGTGTAACAGCATACACAAAACTGTAGTTTATGAAAGAGTAGGAGGCTACTTTTCAGAGATATTATTTGCCATGAATTCTAGAGGGAGAATTTTTTTCAGTGTGGAAAATATTTCCTGCAAAACTGGAAAAACACCCATTTCATTCTTATGTTAGGAAACTTGATTTGAACACTAAAAGTGTAATTGAAGAAAACCTTTGCTTTGATCTGAATGCTGTACAATGAGTATTAACATGAAGACGGTTTTCTCAGAAGCTGCATTAATCTTCTGTAGTCATGTTTTTTCTTTTATCAGACAAGGTTTTGAGAGTAACAGCGGCTGTTTGCTTCACTGTTAGTATCAGATAGACAAACGTCTACCAGTTTCCTCCCTCTTGGGAAGCTGGATGCTTTGCTGAATCTGTACATCTTTGGCAAGGCTGGCTTTTCAAGGAAAGGAACTAATCTTCATATGGAACTCACATATATATCACAGAATCATGGAATCACAGTAACACAGGATGGTAGGGGTTGGAAGGGACCTTCGAAGATCATCTAGTCCAACTGCCCTACCAAAGCAGGTATCACACTGTCATCTCTGTTGAAGGGTAGCCCATAATTGATTTGTATAGATCATTCCTTTTTCCAAGATTCTCACTGAGACTCAGCAGAGCCCAATGAGGACATATAATATATCCCTTAAGCTTTGCATGGAGCCTTGTGCAGGTAAAGTGTTTCAGTCTCAAAGGGAATGTCTGGGAAATCACATACACTTGGTTTGAGCAACCAGCTATGTGTATGTGAGAGAGAGATTGCAAAGAGATCTGCTAAGAGAATGCAAAATACAAAATCTTTGGAGATTTCTGGAAGCTGCTAACTTGAAGGAGCTGTTTTACTTCCAAGGCTTGCAAATTCTCAAAGAATACCTGTGCTGAGTTTCACACCACTGATTCTGCTGACTAAAATAATTTTCTTTTGATGAATTGACATGAAATAATAATCTAATCTAGCAAGCAGTGGTGATGGTAGGTGCAGTGAAGAAACACAAATCAGGCTTTGGGGAGAAGATGGGGAGGGGAGACCAGAATTATTGAATTTGATTACTAGTAACTTTGAAAATTTTAGCTGATGAAGTCTCTGAGAAAATGATATATTGAACAAGCCTCAGGAATACAGGAAATAAATTTTCAGGTGTTTTATGTGCTGGCATGTTTACAGGGGCATTTTACATGGGTTTATGAAGGTCAAGCAGCTGTGCTGTTCTTGTTCGATGGAAATTCTAGGGCATAATATAATATATTAATGCTTCACATTGCAGAGCATGCTCGGTAAGGAAATAAATGTATGATGTCAGAAAAGCAATTATCACACAAATTAGAAATTGGCTAACTGAAAGGTCTTGCATAAATGTGAGTAGAGAATATTTGTCCAAATAGAGCATTTTTTGTGAGGTGCCACAGGGATCCATACGCTTATAGAGCAGATAGGAGCGATGACATTGGCTGTGGCAGCAATCTAGCTTGCTCGCTTGCTTGGTAATCTAAGCTTGTTTAAAAATGGGCATTTCAATATAGCAAAACTACAGTAACATACAAAATTAGCGGTTGCACTGCACGGAGCAGTAGTTGTGAAAGCAGCTTTACCGTTGGAGTGAAGATACAGCTGAACGTAACTTGCCACACCGAGGCAGTGACTTCGGGATGTAACAGTGCTTGGGCTTACATACCCTTTGATGTTAGATAGGACAAAATGGCAGATATAATACACCTGATTTTAACATTCGTGATGTTGTTACTAGAACCGGGTGCCAGTCTGGAGCCCAGGTCACCTAATGCTGATGAATTAGAAGGGATTCAGAGAAGTTTCAGTAATGCTTAGAAAACCTGCCTCACTCTTAAAAACTGGTTTATCCAAGATAACTTTAAGGGTTTTGCTTAAGATCAACAAGTATCTTTATGAGGCGAGAGGGTAATGGGATCCAGCCGTTCACATACACAGTAAAAATAAGGAGGAGGTGGGTGTGGGGAGAACCACTGTTGTTGTGACCTGTTCACTTCTAACCAGCCATTACTAGGGTGTCCAGGTCAGGCCAGCTCCGCTACCTAGAACTGCAAATATTTTTATTGGCTTATGTGACTGTCGTGCTTGCTCATTAATAAGACAGAGTTAGCTTGGCTAATTGCAGCTGAAAGGAAAAAATGAGTTTCTGTCTTGATGCTGGCCATAACTTTATTTTAGAATCCTAATATTCTAAATAATTTCTTCCCTCTTTTTTCATAGGGCACCAATGCCTCTGCTCTGGAAAAAGACATTGGCCCAGAGCAGTTTCCAATCAATGAACACTACTTTGGATTGGTCAATGTAAGTACCATTTTCAGTAGGCAAACCAAATACAGAACTGTAGCTTTGATGTTACTTCAGCTTTGGTTTCTTCTTCTTTTTTTTTTCCCCTTCAATCTTGTTTTGAGGTAGGATTGTCTTTTTTTTTTAAAAAGTGCTACTCACGTTCCAATCTTAGGCAAAGTGGGTTGCAAAGCTGTATCAGATGTTTGAAGATAGCTTCTTACGCCCCCAGAGAAAACAGTTTACTGTTCTATGAATGTTTCCAGGAATTAGAACTTACACTTCAATAAAGTTAAAAGTCTATTTTAGCTATGAAACGTGAGGGAGGAAGTGATGGAAGTATGGACAAGCTTAGGTACAGCAGTCTGCACTGGGGACTCTCTTAGGAGGAGCTTTTTTATCTGACTAAGGAAAGAATGAGTGAGAAGGCTGTTTAATCACTTGTTTATTCCCATATAAATAAAACAGATATAGTAATTCTTTCCATTGAAAACATCAATCATTCTGCTACTGAGCAGTGAGATAGAGCCCAGCAAGAGTATATTAATATATGGAAACAAGCTTAATGAGATCCACTACAATAATCTCTTGCAAGTGGAAACTTTTACTTTGTATCCTGGTTAATTTAGAACACCATAGGGTTTTTTCTGTGAATTGTCAGAGGTGGGTGTGGAAATATATTCCTACAGCAGCTGCACGGCAAAATGGCTGGTACGTGACAGGGGCACAAAAGCCAGAAGTTGAATGAAGCAACTAGTTTTATTGTGATGTACAGGGATTAAGATTGTCTTTTATTTTACATGGCAGTTCGGGAACACCTGTTACTGTAACTCCGTGCTGCAGGCATTGTATTTTTGCCGGCCGTTTCGGGAAAATGTATTATCATACAAGGCCCAACAGAAAAAGAAGGAAAATCTCTTGACTTGCCTGGCAGACCTTTTCCACAGTATTGCTACTCAGAAGAAGAAAGTTGGAGTTATTCCACCAAAGAAGTTCATATCAAGGTTACGAAAAGAGAACGGTAAGTGTAAAACTGGAATCCTCTTAAACATTCATACATTGATCAGGAAAGTATAAATAAATATTGGGCCATGTGGTCATATTAATCAGATGTTCAGGTTAGATTTGTAAATGTCCTTTACTACTTTTTGGGGTTTAGATATTAATATTTGAGTATCTTAAAATAACCGTACCGGTTCCCAGAAGTGCATGAATTAATGATGTTTTCACAGGATGGTGGGACAGACTGCACTGTACAATGAGCTAGGGCTGGGAATAGGGTGACACTCTGCTGTAATTTTTTAGTTATTTTTTTGTGGAGTATGGTAAAGAGAAAATCGAGGGCAGTTGGCAGTGTAGAAACTGTGTGACCTAAGAGTGTTATAGGCACCACTAGTCCAAACCACCCTGGAGGACAGGTAACTGTATGTATGTGGGGGTATTCAGTGGACCACATGTCAACTGCTGCTCTTATTCTTGTAGTGGTGGGCACAGTCTTACTTTGTGAAGCATCAGGCCTTTCTTGAGCATTAGGTTGGCAACAGCATATGCCTAATCCTGTAGCAGTTCTGCCTAAGGGATATGAGGAACATCTTGAAATAAGGAAACCTGCCACACAGCTCCATTTTGGCCTGGATTCATATCAATGTGGGTGGTATGCTTAGAAACAGGGGAGCTTTGAATGAAGAGACAAAGTACGAGCGAAACACCTGGAAAAAATTGCCTCCTGGTGACAGCATATAAATGAGCAGACTGTTCATTCCAGAGCAGGCGTTTGAAAGTATGACAAAGTTAGCTCTGAGTCATCTAGTGATAAATGCCCCCACACTGTTGGGGATCACTTTTAGGGGCTGGATCTTATGTTTTCAGCTTTTTTAAATTAGGGCCAGACTCGGTGTGTATTAACTTGCTTATGTGTCCAGGCTAGACATTGCAAAGCCGAAGGATCTGTGCAATATTTTCTGAGGAAATCCACATGAGCTTTTTCAGGAGCAGGAGGATAAAAATACACATTTCTTGGGAACACAGATTCTTTTTTCTTCAACATGGTGGGCAAATTAAGCCTTCACTGGAGAAGTCTGTACTAAATCACCACTGAGATATTCTCCCCTCCTCCTGCAAGCATTTCTTATTGAAGAGGACAAATCTCTGCTCATCAGACTTGTGTGTGAAAAATGAGCTTTGTTAGACGGTGTTATTATTATTATTTGTGGTGGGTTAACCTTGGCTGGCTTCCAGGTGCCCACCAAGGCTCTCTCTCACTCCCTTCCTCAGCAGGACAGGGGGAGAAAATAAGATGAAAAAAACTTGTGTGTTGAGATAAAGGCAGCTTAATAAAAAAAAACAAAGGACGCAAGTAGAAGCAAAGCAAAACCAAAGGAGATTTATTCTCTACTTCCCATCATCAGGCGATTTCCAGCCAGTCCTGGGAAGCAGGGCCTTGGTATGCATAGGAGTTGCTTTGGAAGACAAACATTTTAATAATGAATGCCTTCCCCCGCCTTGCCCTCCTTTCTCTTATCTTTCATTGCTGAACACAGTCATATGGCATGGAATATCCCTTTGGCCAGTTTGGGCCAGGTGTCTCCCCTCCCAATCTCTTGCCCAGCCCTAGCCTACCAGCCTTTGGTGGGGGCCATGTTGGAGAGACAGCCCTGACGTATGAGCATTGCTCAGCAATAGCCAAAATGTTGATGCGTTATACCAACACCGCTCCAGCCACACGTATGAAACACAGCACTGTATGGGCTGCGATGAGGAAAGGTAACTCCATCCAGTGTCTTCAGTTTCCGCAGCCATGTGTCTTACTGGCCAGACTCTGTGATGTTCCTAAGTGTCTGAGGGACTTGGAATATATGCGTGGGAGTCAGTGCTGCCTAAAGTTAATCTAAGGAATTTATTTAGGATAAGTCGCCCTCTTGCTTTCTTCATTGACTGTAGTGGGAGCCTACACGACCAACTCCAAAGAAAAGCGTAAACTTTCAGACAGCTAAAGTTAGATGAGATGAAGCCTTCCCCCAAAGTAGCTTCCCTGAAGCCAGTGTGACTGCAGAACTGCTCTTCTTTGGCATGATTCTAAATGTTTTGCTAAACAAGGGCCAGTACGTGTATTTGGAAAGAAATAATGAATTTAGTTTGTTTTCTTGAAGGAAAGGATGTGCTCAGCTTTAGAAACCTCTACTCTCTTCTTCACAGATCTCTTTGACAACTACATGCAGCAGGATGCACATGAGTTTTTAAATTACCTGCTCAACACCATCGCAGACATTTTGCAGGAGGAGAAGAAACAGGAAAAGCAAAATGGCAAACTGAAAAATGGCAACATGAATGAAGCTGAAGAGAACAATAAACAAGAACTCACCTGGGTGCATGAGATTTTTCAGGGAACACTGACTAACGAAACTAGATGTTTGAACTGTGAAACCGTAAGCATTGGGATAGATTTTTTTTTTGGTTGTTGCCCATTAATAGATAGATACATTTTATATATATAAATATATGAATCTTTTCAGACATCTGAGAATTGTGGATATTCCTGTAGACTTTACTTCTTGAAGTGAGTATATTCTTTTCTAAAAATTTATTTTTCTAAGCATTACTTGGCTAACCTATGCCAAGTCTTGCTGTCCTAATACATATCTCTACAGTTAAAATTCTTTCTAGTTAATCAGTACACTTCCTTATTACTGTACCTTTGGGAGAAGATATTCATACCATTATTTCATGAATAAGTGAAATGTTAAGATGAATTTGTGTTAATTCAATCCTAAGAATGTGACTGGCATACAGAAGGTTTGTTATTAACAAACCTTCTATTTTCTTTTATCTCCCTAATATTTTCTAGAGGATGCTGTTAGCGTGAAGTCTCTTATGTTTGAAGTATAAGTAAAATCAGTTTTAGTTAGGAAACCTGATTGCAAATCTCCTATCTAGTTCTGTGGTTTTCAATCACATGCTCCTACTTAAAGGAAAAAATAATAATAATAATAAAAAAAGTTTCTCTCTGTGAGGTTGCTATGTGAAAGAGTAACACAGACAGGAAAAAAATCTGTTCTGGTGAAACAGTGACACTAACTTTCCAAAAAGGTTGGAATTAATCTCACCGAACCTTTGCTTTGTAAAAAGGTAGGTGTCAAGGATGAACCAGTTTTCTCAGCTCCTTCTGTAGACAATGGAGATTGCGAAGGAGCTCCTGCAGGAAGTTCTCTCCATCTGTCTCTAGGCTGTTTCATGAAACAGAATGCTTTTAGCAATATCAGGTATTCTGCTTCATACGGCTTGTCCTGGCTCCGTGGTGTTACTGAGCTGTTGCAATTGTTGGTGCAGTAATGCTGTGAACTGGGACAGCAAACTGATCTGACCTAAGAATAATGTGTTTTTTACTCAGCCCAGTACTGCTACCAAGGACTTTCTCTAAAGAAAATGCAGCTTTAGGTTATCTGCATTAAGATGGGAGAAGGTGCCCAGAGAAGGTATCTTCAGACAGCAAGCTGAGGTTAAATATCTAACTTTAGACAACTGAGGTTAGGTGAGATGAACCCTACCCAGGTCTTACCACATGAGTAAAAGAACATATTCTGATATTTCTAATCATAAAGAATATCTCTGTTCTCCAAGAAAATATGACTTCTCCAGGGATTTGGGTCAGAGAAGGGGGGAAAAAGAGCTACAGTAATAGTCAACATGAAAAAAGGGGTTAAACCAAGTTTGGAATAAGCTTATATAAGTGAAAACAGGAGAGAGAGAGATTGAAAATTAATTCTTTAATCTATTTCAATTATAAAACCACAAGTAATAATAGCAAGTTAAAATTATGAAAGGGTAAAATTATTTTTTAACTGCCAAGCTTCTTTAAACGATATGGCCTAATTCTAAATTAATATCCAGTGTTTACTCAGACAAACTGTATGTAAGTCAGGATGCGTCCTTGGGTAACAGCAAAACTGCACAATACCCTATTTGTAATTCAAAGTGACCAAGCTTTATGGAAAAAATATTCGTAGGTATTGCTGCCGTAGGAAGATTTGTCTGTAGCTTCCTGTGAATGCAGAAATACCGTATACTACTCAGGATGCTTTTTCCAGTTTGTTTTTCTTGTATTATTTTATCTTGAAATCTTTGGGAGATAATGAAATGGATTAAAAGATGTTCCTTTGCTAAAATATTCATATGTAGTGCATGAAAAATCATTCATATTCCAGCAGTTCTAATTTTCACTTACAAAGAGTGCAGTTTGAATCTGATTTTCCAGCTGCCTTGAGTTTTGGTCTGTGTTATTCTAGCTCCAACTAGCTCATCTTCTGCTTTCAGTAAATATTTGATGTGCTGAAATCAATAACAAAATTCTGAGATGCTTTGTGGTATTCAGATGAAACACTATACTTGCCAAAGACTTTTCCAAGTATTTAAGCTCTTTCTTGATATGCAGTGTGTCCGACAGAACTCTAGTTCCAGCCATAGAGACACAATGCACAATGTTCGCTATAGCTTTGTTGCTCTATCTTTTGAATTCTAGCTGTGTGTTTATACTGCAGCTGATTGCTGCCAGTTTTGCGGTTTCCTGTCCCCTGTGGGTCCAATCATGTCACAGGGAGGATTTTTGTTTGAAGAACTGCTGTTCATTTTAATTGGGTGCACGTTGTGCCTCTGTACATCTTTGATAATATCAAAATTCATCCTGTTAAAAGTGTTCATCTGGACTGATATAGGCTGCATTCACCGTGTTTATAGGATCCCTGACATAACACAAAGATGAGCTGAAAGTAGTACATAACTTTCACATCCATAGAACTGCATAAATCTGAGCACAAGGGACTTGCATCAGAACAATGGATTCAACCTCTCACTGAAGTTCTTGATTTGAACTTCACTATCCTATTTAGTTACTAGATTTAGTTAGATTTAGTTATTCTAAGAAAATGCAGTCATAGGAGGCAAAATATGGAATGTTCCTGCAGCATATTATAAACAGAATTAGTTGTTGTAAAGATGACTAAATTCATGTTCAGTAAGTAACTCTGCAGTCTTTTTGACTCAGTTGAAGTATTACAGCAATTATCCATTTGGATGACTTTTTTTTTACATTACTTCATCTTCAAGATTAAACACTCTAAGTGAAAAATCATTTTCAAAGCAAAAATCAAGATTTGTCATTCTGAAAATGTTTGAGGTTACTTTTTTAAAATAAAAAATCTTTATTAGAATTTTTCTCCTCTTGTTCCATCTTAAAAAAATCAGCAAAATTGAAATGATTTTGCAAAATATTATTACTTTGCCATTTTTACCTTTAATCTTTTAATTTTTTAATCAAAATTATTGACCAGGAACAATATTCAATGGGGAAGTCCAGCTGCATCAACCAGAAATACAAAGCCAGCCTTTTGAATGCTCACTGGAGAGAAAATATAACATGGTTAAATATGATATTTCTTGACAGATGCTTATTTGGAAAATATCTTCACTGCATCCATAATTCTGGAAATAATTAGGTAGGGCATAAACTGTAATTATATAGCGTAATGCATTATACAAAGGGTAAAGAAAATTCCAGTAAAATAAGAAACTAGGCTGTGTTGCATAACAAGAGAACACACGTAATGCACCAGTCACAGCTGATATAGGGGATGATGGTCTCCCTTTAATGAACAGTAGACTGTGGTCACTGGCCCATGGTTGGTAGGCTTGGATAAGTGGAATAGACGGAAGTCAGATTATATGAAAGCTGGATTGATAGGGTTACTAATAAATATAGTCATGCTGAACTAGAAAAAAATTTAAAACCATTGAAACTAATTATTTTTGTGTAATTTATTTCTGCATAGATATGAACCACATTTAGACATATGGCGTTTCACTAAGTCTGTGTTTCACATGTATATTTTTTGCAACAGGTTAGTAGCAAAGATGAAGATTTTCTTGACCTTTCTGTTGATGTGGAGCAGAACACATCAATTACACACTGTCTAAGGTAAATGAATGCATCTCTTTGGCAGATAGTTCTGTCTGACTTTGCTAAGTTTTCCAAGTCTAATAGGTACAGAAAAGAGAAGTCAAATAACATTGGGTTTTGAGCTTTTCCGAAGGAGAAGAAAAAGACTGTAAACTGGATGTTTCCTCTAATGACAAAATATACTTTAAAGTATTTTGTTTTACTGACTTTCTCTTTCAATGTATGTGTTTGAAAGAGAAAAAAATCATCTCTTGGGGAAAATAATTGATTGCCTTGTCATCAGGAAGAATTGCTGCAGAATAATAATTGGCTTCAAAGGGATTTAAGTGTGCTTATCTTTAAGCTTCTACTCAAGCGCTTTGTTGATTAGGACTTATGTGCATATTAAAAGTTAAGTGTGGACTTTGCAGAATGAGTGCTAGAGTCCCTAGAGGGCATAAGATTTCAAAAACCTACTTTTCTGACATATAATTTTCTTATTCTGTGTCTCATCCTAAAGTTACGGGCTGAAGTCTTTTATTCTAAGTTTCAGTTCTGCTCCTAGTACACTCTTAACTATAAAACAAATACTCCAAAGATCAAAATAATTTTCAGACTTGCATGGATGATTATTCTGAGAGATTTAAAATATCTGGAGTTTTGGCATTGATAAAATAAACCAGTACCTAGATTTAAGACAATATGTTGCTGCTCTAATGTAATGATTATCAATTGGTCAAATTGCTCTTTCAAGTTCCAAAATTGCTACTAGGTTTGATATTGCATTTAGCAGTTATTCTGGAATGCCTATGAAGGGTTGCCTGGCATCTCACCCCAAGCTGAGAGTTAGAGAAAGAATCTGAGGTACTAACCATTTCCTGAGTCAGAAAGCAGTGATTTCTCTGTGGATACCAGAACTGTACTAAGTAACTTCTGTTACATTTTTAAGTGCTAGATCCAGTAAGTTTTTTCCTTCTCAACTTCTGTTCGGTGTCCTGTAGGATACTATAGCAGTCCTTAGCCCTCAAGTAGTCCACACTGCAGTAACTAGACTCATATTAAAAGGTGACCAAACTGAAAAGCGGCTTTGGAAAGGAGTGAATTATTTTCTCTTTTGCCCCATTGTTTCTTTGTCTGTTCATGGTCAACAATAATTGAACCAGTATTGGTACTACAGGCTTTTGTTTGCATGTTTTTAAGTTCTTCACTGTAGCCACTACTTTGAACTTGTTTTTGTCAGCATTACTTACCTTTCTCTATGGTGTTCAAAGTCAGTTTGAAATCACACTGACATGCAAAGAGGCTGAAGTGTGTATCTTCTGAGGTCATTTCTAACCTGAGTTGTTATTTGGTTCTGTGATACACAGTTACTGGAGACTGAGCACTGACTTTTTCTTACAGCTTAACCTGGTTAGCTTGTTAGAAACCTCTGCTGTTACCATCTGTCCTTCAGCTTCAATTTTTTAATTTAATTTCTTAGTTCTTAAGCTTCCTGGAAATGTTTTGTTTGGAAAGGCCATTTATGCAAAGGCGTAGAGTGCTTCAGTAAAAGTACCAATAGCATTTCTACCACGGGGCAGCCAGTGGCTGTAGCTTAAGATGTGGAAGAACTGCATCTGCACTACTGCAACCACCAGGTGAATGGTGGAGTTGAAAGGGACACCAAGAGGGTAGCCCCTATCTCCACCTCAGATGGGATGCTTGTCCAACCTGTTCCAAAAGATCTTTTAGCAGTAGTAGCTTGATTGCCTATCGCAGTCCTTCCTGTTCTTACTACTAACAAGTTTTCCCCACTGTGTAACTTGAATCTTCCTTGTTTCAGTTGAAGCCCATTTCTACTTGCTCTGTGTACTCTGGACATAAACCAGGGGTTGCTCCCCTTCCTCTTACAGCAGCCGTTTGCATACAGGAAGAATGTCATCACTTTCTTATTAAGTTGAACAGCCTAAGGTCATTCAACCTTTCCTTCACAGGCTATCTTCTCTAGATCTCTGCTCATGTTCTTTACTCTTCAGCCTTCTCTCCGATTGAACCTCTCGAATTCTATCTTTCTTGAAGTGCAGTTGCCTAAAATTAGGCACAGTATTCCAGCGGAGATCTACACAACCCTGTGAAGAATGGATGCTCTAAAAGTTTATTTATACATCCCAGTACAGGATCTGCCTTTACTCCAGCAGAATGATGTGCATTTTGAGGTCCACCCACTGTTCTTTTTGGAAATAAAGGGAAGCAAACCCCCAGTTTCTCTTTTCTTGGAGTGGGAGGTGCAGGTTGCTGTTTACAGATTAAACAGGAAGAGAGTCATCACTTATCATCTATTCTGATTGTCTTTTACACTAGCAGCATGTCTACATCTGTTTAGAAAACATATATCTAGTTAGAATATGGATTTCCTCTCATTGCTCTGTGGTGCATAATTATGCATTATTAAACAAAGCGTAAGTGCTTTTGTGGTTTCTGTTAATAGGAACGGCCACGTAAGTTATTACTCTTTTTGTAAACTTTGCCGTTTCCTTTTTTTTTTTAATAAGTGCTTTGCTGTGTCTTTACAGCTTTGAGTGCTACTGCATCGAAAAGGTAAAGAAAAACTCTGCAAGATAACATTTAAGTAGAATTAATTTCCTCGCCACTACAGATGAATGTTATTTTTAGTTATTTCTGTAGCTTTTCGCATTGAAAAGGTCCTTGTGTACATAAGAGGTCCAAAGAATAGAAGCCTCCGGCAGAGTCTAACTTCACAGGGTAGACAATCGAGCCTGAAGCAATAGAAGTCTAATAACAAATATAGTACATATCCATTATTTTTATTTCCACTAGGAGTTGCAAACTTTACCAGTCCATTTGATCCTGACTTTTAACTAGTCCGCCTATGTTTTTTTCATTCCACTAAGAATTCTCTCATCTCTTAAACCAGAAAATTTTTATTTATGCATATAAACAATAGAAAGCATCTTTCACACTGTAGCATAGAAGCTGTAGAGAGATGGACTGTGGAAGCACTGGAGGTCAATGATAAATTAATAGTAGGGTGTATTTAAAAATTCCATTCTCCTGTTAAAATACCGTAAAAACAGAATGCTGATTGGCCTGTTAATGGAATAGGAAAGAGTTAGAAATGTCTTTAAACTAGCTCTGCAGGTATAGAGAAAAGTCCCTCAAGCCTATAGCTCTTGTACATTCAGACTTTGCGTGAACTCCAGTCAATGATCTGTTGTTTTTAACCGTTCAACATCTATTGTAAGTGTCATGCTGAAAATTCTCAAGAGATGAAACAGCTACTGAAGTTGCAGTTGTAAAGGGCAGCAAAAGCATCTCATCCTCACCCACATACCTCCCTTCCCCCAAGGGAAGAGTTATTGCTTGTAATTATGCCACCGGTTCCGTTCCTTGTTACAGAAAAAGGAATTAGTATGTGCTGAATAAGTTAGCAGTCAACTTATCATTTAAAATGTTAGATATTATTGGTTTCAGAATAATTACTACATTTTAGAAGGAATTCGGAAACTCTGTGAGAGTAATCCATTTTCATGGGAGGCTTGGCATAGAACAAACTGATATCTATTGAATTTCTACCATCTGTACATGTTTCTTTATGTTAGAAAAATATTTCCATTGCTTCACTTTGAGGTGGGAAGAAAACTAATAAATTCCACAAGTTTGTTTGTGTTTTTTTTTTTAAGTTGAGACTTTAGGCTTTGAAAATAAACATCAGACTCTTTCCTTAACAGAAGACCTAAAACCTACACAAGGACATTCTGCTGAATCTTTTAGCGTTATGTTCCCCACACATATAACCCGTCTCTAATCTTTTCCAATGTTTCATCTCTTCACTTACGATTCCCTGAAAGGTTACCATGATTTTCGGAGGAATTGGCTGAATTCAGTTCATTTTGTCTTTAAATTCAAATGTGAAATCAGATATTTGAGGCCCATGCTTACCACTGAAGAAAATTCTTTCCAGAGATCATGCTTTATTTTGATTTTAGTTAAAAAATTATACTTATGATCAAAGTTTTGTTGCAACTTACCTTTCAAGAGATGTATTTTGTCCTAAATTTCAGAACTTTCTGATCAAATTATTTAAAGAAAAAACCCAAGTAAAAGCATTCTCAGTTGGTATAAATATTATTCATTCATATGAAGCACCTCTCTGTCATGCTTTGTGAACCTTAAAGAACTTAAAACTTGAAAATGGAAAATCCTCCCCCTTTATGAAGTTACATAAATAAGTTCTAATACCTGGCAATTGCCCTGGCAATCTATGTCATCTTCAACTCTCCCATCTGCCCCTGTGGTGATGATGCCAGGAAGAAATAATTGTCCAGAATCCTTCCTTTGCCTTTGTAAGATGATTCTGGTGCTGCCTACTGTGAGAGCAGGCTGAACTTGCAGACAGTGCAGCTTCAGCCTCTGTGTGTGTGAACTGCAATGGTAGAATGGAGTTTATTTGGTCTGAATGGGTCTGAATTTGTCTGGAGTTCAGAAGTCTGTTAGGTACAACTTGAGTGTTCAACAGAACAGTTCCGTACTTCAGATATATCTATTTAAGGCCCAAACTCACAAGAAAACCTGCGTGCTCAAAGTGGAAGATAGGTGCTTATGTCTGCATTTACAGTTCTGAAAACACCTGCTCAGCTGCAATGTGACACTAGAGGTGACAAAAAATTACTGTAATTTTTTTACAGTTAAGTATTTTTAGGTACCCAAAATTCTGTTCCGAAGCATATCAGCACTGTGACTTACGACAGATCTTTTATGTGAACTGAAAGACACTATCAAACCAGCCTTCCTCTGCCTCTCACTTCAAAAGCCCAGTCCAGAAACATCTCCAAGCATATTTACTTGATCAGGATTTACAAAATCTTTTATACTATCTGACACTTTCCTTTTTCGATAACAGGAAGGTATAATCAAATAACTGCTGGATGACGGTTCAAGAGGTTAGAGGATGCAGAAAACTGAGTTCAATTTATTTCTTCTGTGTAAGAGGATTCAAACCTATTTTACAGAAGAACAGCACAAAATGTGAGCTATTTGGGGATGATACAAGTGCACTTGAAGCTGTTCCTTTCTGCAAATAATTTAAAAGGGACTGGATGGATTGAGTGAATACACCCAAGTCTAGGCAACCTCTTGACATGTAAGAGACCAGGATATAAGTCCAATTTTGAGATACGTGACCTGTATCATATGGAGTCCTCACCTCCTAATACAGGGCTGTCATAGCAGCCAGACACCTTAAGTCCTTTTGCAAACCCCATACGGTTGCTTTAGGGGTTTTAGAAAACAGGACTCAGTGGAGAGAGGATTTCATCCTGTGTGTCTTTTTAGGGTTCCAGTTCATCAGCCCAAGTGGGGCAAAAGCTTTAAGATCCTTTAAGAACTGACAGTTGTATTTATTTGCAGAGACTTCAGTAACACAGAGACATTATGTAGTGAACAGAAATACTACTGTGAAACTTGCTGCAGTAAACAAGAGGCACAGAAAAGGTAAGCAAAGACCAGGCTATTTCACCATGTCCCTCCTGGGCTTTGACAAACCTCTTCCCTGATACTTACTGTGTTTAGATACCTAGAAGCCTTACACCCCAGCTGCGTTCTCTATGTGGGCCAGAGAACCTACAGATAGATTGATAGCTATTACATGTGTCTTAATCTAGAAGCTACTGCTAGTTGACTACTGTTACTCACAAAGTGCTTTTATAATGCCAATGTTTAGTCATTAAGGAAAGACAGAATGGCTTTGAACTGGTCAAGTCTTTACCATGTGTGTTCTAATGGTTTCACAGGATGAGAGTAAAAAAACTGCCAATGATTCTTGCCTTACACCTCAAGAGATTCAAGTATATGGAGCAATTGCACAGGTATACTAAGCTGTCTTACCGTGTAGTATTTCCTCTGGAGTTACGTCTCTTCAACACATCTGGTGATGCTGTCAACTTAGATCGGATGTACGACTTGGTAGCTGTTGTTGTTCACTGTGGAAGGTAAGATACTTTCGTGCATACCTTGAGCTGTTGCCAGACGTTTGCCAAGGGCAGAAGCATGCCTGACAAAATGTGGGGAGAGTGGGAGGAAGGACATAAAGCCTCCTGCTGCACCAACTGGCCTGTGTCTTGGCCTGAACCTCTTGTCCAGCCCCACTCATAGTAAATCTGTACTTGTTTAAAAAATAACATCTCAGGTCTCCAAATTCACAAGATTGGCTTAAATTAATGGAGCTGTCTCCTTCCTCATCAGCCCACTGAGGGATCTTGGGAGCCAGGACACTGTGAGTGCCAGACGCTGCTAGCATGTAGGCCTTACAACAGATCACCTTGGTCTCCTGTCAAGGCAATGAAAATGATAGCTTTAATAAAGCTTCTCACATATGGGGTATTGTCAAATATGAAACAAACAGAAAAATCCTTGGTTCTCTAGGAATATGACTTGCTCTCCCTCTTCTCAAAGACTGTATGTAACTAAATATTCAGGGTTGATACCGAACAATTTGCCTCCTTAAATTCAGCTCATAGTGTTTTTAAAATATTTGGAATAGTCATGCCATGAGCATGTTCTATAGGTTAAGTGTTCTATAGGTTAATTTGCAAATGGTCATGGCACACATGAAAACAAGACATTTAGCTTTCAGTTGATGAAATCTTTGCAACAAGTCTGTAAAAACGTGAAAGGAGTAAACGTCTACTGTACCATGAGGGGTGGGTTTACTATGTTTTTCGTAACGTTTAGTTATAATTCAGTCTGCTTGCATATAGAAATGTGACTTATGAAAATACACTCAATAGTATCTTCTAATGTTTTGGGGGTTGTGTTTTTGTTTCGCTTTCTAGTGGACCGAATCGGGGGCATTATATTACTATTGTGAAAAGTCATGGATTTTGGCTCTTGTTTGATGATGACATTGTAGAGGTCAGTATACTGAAGGTCTTGAGCACAACTTCTTGTGTTTATGTTCTCGTGTCTACTTGGGGTTAAAATTCTGACCCAGATCTAGGTATAGATTATTAGTCTGCAAAGCCACAGTTTGGTTGTAATGTGACATTTAGCTCAACTCTGTTAAAAAGTAAGATTGCAACCAAAATTATTAATCCTGTAGTTCTTACTCTGTCGATGTCAGAGGGGGTGTTTTATTTCAGACATTTTTAATATCAGACTTCAAGGGTTTAATTTGGAATATTTTCTATATCTAATAAAATCAATTTAATTCATTAAACCCTAAAATATCCAGGAACTATGTTGCAATCCTTGGCAATATCACTTGGCAAAATTGGTCTTGGGAAAGCTAGCGTTGCTGTAGAATTTTAATTTTTGAACAATTGGGAAGTTACAAGAAAGTCTGGATTCTGTAGTTGATCTGGGTTTGTCTGAATGTAAATTAGAGTAGGATCTGGCCGAAAGCTATTACAGATTCTGTCTAAGCATTCTGCAATTCTTTCCTAAGCAAATCCTCTAAGTCATTGTGGCACCTTGGCAAAATTGAGGTCTTGAGTCTGATTTCCCAGCAGTAAATCCAAAGGAGGGAAGTAAGCACTGGGACACTGGATGGGGCATGTCTTCAAAAGGGTTTTTGGCAATTTCAGAAAGATGGGGTCACATGTGTTTTAACCGTGTTGACCACTGTATTCCAAAGAATCTCCCTGCTGTTGGAAAAAGCCGAATTCAGTTAGGTTCACTGAGACGAACATTCCTATTGACTTCCATGCGCGAGACCAGTAGGGCTTAGCTCCTGAATATTATCCTTTCACTGCTTAAATTGCAAACAGGATTTGCTAATTGCTACCCTGAAACAAATAACTGAATTTGTCTTTTGTGTTTATACAGTCATTTAATCCATGTTTGGTATTTCTTTTCCCTAAGAGCACATTAAAATTTTTTATTTATTTTGCAGAAAATAGATGCTCAAGCTATTGAAGAATTCTATGGTCTGACCTCTGATATATCAAAAAATTCCGAGTCTGGCTATATTTTATTCTATCAGTCAAGAGAGTGACTTGGCAAACTGTGACAATTGCGCACAATGATGCTGCACGCAAAAGAAGGTGATGGCCCCCCTTAACTGACTTTTACACTGACCGCATCTTGTATGGTTGAACAACGATACACTCTGTCTCCTATTAAATGATCTATGTGATATTGACTATAACCGTTCGTTTTTGACCTACAGAACTTTGTTTCGGGGAAGGGGGGGTTGTTTGTAGTTTTTAAGTCTGATTGAAGAATTAATTGCAGTCAGATTTTAGTGGAATTTATATGGACTAACATTTACAGATAATAAGATTTGGATGTCAGCTGTTAAACCCAATCCAGCTAGAGTAGTATTTTATATGGAAGTGTTCATTGCATTTAGGGCAAAATTGTTTAAAACTTTCTAAATGGCTTTGGGGTGTGTTGATTTACGAAGCATTCCTTTAAATACGTCCTGACGTATACTTACCCATTTTAAGTGCAAGGAAAAAAAATCTATTTCATGATGATTGAAATTGTGGTTGTGTAGGGGATTTTTTTACATGCTACTCTCTGCTGCAAAAGAAGAAATTCTTCCAAAATCATTTAAGCTTTGGGTTGTTAAAAACTTTCAGTGCATAACCTCAGGTCTAAAATTCACATAGAGGGGTTTACATTATAGTGGATCTAAGTAATTCTGTACGTCCAGTCACTTTGTTTATCATGAGATAGTACAGATGAGGTGAGATTTCAGAATTTACAGAGCACTGGAATAAAGGGAGCGAGATGACACATATCACAAAGAGATAAATTACATTTCTAGAGATTGAGTTTATCTTTCTGTTAAAACGATATCATAGGTTGTTTACTTAATTGAGTTTGCAGAGATTGCAACACTGCTCGCGTGTAACATATCCATCAGGACTGAAATTACACAGTCCATTTTAATAAGTGTTGTTCATACAATGCATAAGACACGGCTTGATCCCGCAATTTTCTGAATATCTGTAGGTCCCATTTTCATTTCTCAAGACAGAGTCCACTTCTTAGCAACATCACATAATACATAACAACTATTAGTTTACACACACTGTCATGTATAGATCATCTCTAACATTTTGGCCATGTTTGACAGCATTTGGGTCACCACAGAAACAGATAGGGCTCTGGAGTATCTGATTTTAAAAACATCAAAAAGCTGAGTTTGTGATTTTACTGGGTGAATTTGGCTGGCACTAGTCATGCACTGGCAAATAAAACTGCTGAGCTCACATATTGGAATTTGGCGAAGAGTGAATGTAGAAGAAAGTATCAATAGGGTATGAGAAGGGATTGATAGCAGGTTGAGGCAGTGGTAACGCTGGGTAACTACCTTGCTTGGTTTGACACTTTCACTCCATCATACAGTTCTTGTACTTCGGTAGCCAAATTCCTATTTCAATGAAGTCAACATCAAAACCACTCTCTTTGTCTTCAGGGGGACTGACAGTTCGTTCTAGTATTTACAAGGAAATATTCTCATCTTACAAAATTTATTTCTACCCATTATATTTCATTCACTCTTGTTAAGTATTTATTAGACAATGTTGCTTTTGGTCCTTCTTTTCTTTAAGAAGCCTGCCTGCCACTTTATGACCGACACTCCGTTTCAAGAAATGGTTTTTGAAGTGCAGCTAAGTTTTATATTTTAGTCTTGTGTAGGAAAGAGAATAACTTCTTTTTTTTCATTGTAATCTACTGTGAATGTGAAATAACTTTTGTTAAGTAATGGTGAAAATGAAGTACTAGCTTCTAGTGTAACATCAATTGAAGTTCAGTTGGATTTATCAATGGCCATTTTGTAAACTGAGGAACTGTAGCACTTTAAACTGAATGAGAAACAGAAGTGGACTTTTCATCAAACATTATTTGTGATCTATCCTGTTATAATACCGGTACAAGAAAACAGACGTAGAATGTAACCTTGAGTATTTACTTAGGTGAAAACCAGTAGTGGTCTACAGAGATCACTCACGTGAATGAAGGCTGGTGTGCAGGCTCAAGACAAGCATAATTGGGATGTAGCTCCAGTTCTTTTATTGATGTTAGAATGAAATGTTCTGTCTCTAAGACAGAAGACAGACATCTTACAGGAGACTTCAACTCTTACTGAGGCCCAGGAGCTTTTCCACTGAAAAGCTAAACTTGCAAATTACTCTTTAATGGATTTATTTATAAGCATTCAGAATTTCCATATAATAATCATTTGCCTTTTAAAATGGGTATGGTTTTCTCGTGAATGAAGGCACTTTCTAGATCAGTATTAACCAATGCTGGTCCAAAGGTCTGTACTTCACAGTTTACTGCTGAACATTCTTAGGGCGTTCTTCAATTTTAAAACAAGCAACAAAAAAGATATTCTTGAGGTATCTTTTGTATGTTTAGGGCTCATGTTTATATGAAAATTAATTTTTCATAAAAATAATTTTTAAATCAGTTCAGTTTTAGGAAATGTTTTCCATATTTCAATTGACTTATCTGAAAATTGATTTTTTTATGCTAGGATTATGAATCAACGTTTAAATGCTAAAGTACAGGATAATAATCTTCGGTTTTCCTCAGCTGCAAGACAGCTCTAGGTTGTAAAACATACAGATAATTGCAGTACGTTAATGAGAGTAAAATTACTAGAACAAGTCTTTTCATAAAATATGAAAAACCATTTTAAATTCATGGTAGCCGATGAGAAGATCACAGCACTGGTATCACAGCACTGGTATCACACCAACCCAACATCAGTGGTCTGACATCAACTCTGAAAAATTGTAGAATACTCACTTTATGGTAACACCAGCTAAACGAAGGGGAGTTTTCTTTTAATTAAAAAAATAAAATTGCAGTCACAATTCTATAAATTATATCTAATCTACAGTGTGCTGAATTTCTTGACTTCAGTCCAGCAAAAGCTTTCCATCATGGCTGGATGAAGAGTGCCAGTCTAGGCAGCAGAACTTCCCTTCTCTGTCAAATTAAGCACCTTCACACGGGTTTTGCAGGACTGGGATCCTCACAGGAACAATCATATGAAGTAACGTATTTTAGTTGATTAAATAAAATATAATCCTTTTTCCCTTTGCTTATGTAGAGATTTCCACTCCCTTATGAAAGAGTGGAAAAATATCTAGGACAATAACAGCTTTCCAGCCAGCAGCTAGAAAACAAAATTGTAGCACAGATGTCTAATAGTATTCTGTGCTTCCCTAAAATGACTAGTTTTATGGTGTTGGGTTATGAGTATATTGGGCCTAATGACATCTGAAGTTTTCTACTTCTTTCACACGCAGTTGCTGAGATGCATTTGTCCATTTATAAATCTCATTATTATGTTCTTACTTATAAAAATGAACATTTTTGTCCTGTGCTGTTTTTCCACTGAAGCCAATGAAGTACTGCAGTGCTGATGAATCAGTTATCTTAGAGGATGAGCTCAGACCTCAACTTTTCTGTTTCACAGAACGGGCTGTCAAGATTTTATGTAATTTCTATTTTTGGGAAGTAGCAGAGGGAAGCAGAAGAGGGGAGTGATGGAGAAACCATACCAGTGAAGCATAACACCTTGTTGAAATTAAGTCCCCAAATTACTCCTGTCAATTTTATTTTAATAATTTACAGTTACCTCAGAGCATGAGATTGCATCTTAAAAGTCGTGTTCCTTTAGCAGTTGGAGTAAAGAAAAAAAAGCTGTAGGTGTTTCCTTTGCATTAAGTTTAATAAATATATTAAAGACCTAACTAAGCTGAAACTGAAATTTACATTACACGGTGGGTCCTAAAGTGCTGCCACAACCTGTCTTTTGTCTTCAGACGTTACATTGCATTCACCCATCTGCTACAGCATCATGTACCTGGGACCTGAGCCGACAACTTCCAGCTGCCAGGGATGTGATGCCTCTCAGCAGCAAACCCTTCTTGTTTTGTCTCTTCTTTTGCTGCTTGTGGCTGACAAGTGAGAGCAGCACCTTACAGCTGAATGTGTGCTAGAAATTGTAACAAGTTTTGGCTGTGTACCTGTTCTTTGCTAGTACCGTTTATCAGTGTGTGTTTTAATTTATTTGTTGCTCTGTTATTGTATTTGTATAATAACTTATGTAGTTAATATTATTAGTTTTCTGTTTTAATTTTTATGTACTTTGGTTTTTTTAAAATGTAATCAACCCGAGCACTTTAAGCAACAATGTCAATCTTGTGAAATTCCAATCAGCTTAACATTTCGCCTTTGTCTTTTTGCTTTTGCAGCTGTTTGCTTGTGATCCAACCTCTCTAGTTACAACCCAATTTCCATTTTTAGCCTTGTAGTCCTAGTTGGGTTGTAAATTTGGGAAGCCCAGATTTGTTCGTACATAACAAGGATGCAGGATTTACTATGTCTGTGCTACACATAGCAGTATGTACCTGACGAGTTGCACTCACGGTGCACATTTCACAGCCTTTCTTGCACTCTACCTGCTAACCCAGCTGAGAATTGCTGTAATACTTTAACCCGTGGCACAGCTACCAATGACTATAATTCAGAAAAGCTCCATTTCTCACAGGAGAATTCTCTTCTACCAAACACAGAGTGCACTGTCAATCAGCTGATGATACAGATACTGCACTCTTTGCCATTTTATCTGTGCTCTGTATGGTCTCAAGTATGAATAATCTTAAGAGCTGCATTTATTCTTGGCCCTTGTGTGAGTGCTAGCAAGGAGAGCAATCTTTTCGCATCCTCCTCTCCACTTGGGCTCGTGTAAAGGGAAGAGATAATGAAGTAGGATCAGTGCTGGTGTAACAAAACCCCACACCATCTATCAAAGACACTGGATGTTTCTTAGAGGCCATCATCTGTGGTATCATATCAGAAAGTCACTGAGTTTCTGTGTTGTTACTGTAAAGGTTATTGTTAGTTTTTTAGACTTTGTATTCTCTTTGATCAATGAAAAAAACCAGGGCTTTTTCCTGTTGCATCAGTTCTGTTGCTGAGGCATTTCTTCTCAATTTAACATGGCACTTAATATTTAAATAGCCCTTGGGAAGACACCCTTTTAATTTCTTTCCAGTTAACATGCATTACTTCAAAGAGATTGCTTGAACTTGTCCACAAGACTTATTCAGATTAACACCCTCCTTTTGCATACAAGGTCAAATAACACCTATCAGGAGGCATGTGCCCACCTGATGGGACCATCTGGGCTAAGCCCACATCTTTTTACACACTAATGATTCTTTACCCCTAGGAGATTTGCTTGCTGGTCTTGCTTGAATGATTTTGTATGAAACCGCACATAACTCCCTTTATTCATGGTCTCAGAGTTGCTATAATTCTTTAATAACTCTGCTTCATTTTGTTGTCAAGACTGGGACTGTCGCACAATGTAAAATAAATTAGCTTGTGTATGCCATTCGCAGTGGTCAATTTAACAGCCTAGAGTTTCTGATGAGGGCAGTTGCAGGTGGCAACTTTGCTGTATGTGAGAATGTTACTGAGTAAGTGACTTTTCTGTGATAGCGCGGTAGGTCTGTAGGCGGAGCTGGACTGTCACACAGCTTCCTAACCCGCAGCTTGTACCCCGCTGAAGTTGATGCTCCATCCTTTAGGTAATCCTAACCCTTCTCCTAGGGATTCCAAAGTGGCAGGAGACCTTTGCGAAGACACCTTGCAGTTCACCAAAACATCTTGCTTGCCACGGCAGATAATTAATGAATATTTGCAAACCCTCTCTCCCCGCTCCCCAAAACCTCATTAACAAGTGTACATTCCTTGAAGAGGCTGAGCCTATACTTCAGCTTTGTATTTGCAAAGGTGCTCATAGTTGCAGATGTCCCACGGCAGACTGTGTCCACATTGTAAATTGTTTCCTAGTCATCGCAACTCTCCTAACAGCAAGAGCAACATCAGGGCAGCCACGTTGCAGGTTCAAGTGCTTTTCCTGGAGACAATTTTCTAGCTTCAGTGGCTTTTGTTAAAGAAAAGGTAACACAAGCCCCATAACTTATCCATGACTCTTTAGGAGTAAAGTCACCATACGCTGTTCAAATATTTGTGTAGGGTAGGGGGAAAAAGAAAGAGAAGAGGAAGAAATAAGGAAAGGCTTGGTTTTTTGGAGGCTTTGAATGTGTATATCTGTTTGTAAATATATAGTCCCTCTCTACCTTGTCAAAAAGATACAATCATAATAAAACAACTTAAATATTTTGTGCTAGCTTTTTAAATGGAGTAAGAGGTAGTAAAATTATTAGGCACACAATTGGGGATACATAAAAATACTGAATTCCTAGTAAAGCGTACAATACACCGTGTATGTGTACAGTTGAGTATCTGCTCTTTTTAATCATGTACATGTAATTAAACCCTGCACTACCTGCAGAACTGTAAGATAAATCTCATGTTGGTTATTAAGGTTGTAACATAAGAGAACAGAATTTTCTCCTGTTAACATGTTTATATTTTACATAAAATAAACTCCCTGGCTGACCCTGCTTCCATTCAATTTGCTTTGAATTCAGCTGGAGCCAGACTAAGGCTGCCCGTCGGTGTTGGTTGTTACACAGCATGCTTCTGAATGGCAGGTACCTGCATTCTTACAGATGGCAAGGCTGCTGAGGCTCACTTTTTATTTCATTTAATGGAGTCATTGCATTTTAAGCGGCTTCAGAGAATATTTCACCACCTGGGCTAATTGCCTCCAAAGCATCTCAAGGGAACAAATTTTGCATGCAGTTCGTGAGTCGTCTTGGTAGAATATACACACATCTGTGTGAGTGAGCTCTACCTGGCTAAAGCACATCACTGACCTTGCCAGTGTTATTGAGAACAGCTAAAACTGAAGAGAATAAAAAGCAGCCAGAATTGAACTACCTTTTGCAGGCTTGGGATTCTTCAACAAGATTCCCAAGCCTGGGATTTTTGTCTGTGACTACCGGAATGGGAAAGGGTTTTGCTAATGAGGTTTAAAATTCTGCCAGAGAACTGAAAGGTTCCTGTAGTCCGCTCATTTTCCTGAAGTTATTCATTAGCAAACACAATTTACTTTCTCAAAAGTGAGGTAAATAAAAGGCTGGAGTTTCTTACTCTCATCTAAATGGATTCTTGCTATTCCTTCAGAATCATTTAAAGAACCAAAATCAAACATAGCTGTCAAACTGCATGTTAAATTTATAGCTATCACGCTGTAAGATTTATGACACATCAGACTATCAAAGGACTAGGCTGAAAAACACTTCACATCTTACACTGCAGATTTCCTCTCAAATTAAAAACCTTGAAGCACCTCCAAATTTATTCCTAGGTTATTAGAACATAAGCTTTTAACTGCAGGACGGAGACAGAAATTTAAAACACAGGAGATGACTGAAATTAATAAATCACAAATCCATACTTTTAAAGCATTCTAAAGAAATAAAATTTATAGTGTACATTTAAAGAAACCAAGGAAAGGTTTCCAAGAGCAGGGTTCACAATCACTGTACGTGGGCTCCACTAGAATTGCTCCCACTTCAGAAATGCACTTTCCCAGAAGCGGTATGATGTTTACCTATGTCTCTGTTCTGTATTTTTTGGTATGAGTTAGATTAATCATTTTTAATTAGATTGGGTTGTGTTCTATGTACCAGATAAATGGAGAAATGCTAAAAATATAATTTCATCTTGATTGAAAACTCAGGTACGGCAGGAGAAAATTATAAGATTCCTCATGTAAATGCGCTCAGCAGGCTTGAAACAACATTTATTAGACATGACTAAATTTACGACATGGAAGACCGTGTTTCTGGAGATGTTACTTTCCTTGAATGTCTGTGTGCAATTTAAAAATCAAGTAAAAATTTTTAAAGAAGAAAAATAGGATAACCATTTTCAAGACATATAAATATAAATATGGTAACAGAACATTTCAATTGTATGTTCTGAAAAGTGTTCCTCTTCACTTATTAATTTTTTATCAAATAGTAGAAGATTTCTCCATCGCCTTGTTTATGTTCACTGACCCTCACTGCATGACTCATTTGGCTGCCCTGCTGTCACCCAGGAGCTGCAAGCTTTCCTCAGTCTAAAGAGATTGTAGCCACATCTCCTTGTTGTCTCTGGGACACCTCTGTGGCACAGGCTGTGGGACCACCAACCCTCTGGAGATCTGGATATTCCTGGATCCTTTGTCCCAGGGCACACCAGACCAGAACCATTTATGGTAGGACTCAATCTGAAAGGTCCCTTCCAACCTAGACAATCCTATGATTCTGTAATCACTTTTCCCTTTTTTTTCTGTATGGTTCCCTTCCCCATATTCTTATATGACTGGGGGGAGGCACTCTCAGTCCACTTTGCCACAGCAGGTGTCTGCTGCTCTGAGCACAACGTTAGGGTTCAGATGTGAAGGATGGGCTTGCTGAGAAGGAAGCCATTGGTGGCATTCACCACTGTAAAGAGTGATCATTACCAAAGTGAATGTACTCTTTGCCTATATCAGTTTAGCCAGCCACAAACACTTCACCTGGTGCTAACAGTGCGTTTCATTTCACACAAATACAGAAACAGCAGAGGAGGCAACTACCTGGAGTTTGCAGGTTGCCCCAGGATGCATGGAGAGACCTATCAGGATCAAACATAGTTCAAGAGGTGAGACTGATAGACATTTTTTGCCAAATCACTGCAGGGCAAAATAAAGAGGTTAATACTGTAATGAAATTTGAAATAAGCCAGAGTGAAACATTACCCTTTGGATTTCATTTCACACATATATGAGGAAAAATAGTGAAGGCATGTTCCAGAACAGCAAAGATGTTGAAACAGAAGATACAGATTTCACCCAACATTGCAAACTAGACATTACAAATGCTTAGCTGTCAACCAAGAGGCTACCTGATAGAGCCAAATTCTACTGTCGACCACTTCAGTGTAGCTGTAGAGAAGCTCCACACAGGTTTACAGTTTTACAGTGGGATTAGTAATAACAGAAACTGGAATAAAGTTTCTTACAACATCCTCATAAAACTTTTGGTGTGCAGAGCTGTGTTTTTCATGCAGCTGTAAGATGTGGCTGTGTGGTGTGGTTGACATGCTGGAGGGAAGGGATGCCATCCAGAGGGACCTAGACAGGCTTGAGAGGTGGGCCTGTGCGAACCTCATGAGGTTCAACCAGGTCAAGTGCAGGGTCTTGCATGTCCCAAGCACAAATACAGGCTGGGCAGAGAATGGCTTTAGAGCAGCCCTGAGGAGAAGGACTTGGGGGTGCTGGTAGATGAGAAGCTCAACATGAGCAGGTAATCACGCTCAGAGCCCAGAAAGCCAACTGCATCCTGGGCTGCATCAAAAGAAGCGTGGACAGCAGGTCAAGGGAGGTGATTCTGCCCCTCTGCTCTGCTCTGGTGAGACCCCACCTGGAGTACTGCATCCAGCTCTGGGGCCCCCAACATAAGGACATGGACCTGTTGGAATGGGTCCAGAGGAGGACCACGAAGATGATCAGAGGGCTGGAGCAACGAAGATGATCAGAGGGCTGGAGCAACTAAGAACAGGCTGAGAGAGTTGGGGTTGTTCAGCCTAGGGAAGAGGAGGCTCCAGGGAGACCTAATAGCGGCCTTTCAGTACCTAAAGGGGCTACGGGAGAGATGGGGAGGGACTCTTGATCAGGGAGTGTAGCGATAGAACGAGGGGTAAAGGCTTTAAACTGAAAGAGGGGAGATTTAGATTAGATATTAGGAAGAAATTCTTTACTGTGAGGGTGGTGAGACACTGGAACAGGTTGCCCAGGGAGGGTGTGGCTGCCCCATCCCTGGAGGTGTTCAAGGCCAGGCTGGATGGGGCTTTGAGCAACCTGGTCTAGTGGGAGGTGTCCCTGCCCATGGCAGGGGGTTGGAACTAGGCGATCTTTAAGGTCCTTTCCAACTCTAACCATCCTATGATTCTATGTGTGTAATACTGTGACCACTGGAGAAGAACCAGAAATGGGATTATCTCCGCTCTCTGTAAACACAAATTCTTACCCTTTATTTAGTCACTAATCATATAATCCTCACAGTCATGTATGAAGCATTTTTCATCCTCAAAATGGTTTACCAGAAAACTTAATAAATTTCCAGCTCTTAACTCGGTGAAAATTGTAGAAATTGGGTAATATGTACCAAAATCCCCACATATTTTAGATAACTACAACTTCAGCTAAATCTGGCTGCCCCTCAGCTAGACCAGTTTAACTGGTAGGAACATTTTCACCAGCTCCTCAGCAACTGCCTTGATGACCTATTCACTTCTGGATGCGGTTCAAAGTGCAGATCTTGTAGCACATTGCTCCAGTATAACCTGATCCCTTGCTATCTCCGAAACAGCTTGTCTTGCCTGGAATGCAGTGGGACAGCTGAGGTTACGCGGGAAGTTTGTCGTAACAGTGCTTTGCTTTCCAAGGAATGGATTAGCTTTCTTTTGCTCCCTAGTAATTGTTAATTATTATGCCCTAGCAGGGAATATTAGGCAAAGCAAGGATGATGTGATTTAATTGGTTTATTTCTCTTTCTTCACTCTGGATATTTCCAGTTACATTTTCAGATGAACAAAGGTATTCTGAGTCAAGGTCATTGAAGTTTTGACTGTTTTAATTCTGCAAGATGAGCAGTTCAGGCAGAGACCAGTGTTGGCTAAGACACCAGAACGGCACAGTTGCCCCTCAGAAGCTGGCCTTGAAGACAAAAAAAACCCAAAAGGTAAGCAAATTTCTTCCCCCTAACCTTTACGACTACGATAATTTTAAATGCTCAAGCATAGGTTCCTAATTCCACTGTTGACATATATGGGATGTTTCTGGGCATACTGCATCACCATCCTGCGAAGTGGTTTCAACCAACATTGAATTAAACACACTTTTGCAATATCATGCTTCAAAGCAGTGTTCAATATTTATATTAAGCTCTATTTTTACCATGGCTTAGAGAAGGTGATGCGTGAAAGCTAAAAGCTTTATTTTACGGCAATGTTACACATTCATACTCATTTATTGATCGCAAATGCATTTACAGAGGATGAGGAAAGACGGTCAGTTTATCGTAAAGTAGGTGGTACTGCAGAATACAGAGGGTGCACAGCCAGCATTCAGTGCAATAACAGCAGTGAATAAATGCTCGCTGTTTAGTAGGTCCGTTTAGTTGCCATGACACTTGTAGAAGAAATGTACCTAGAGACTATGTTTCCTTAATATACTCAGTCTCTTGCTCTCACTCTTGTGCAGTCAATCCCAGCCTCCAGATACTGAGCTGAAAACAAAGCACTCCATTCACCATGCTCTATATACAACTGAACTTTATTTATCCAAAGGTATTTTACTCAAAATCCCTGTAATATGAAAATGAGCCGTATACCCCAGGCAAAACATTTCTTACCTTGAACCTCTGTTAAACCTGAATTCATGCAGCTTTCTTAATGAAAAAAACCCAAGATGTAGGTTCCCTGGCATAATTCCAAATGACACTCTGCCCCCTTTTTATCGGTTTGGGTTTATTTTTTTCCCCATAAGCCATGGTACTTTGCAACCGGGCAATAAGGTCCAGTCAGCATGGGTTTATGAAAGGCAGGTCCTGCTTGACAAACCTGATGTCCTTCTGTGACAAGGCGTCCCATTTAGTGGACAAAGGAAAGGCTGTGGATGTTGTCTACCTAGACTTTAATAACACCTTTGACACCGTTTCCCACAGCACTCTCCTGGAGAAACTGGCGGCCCATGGCTTGGGTGGGTGTACGCTTCTCTGGGTTAAAAAGTGACTGGAGGGCCAGGCCCAGAGAGTTGTGATGAATGGAGTGAAATCCAGTTGGCGGCCAGTCACGAGTGGTATTCCCCAGGGCTCAGTATTGGCCAGTTCTCTTTAATATCCTTATCAATGACTGGACAAGGGGATCAAGCACACTCTCAGTAAGTTTGCAGGTGACACCAAGTTGGGCGCGAGTGTTGATCTGCTTGAGGGTGGGAAGTCTCTACAGAGGGATCTGGACAGGCTGGATCAATGGGCTGAGGCCACTGGTATGACGTTCAACAAGGTCAAGTGCCAGGTCCTGCACTTGGGTCACAACAACCCCCTGCAGCGCTACAGGCTTGGGGAGGAGTGGCTGGAGAGCTGCCTGGTGGAAAAGGACCTGGGGGTTTTGGTTGACTGCCAGCTGAATAGGAGCCAGGAGTGTGCCCAAGGAGGTTGTAGTGAGGTGGGGTCGGTCTCTTCTCCCAAGTAACAGGTGATAGGACAAGAAATGGCCTCAAGTTGCACCAGAGGAGGTTTAGATTGGATATTAGGAAAAATTTCTCCACTGAAAAGGTTGTCAAGCATTGGAACAGGCTGCCCAGGGAAGTGGTGGAGTCACCATCCCTGGAGGTATTTAAAAGACATGTTGATGTAGTGCTGAGCGACGTGGTTTAGTGGTGGACATGGCAGTGTTAGGTTAACAGTTGGACTTGGTGGTCTTAAAGGTTTCTTCCAACCAAAATGATTCAATGATTTGCAATACCAGTTCACCAGCTGCCGTGAATTTTGCAACTGTTTAATATCTAATGTTATAGGGCACATTCACAGGGCTCACCCTTCAGGAAAGGATGTTCGGGAGAGCAGCAATGTCTACCGACTGAACACGAGCGTCTGTGATTTCCAACCTCATCCCTATCAAGAACTCATTGTATTACGCAGTGCAAATAATGCAACCTCTCTATTTCCCACCTAGAAAATGGGTATGCCACTATTTATCTACCTCAGAGAACTATGGAGCTTAGGTCAGAGGAGTAGAGGCTGCAACTTCAATTACTCTCATATGCACAATAATTAGGTTATAACAGTATATGTGTTCCTTTTCAGGCAGTCTTTTAATAACTGCAGCACTCCCTTCAAGGGGGGAGATTTGCAGACAGTAGGACTAGCTGACCTTTATTTGACAGGTAAAGATCTTTACAAAGAGATCAAACAACCGTCCAGAGGTGGCAGGAATTAATTCAGTGATACAAATATACTCCAAGTTTGTCCTGAAAGGTCAGTATTATTGAATTTTTTTTCCAAGCCACATACCCCATCATAACCCAAATCATTCAGTGGGCAAAGATCAGGTCTGGAGTGAGTAATAGGTGATCTAACAAGAGAGTTGCTGCATGTTTCTTTGGGCTCGCTGTCTCTCACAATGACCGTATCTAGAGATTTCAAAGGAAAGGGGTAAAACCCTATTGCAGACAGCTATGAAATAAATGACCCATTAAGGAAGATCATTTCCTTAGAAAGAAAAGAAAGGAAAGTTTCCAAGGGAAATAAGCTTTCTCTCCAAACTTACTCAGTTAATTGTTGCTTTTTTACAGATAGGAATTAGGCTAATGGGCTGCGTGACACATACTGCCTGGTTCTTTACTTATTTGCTTAGCTCGTTTGCCCCCTAAAAACTATTTTGTCACCCGTAATAGCTTTCCATTTATGCTTTAGATAATAAGATGCTATCATGTTATTTACAGTGTTACTTATTATATCTTGGGCCCTTGGAAGGATTTTAGGATGACTACAAGATCATCAACAAAACTGATCTAACAAGGATAAGATAATACACCCAAAAAAAAACCCCAAACCAACCCATCAATGGTTTTATGAAGTTAAATATTAAAAAGGCAAACAACACTTTTTTTCCTGAACTCTGTCCTAAAATTATTTCTCTCCTGGGTTTTGTGCTCTTCATTTTAACCTCATTTTTTCCCACCTACAAAGCAGAGGAGTTAGCTAAATCATTGCGATGTTCTGAGAAGGAAATGGTTAATATTCATGAAGGGGAGTAAGAAATGCTGTGTTCCTTTCATAAAGGGCAATTCCTCGCCCACATGGGCATTTGGAGCTCATAAGGATCAGGTTTCCAAAAAACCCACGTTTTGAGGCTGGAACAAACACTAGCAAACATGCAGAAGTGAACCATCCTCAGCTGTTACAGGGACGGACTGGTGGTTTAAAGAGCTGCCGTTCATTTTCCATGTCCGTTCCCATCAGACCCTTTCTGCTGGGCATTGAGCAAAGAAAAGGCAGCTATTCTCTTCCAAAAGCTGATAAGATCTTTTGTAGAAGAAAATTTGCATTTGGCTGAATGTTAATTTTATAATGCGGTCTAACTACAGCGGAATAATTTGCTTTTGTTTCCTCCCCACACCCAGCCCACGCACAGCCAGGAAGGGACTCTACCTAACCTTTTCAACTCCTTTGAACAAATAAAGCGAACCAGTATGACTGTGTGGCTTCTCTGCTTAACAGAGAGATACTTCACAGAACAAATACGAAGAGTCAAGGGTTTGGCCATATCAGCTATGTGACACAAAAATGTTTTGTGCTTCTTAGTGCTTTTCTTTGTGGACGTTCACCAAGTGTTACCTTTACTCTTTGGCTTCACAGCCTTATAATAATCATCTCAGCATTCCCAGACTTTGGGAAAGGTCAGATACAGGCCTAAAACCAGTTCCAAGTTTTATGAGTTTGATATAAAAGCATTAGTAATACTTCTTTGCAGAAGCAGCACATGGGACCCAAATAAACTCACATTAGGACTGCTGTGGGGTTTACAAACCATATGGTTCAACTCCATTTACAAGTGGCGAAGGCTGGAGAGCTTGTGCCTAATCTCCCGATGGGTGATACAGTGGCTTAGATAACTAACACAAGTGGGTAACACAGGAACTTGTAAGTGACAAGGATTTTTTTCTAAACAGTTAAATCATCATCCACTTTTCCTTGCTTCTCAGTCAACACAGTTTCACACACTAAGAATATTCTGGCTCCCGGATTTGAGGTCTGCTTGAGAAAGTGATGGGAGAAGCGATGGATGACTGCCACAGGCGCGAGCCTCGGGGCATGGGCATCCTTGCGCTCCAGTGTCCTGCAGTGCTAATGAGGGCATCAAGCGCCATCCTACTTGTCACTTCTTTAAAAAGATTGTTTTAATATCATGTGTGCACAATTGTTTTGCAACAGCAGCTTCTTCTCGTGTTGCTGTTTCCTCTGGACTGTAAAGCAGATATTAATCAAAATAGAGAAGCTGCTCTAGGAGAAAACTGTGATCTTATTTCTCTAATACTGTGTATTTCCTTGGCAGCAGATGTCTTTTGACACTGATCTCATTCACGCTGGAACTGTATTTTCCTACTTCTGTGAAAAAGTACTGCTTTTCTTCCTCCCAAATCCTACCTGCTATCCTTCCGTAACAGGAATTTAATAAAAAGCCAAACAAAGCAACTCCCCTGTGCCTCAAAAAATCCTAACTGCCAGTGGATGAAACGGACCCAAGCACTGATGAATGCGGTCTGATGAAAGATGAGCTCAAAACAGAACACCACATCCAAACAGCCCCCAATTGGCATGAGTTATCATCATCTACATCCATGCAATATTTGATACACAGGAACAGATGGGAAAGAAATCCTGCCTTTTGCATGCTACAATTCAGTGTGCTTTGGGGCACTCACTGAAGTCAATGGGAGCAGTTTTTATCCTGTTGGGTCAGAAAACTGGCCAGAACAGCCGGTAACTAGATGTCTGTTAATTGAAAGTACACATATAGTACTCGTAACCAGGTGCGTGTTACTATACTTGAAAATGTTGAGTAGAGATGTTGGACCTTGGCAGCCTGTGATGAATTTCCTCAAGTTACAAGCGCTCTGACAGTTTTGCCTGTGCTTTCCAGGACAATTTCCAGACAACCTGAGTCTGAAAAGACAAAATAGAGCCAGGTTTCTGGAGGAAATATCAGCTCCAGGAGTGTGGCTCATCATGAAACAGCAGGGATTGGAGGTCAGTGATTTTTTCCTCCTCCCTTTTAGTACCTGGCTGTAATCTAAGGACTTGGGCAAGAACAACTTGTACACAAGGAGCTTGAATAAACGCAACTTCTAAGCTGTTTGATCAAGGGTCTGTTTGACAGAGACCTCTCTTTGGTTTTGGGAGCAAAGGGAATTTAGAACAAGCATATGCTAAACCTTAAAAAAAAAAATACTCAAAAATATTCTGATGCTGCCTTTCTTCTGATAAACAGTAACTCTTTGTTGTCTGAGTCTCTCATAAGTATGTATTTTGTCTCTGCAGCAGTAAATTTTCAGTCTCAGTACTACAGCAGACAGAGGGAACAGTTAAATTGAAAATTATGTTTATTCTTTAGTTATTTTATGAGTCCTTTCACATAAATCACTTGCACTTAAACCGTCTGAAATCTCTCCTACAAGCATCTTTTGTGTGCATCTCTATAGCAACACATAAAGGAGCAAAAGTTTTTGTTTTACTGTGTACATAAAATATAAACCCACATTTTACAGATTCTGGCATAATAAGTAGTCACTAATTCCTTAATTAGCTCTTTTTTTTTTAAAGACTGGTATGTTCTTTGGAACGAGAGAAGGGACAAGTCCTAGTCTCCGTTTCAGGAGCACGTAAAGGGCAGGAAACCTCTACAAAAGCACATCGAGGAAATGTGAGTCTTTCATCCTCTCCTTAGGACCCTTGAGGTTACCTCTGGAAATACATGAGCATGCTCATTTGCAAGGACCCAAAAGCTTTTTACAAGTGTTTATCTGGGTAAAGTCCTTGACAGGAGTAAGACAACACCCCAGTGACCCATGGGCAATAAACCCTGGAGTTCCTAATTCCATCTCCCTAGACTCATCAAGGCCACCCTCACTCCTGTCCACATCCTGGACCATTTGTCCTTCTTCCCATGCCCACGGGCAAATAGGACCCTGAGGTATTAATCCAGGTTGCTTGTTTCACTGGTAAACAATCTGCTGTTACTACAACAAAGGGCAGCAAGTCACCTGGCTCTGATGAGGGCTGGGACTCAACTAAATAACACCACTAACACCACCAAAGTGTGTCCCATGGAGCACAGCAGTGGAAAGACAAATGTCATGGTGATGATAGAATCACAGAATGGTTCGAGTTAGAAGGGACCTTAAAGATCACCTAGTTCCAACCCCCCCTGCCCTGGGCAGGGACACCTCCCACTAGACCAGGCTACTCAAAGTCCCATCCAGCCTGGCCTTGAACACCTCCAGGGATGGGGCAGCCACAGCTTCTCTGGGCAACCTGTTCCAGTGTCTCACCACCCTCACAGGAAAAAATTTCTTCCTAATATCTAATCTAAATCTCCCCTCTTTCAGTTTAAAACTGTTAGCGCCCCGTCCTATCGCTACACTCCCTGTTCAAGAGTCCCTCCCCATCTCTCCCGTAGCCCCCTTTAGGTACTGAAAGGCCGCTATTAGGTCTCCCTGGAGCCTTCTCTTCTCCAGGCTGAACAACCCCAACTCTCTCAGCCTGTCCTCATAGGAGAGGTGCTCCAGCCCTCTGATCATCTTCATGGCCCTCTTCTGGACCCATTCCAACAGGTCCGTGTCCTTTTCATGTTGGGGGCTTTTACAAGCAAAACTGAGAATATCCTTATTATAACTTTTTCAACTTTTGGCTATTTTTGTAGTAACTGAGATTAATGCAATGAACTTCTACTATTTTTGATTATTCAGAATATTCTGTTCCGCTTTTTGGCTTGAAAATAGGCAAATAATATGTAATTGCCACTTATATGGCTGGCTTCTGCTCCTTCTGAAATCAACAGGGAAATACTTCCCTTGAATTCAATAGATTTTGCATTAAGGCTGCATTAATAAAGCTGTGGGCCTGGACCTGGTCAGTGCTGGAGGTGGGAAGATGGAACTGGTGCTCGTTTGGTCTTACACAACTTGCATAGTATGGCCACTCCTGATTTCAGTTTATTTCAGTGGGAATAGCACTAAATTTAAGGTACTAGACGAAAGCTGCTTTACTCAAACGCTACATTTTAATATAGATGTTTATCTAAATGTCTGAATGTTATGATTGGTTAATAAGCATTTATAGCTTAAAAAAAATCAGAGTATTCAGATTCTGTATTTCTTCTCTATCCCATGTGGATTTTAACAGCAGTTTAAAGTTGGTCGTATTTCTTGCTCCTCTTTGCGCTCTCCATAAATTCAAATTCAGTCTGTAATCATTGCTGCCCTTCATTAGTTAAATTGTTCATAATTCCTTATTCATTAAAATGAGAACCTCATAATCTAATGAAAGCCATTAAATCAAAGAGTTCTTTTGCAGTCCCATTGTATCTTAGCTGACAGACTCATCATAAAGGAAATAAATCAAATCAGCTAACAAGATTAAATAATCAGGTAGCTAAAAGATTATATGCAGATCGTGCTGTTTGAAGCCTATTAAAAAGGTAGGCCAGCTTATGCTCCTCATATTCCATTATAATGCCCTAAATTCAGAAGTCTCAAATTCCAACCTCTTCTATTTGAAATTTGCTGTGGAAGGTTTCCATCGAGGCATTTCATCAGTGTTATCTAGTTCTTGGAGCAAGGAAGAAGGCACTAGAAAACTGAGAGGTTTTTCCTCTCCTGAGGGTCTTGAGTCCAGAGTTTTTAGCCTTGTTGCTTTTGCGCTAGGGCTGCCCGGCAGCTCGCTAACTCTGGTGTGCGTCTCCAAGAACAGAGTCATCTTTGACAAAAAGCCATGTAAGGAGCCAAGTTCTCAGATGAAATAGGCTGGGTAGCTCTACTGGGAGCCGTGAAAGCTTCCTGATTTTCACCACATGGAAACCACCCTTCATCCTTAATTGCCGCTGTCTTTTCTGAACCAAGTGGTTCTGATTTCAAACGTGTAGCCTTGGGGCCGTGGGGGAGCTGCTATATGAAACTCTTTGTGAGTTACCCCTGGACTGTTTTGATACATAATATCATGGAAAATTCATCTATGCCCTTCCTATTTAGTTCGCTATAAAAATGGATTACAGAATTACCAGGAAGAGATAGATCCAAGTACCCAAATTATGCTTTCACAACCAGGGAGAAAGCTGTAGCTCTGCGGTTTTCTCACAGGAACTTGTACGAAGTGAAATAAGATTCCATCTTACCCCTGTCTTCATGATTAGATGATGCAAAGGGTATCTGTGCTGTGTACCTAAATCAGACAGTTCTTTCTTCTATTTGTAATAAAGGATGAGATGGGCTTTCAAAAAGCACTTAAGGTAGAGTCACAGCTTCCCTTCGCTAACACGTGCTTGAAACTCCCACATCAGGCTTTCTGTATAGACACTTCTCCTGACTCATACAGCTGTATAGTTGAGTTGTACGTGGTATATCCATTTATAAAGGGAAAACTATGACCACATTGCTCTAGAAATAAGCTTTGGCTTCTTTAACTGTTATACTGAATCATTAGGAGAGGCTTTGTTATCTTTCCTAACCTTCATAAACTAGGGAAAACACACCCGAATTGTTCATCACTCAGAGCAAACGGCTCCACAAGGATGTGGTCTTGTGGTTTGAAAGGTGTGGGCAGAACAATGCTACAAGTGGAAAGGACCCAAGTGTCCCGGCGAGAAGCAGAGGGCGGGTGCCATGCAGGGATGCTTCTGTGCATCACCCACACAGCGGCTGCTGCTGCTACCCGCATCAGATCAAGGAACTGTTCTGCCACCCTTGAAACCCAGGACAAAAAAGTTAGAGGGAAAAAAAAACCCCAATCATACAGCTCCCCACTCCAAGCAAATTCAATCATAAAGGCCTGTGTGTTCAGCAGTAAGAAAATCTGGGCTGCAAAAAATTATTTGCCTTCAAAAAAGGGAAGGATGCGATACGACTATAACTAAAGATATCAGCTGTAATGAATCATTTGGCTTCTTGGTTATTGGACTGACCTGAACCATTTTGACTTGAAATGCTTTTATGCAATGCATAGTGGTTAATTTAATCTGGGTAAGGCGTCCACTGAAAGGATGATCGAACTTGTGTCAGTGTGTGAGTGTCAGTAACATATTTTTGCCCATAATAGCAAAGAGTAATGTTAAACAACGCAGCAGAACAAAGTGCTCCTTTCGTAAGCCAACACATAAGTATTAAGTAATGGTTTGATGTCATACTGGGAGGCAAACGTTGCACTGACAGTACCAGAATAAAAAAGCACGTAAGAAAATACAGAGGTGACAGGATTTTTGAGACTGAGAAGAAATGTGTCTGTGATAATTTTTCTTTGCCTTTTTCTTTTGTCTTCCCTGTTACTCAGAAACTGCTTTTTGTTATTCAAGGTCAGGTCCAGGCTGCTACTACAACAGCATTACTAGTTTCTCTCAAATCTCAAACGTTAGAAATATTTTTCTGATTTAGGGTGCTTTCTCCTTGCCTGCTCATCAGCGATTTAGACTGCAATCTTGCTCATTTTTCTCTGTCGGGTGGCGCAGGGTACAAGCAGACATGCGGATGTGCTGTCAGGGTGACCCAGTCTTGCTCCTGGACACCAGCTTCCTTCATGGGGGAGCCAAGCAGCACCAGCTGGGGACCTCCGCAGGGGCTGAGGGACTTGTGGGATACGGAATATTTTTTTTATGGACTGAGGGATCTGCAAAGGTTGGTAGACATTTATACACCCAGAGAGGTGGGCCAGGAGGCTGGAAGCATCTAACGGCCATCAGAGACAGTTCAACTTCACATTTGAACCAGGCCTGGCAGCAAGATTTGGAAACATTTGTTGACACAGACTGCTACTATTAGCTCTTGTTCTTACAGGATCCCTCATAAATTCAGCAGGAGTCAAGGATAACACTGTCTTTTCCTGTGTCGCTACAGAAGATGTGAACAGGCAGTGTCAACAAGAACTATGTGAAACTGGAGAACTCGTGGAGAAACAAGATGACTCGTGGGCAGTATAAGTGGAAGATAAAAGCATTCAAGACTCACGATAAAAAATGCCAATTGTGAAGAATGCCAACAAATTACATCATAAAGCATTTCGTAAACCAACACTTCACATGTTTAAACATCTGTATAAATGGTAAGTAGCTCATCTTCATGATACTCTAGCAAGCTGTTGTCTTCCCTTGAAAGACAGAAATTTGAAACAAGTAGATGAATTGCCTGGTGTGATAGATCCGGTCAATGATACACCCAGGAACAGAATGTGACAATTCCAACTTCCCTCTTCAAAAGAAAATAGAGCCAAGAATTGGTTGGGGTTTTCACCTTTGCCAAATGCTCAGGGGAACCCTATCCATGAGGACCACACTACACCCGATGGAATTTGCTTCACCTACAAACATGATTAGCTGCAAATGTCAGTACGTATTGGTCTTACATATGACCATAAAATATTTTTGTGATTATTCATTTCATTGATTTATCTTTTTTTTTTGCTTGTTTAAAGATCTTTACCTAGTTCTACTGCAGTAACTTTGCTGGTCTGGTTTCCCTTTGTGCACAATTTCCCAGTTCTCTTGTGTACGGATATTGCAAATACAATTCTCTGTAGCTATTTCTAGGAGATACTCACTGCAGTATCTTTTAAAAACAGTTTTGTTTTATTAAGAAGTCCAAGTGTCACATTTCTATACCACTGCAATTATCAGGTGACAGAGTTTTTACTTTTAAAATACCATTTCCAAGTTTATCAACCCATTCCGTGACTTATAATTCTTCTGGATAAACATGTTTCAGATCTGTGATGGTATCCCTGGTGATGGTTGCCATAGTGCTTCACAGGATTTTATTTCTGCTCATTCCTCAAAAGCAGGACTTTGGTTCTCTGTGGGAGGCCCAGAGTCACACTAGTCTCAGATTTTATGGTCTTCACTATTCTGCCCCCACTAGGGAATAAACTATCCAGACGTGCCACTGTCATCTTTACCATATCCCATCCACTCGGCTCAAAATGCACTTCACAAATCATTCTCCTTCTTTCCGTAGGACCTTATTACATATCTGTTGAAGTTTTCATCGGTTTCTACTTAGTTTTCATCTCAAACACAGATTATTTTCCATTTAAATTTCAGACTACTTTTTCTAACATCATGCACAACACACCGAGTTTTTAAAATTTCAGTTGTGTTCAAATATACTTCAAAAGACTTAAGGATAAGAAATAGCAAAACCACTGTGACTCTAATTGCCTCAAATGCCATACTTTCCATGGGAGCAAATACACCTACCTCTGACCAGTTCAGTTTCTTGTTTTGCTAAATGCCTTCCCTAGACCGTTTGCTTTCCTAAGAGCTTTAGAAAAATTGCTGAGTCTCATTTCTGTGAAATGACTGGTGTAATGATTATCTCAGAGGCCATGTCAGTGGCAATTAGGCATCAAAATATCTTTGGGAAGCTGGGCCATGCTGACGCATTTGAAGAAGCAGACCGTTTTCACTACCTTTGTTTATGTTAAAAGGTACTTTCAGCAGTGCCTTGTCTAAACGAAGTCCAAGCTGAAGGATCATTTCATATAACAGAGGCAGAATCTGGTTCACGGCAGTTTCAAAGTCAAATGTTCAAACCAGGGTTTCTAAAGGACGTATATATAAAACATATATCACAATGAAGCCCCTCCTCACGGTAGGTGGAGCAGTCATTTTAAGTGAGTAAGCAAGCACAGATACACGCATCATGCATTGTATAAAATAGTAGTATCTGCCTCTCTTTTGCAGAATTTGCATCTTCAGACTGACTAAGGAAAGGAGAAGCATAAATTAACTCTCTTACAGTCTAATTTAATTTTTGAGATTTATTTGACCAGAGGACAAATTCAACATAAAATATTTCAAAAATGCACAGGATGCAATTGAAGGCTATTGAAGAGAAAGGTCCCAGGGGAGCATGGGCACAAGACAATAGCCTTTCAAATTCCCTGCACTGTTGTTTAGATATGTTAGAGAGCTGGCATCATAACAGCTGACCACTACGGCAACTATTTTGTGACCCTAGACCCAGTCCTGAGCAAAGCGGCACTTACCCATGCAGAATCTTGCTTTAGGGACCCAAGTTTCTCCAGGAGAGTGACTGCAGTAGCTGCAGCAATTTTAAATTTAAATCATCATTGTCCACTGCAGTAATTCTCCTTTTAGAACATTAACCAAGCTCTTTGTATTGAAGAAGAAAGGGTGTAGAAATCACCTGCCTGGAGTGCGTGTAAGGGATGGCATGCCCTGTTAGGGTACCAGAGCTAACCAGAGGCAGTTGTTGATAGTGAGCTGCTCTGGGTCCTGCTCTACTTCATGTCCAGGATCATGAATTCCACTTGTGAACCTCTGACATTGGTTTGTCATGCTGAGGAAGAAAATGGCATATCGTGTAGGTCAAGCCGAACATGTCTACATGATACAGAGCTGTGCCGAGGAAACCGAGCAGTAAGTTAAAAATCCCATCAGTGTACTGTTCTGCCTGGGCGAATGCACCTTGTTGATTAACAGGATCAATTAATTCAGATAGCAGCTCTGTGGCTGCAACAGGAACATTCCCTGGTGCTTCACCAGGGCAGAGTTTAAACCAAAGAGAAAACACTGTGCCAATAAGTCAATAAGAAAACAGTGTCCCCCTTTCGTAAGCATATCAATCAACGTTCATCTACTTCGGCTAAAAATAGAAAGTCTGCCATAATGACCCAGTTATTCTGGTTCACATTTCTACCTCTGCGTAAACTTGCATCGTTCAATGGGAAATTCTGAACTTTCCAGAAAAGCTAAAGCCTGCGTTTATAAACACATCATAACAGATTTACTGTGAGACCAATTATATTATGTGTGTCTCTTAGAAACACCCAATAAAAAATTATAAATACTCCAAAGAGGTTTTAAGTGCTAATGAAATAAGTGGACTCTGGGCATCGGAAAGAGCTAGACGTGGTCCAGGCAAATGCCATCCAAGCTTCCACACATACTTCTCCTCGTGTCTCTAAGACCTGACCTGCAATACCCTTCTTTTCCAGAGGCAGCTTCCCCTCATTCCACCACCACACGTGTCTGCCTGTGGCCAGGCAACCATCTCCAAAACACCTGCCATCAAAAAGGAGCAGGGAGGTGGCATAGCCTGAATAGATGAAATATATACATAGATACATGCATATACATACCTACCTGTGCACGTATACTGTACTAGCCTTAGGGCTTGTAATAGCTGAGGGAGAAAGTTGGTGGAATAAGTGCAGCGAGTGGAAAGGAACAAGTGACAAGAACAAGTGCATAGTACGAAGACAGGGCAAGTGGCTGTTAAGAACAGGTAGAAATGGGACATGTATGGCCTCTCAAGACGGCAAACATTTCGTGGGATAAATAAAATGGCCAGTGGCATCAGATGGTACTATTAGCTACAAGAGATAACAGCACCTAAATTGTGCTGCTAACCAGCAAGAGGTGGGAAAAAAAGATTGCGTTGGAAGACGTGGCAGATTGCTCAGGTGGAGCCGCTTTCCAAACCAACAGGCACCTGGCACCATCAGGAACAACTGGAGGACCCAGCGAGGACAGCAAGGCCATGGGTAGAGAGAGGACTTCCATAGGTGAACAAAACCAATAGTGGTTAGCCTTGCCTTATAATCAGAGAAGCAGCAAATAAAAAAGGCCATATTTTTTGAGCTGTTATAGAAAACCTTGGGAGAGTGAGGACTTCTTTGTAGAAAACCTCCTCTTTTGGGTATCCTGTTTCTTTTGCTGTTGTTAAGGCAGTTGAACATTCTTTGAAGCTGAAATAATTTCCTTCATCCTGCTTTCCTCCCCCCCGACCTTGTTCTTAGTCTGGTTGAATTAACAATTTAAATTAAGTAAAAACATACCTGTCTAAGTCAAAACTCTTTTATACAACATGCTAAGAAGAAATATGACACGTGGTTATGGTAGTTTCAAGTTTAATAGTTTTTACTTTTTCAAGCTCTTCACATTTTCCCTATTGAGAAATTGACCAATTTTCTGTGATTACAGGGGTATCTTCAGGGCATAATTGTCACCAAATTTCATTCCTTCCCCCTTCAGGAAAAGACCTTGATCTTCCTGAGCATCCTCCCATTTCGGTGAATATTTTTTTTATGTGAAAAATGCTTGATTGGTTTTCAAACTATTTACATTCTTCCCTTTCAAACTTTTTGTCCTTGTCCAATAGGATTTCTACATGCCCACAATTCCTAGGATATTTCCTCTGTATCTGTCTGTTCCAGACTGAGTTGACTTTTGGGGTTTTTATGAACTTCTACACATATTCCTATCAATACTGACTTTGCTGTCTCTGCTTACTGATCTTATTGTAAGCCATTTACTGTTTCCATTTTATCCTTCAATTAGACCCTTCTTCAGACCCATTCTTTCACATTCCTTCCCTAGGTTGTATAAAAGAGAGGCCTTTAATCTCTCCTTTCCTCTAATTGAAGCTGTCCTTCCCAGCGTTTTCTACTGCAATGCTCTGGTTTTCATTAAGTAATGTCAGCAATACTCCGGTTGCTGTTGCTTTCTGTTTAATGTGGTTTTGCAAGAATAATATCAACTTTTTGTCTTTCCACAGAACACGGAAAGAAAGCTTTAATTTATTAACCTCATAAAATAAAGCATTGCAGTACTGATGCCTTATGAGAACTAGGGTAAGGAAAGGCAAACTTTTAAGTCCCAAGTAGGTAATGCATTACCGAGCATTGTTGCCTGATTAGACACTGACACACCGATACCTTCCAACTGCAACTGAACGACTGCAGGTCAGCCCTGTTAGGTAAACAACATGAAAAGGTAGAGCTGGGAATGAAATGGGGAAAGGTTCCCTGGGTCATGTACTCATGATATCTGGGGTCACGGTGCGCTTCAACAGTCACGAAATCCTGGTCCAGATCCGCATAGGTGGAGGAGCTGGGTCTGGCAAATCCCAGCAATAATTCAGTGTAAATCGCGGGGCGATGCTAGACATTCAGACTTCGTTTTCCACTGGAAATTAGCAGGCGCTGAGGAGCCGATCAGATTAAAAGAAGACAAATAGTGTCTGTTTCCATAAGCAGGAGGTCTTGGCTTCCAGCAGTCAACAGAGCTCGGCTATTATCCACCAGCCACAGGGCTAGCATTTTCTCCAATAACACACACAAGCAGCGATAGTAGAGCAGGTTCCTAGCCTGACCTGACTCTAATGTGTGAGGTTGCCAGTGCTTTTGTGCCCTGCAGTTTCTTAGGATCACACTTGCAGGCAGCGAAGTGTGCTCTGAGTGAGACAAGTGATGACAATGAAAACAGTGTCCTCAGTATGTGCTGTAAATCACATACAGATGTTGGAGTAGGATAATACCTGCTTTTCTCACAGCTTGTTTTTAGTTAAAAAGGAAAAACAAGCAATCATTGTTTCTGAGTGGGAAAGGAGGAGAAGGCAAATTCAGGAATGATAAACAATTAAAAGCTTCTCAAGAAATTTTCTGGTGTTTGTTCTTGCCTTCTTCCAGGATGACATTTCAAAGCCCAAGCTTAAGGATCATCCTGAATTGGAAGCAGAGGATGCATCGATGCTCAGAGTTTAATCAAGCTCAATGTTAGAGTGAGACGTGGCACAAAACCAGCTGCTTCTGACTCACATGATTCAAAGCCACTGCAAAACCTACAGGGTGTCTACAAGCTGCTTCCCAGGCCAGCGTATCTGAGACCAAGGTATTTCTAGCTACGACGACATGTCGTGGAAACCAAGTTACTGATCCTTTAGATAACAAGGGCTCTCGGGCAAAGAAAGCATTAACCATCTTCCCAGGTGTCATTCCTACCACCAGCTTCCTCCTTTATAGGTCTGTAAATATTCTGCCTTTTTAATTTTTGAAACATGAGCAGTGAGCAACTTCCACACCTGCCAACCAAAAAGGGATCTGCCAGCTGTAATGACCAACAAGAGCTCATTTCCTCCCCAAGGCTGTTCCTCTCAACATATGGTTTCAGGCAAAGGGTGGCTGCCTGGGACAACACCTGGGAGTGGGAACTCAGACAAGCTCCCAAATGTCACGTATCATCATAGATTTTGGTTCTCTCTGCTTTAGGAATGTCTGTGCCTCTCAAAGGTGGCTCTGATCAGAACAAGGACAGCGTAGCACTGTGTCCAGACACTACTGTGGATGCTAAAATGCAGACAAGCCAAAAGTCCTACCTCTCAGCACGATTCACTGCCTGAGATACTTACCAGGTCTGGAGATACTGCAACAAGGCCAATTCAGGAGCTCACTGGCCATGGTGTCCTTCTTGGTGCCCCCTATTTAGTTCCTCTTAATGTGCACTCCAGTAGGTATAACAAGACAGCAAATGAGACATCAGCCCAGGATTTTGGAATGAACAGAACTGATTGAAATTCAGAACTTGTGTACTGTGAGGAGGTTTTGACGTTTCAAGTTCATTTTCACTGTGAATCAAAGTTTGAAACAAAATATGTTTGCCATATATTGAAAGTATTTTAGGGATTTTGTTTTGGAGTGAGTAACATGTTTAATATTTATCTGAATGATAACTTTTTACTTTGACTTTCAAAGATTACCATTTTTAAACATTTACAAAATTAAAACTGTTAGAAAGAAAGTCAATTCTAAATGATAAACAGAAGAGTTTCATTTAGGAAATGGAAAAGGGAACATTTCACCGTTATTGGAATACCTCACTGACTTCTCTAGAGTGATATTTCACATAAACAAGCACTAAAAAACAAGCCTAATCATGAAGCGGCATTTTCTGACCAATAAACAGAGTGGTGGAAATTTTCAGTTCCACTTCAAAAAGAGTGCTGATGATGTGCTCTGCTGAGTAGGTCCCCATGAAACATAATTTGGAGCCAGGGAGACTGACAAGGAAGGCTTTTACAGAAAGAGCGTTGATCTAAGGAGGGTTTCAAGATTCTGAGCTTGCTGCTCCAGTTCTTGACTCATCTTTTTCTAAGGTTTTTTCTTCTTGTTTGGCAAGCAGCTCTTGCCTGGGTTTATTCACAGTCAAGTCTATTTGACTTTTCTGAAAGGAGATTATGTAGAGCAAGTAGAGCAAGACCTGCACTTCCTTTCTTCCTTAAAACAGTGGCCACCATGGGGAGTCTAAGACGTAGTATTGGTCACCAAATTTTTGTAAATAAAGCTCTTCACATACCATGCATTGTCAAGTAACAGGTTTAATTCGTGCTGCATGGTTAGTGCTGCCTGAGGATTAATCTAGTCACAAAACCTGATAATTCTGGTTTGTGTCTGGAAATTTTTAGAATAAAAAGCATTCCACTTTGCCTTTTGTTCCCAGTCAATACTACTCTACCACAATGTTTCCAGATGGTTATTTTAGACACTAAAGAATTTTTGTGGATTTTAAAAGCGGCTTTGTAATGCACTGTGATAAAAAAAAAAAGTGCTTGGTTAAAAGACCTGCTTTCCTGTAACTGTATTGTTATGATTTTATTCTAAAGATATTCATTAGAGCTTTTCTCGGTTGTTATTGTATAAAAGCATCATAAACTGTGGAATGAGAAAATTTAAATAAACCAACCTATATTAGTCATCCTTGGGCCTTCAAGTACAGACCATATTTCAAATACCTGGGTAATGAAAGTCAATGGCAGTTTTACTTAGGAACTTCAGTTTTGACAGCTACGCACGCACGCTTTAAATTTTGCCAGAGCCTAAGTAGCCATTCCATGCTCGTGAAATAGTACCACAGTATCCCCTCTCCTTCTTAGTGAAACCTGTGCAAACTCTGGCATTTTCTAACCACAGCAAAGACTCTCTTCCATCTTCCTCCAGTAAACAAGACACTACACTGGAAACACTTCTCTGAGACAAAGTCTGTTGCATTTTGCCATCGCTGGTAGCTGGGCAGTCTCCATTGAGGCACCGCTTTTACCCACTGCCCTGTTTTTTGCACTCGTTTCATTTTCCTTCTTAGCCTAGCCCACACTGGGGAGACGGCAGCCAGGGAAAGAAAACCTCTTACCAGGTTTCTGCAAATATGATAAATAAATAAGAATGTAATGAATAATGCAAATTTTAGCTTGAGCCAACGAGCACATGCCACAGTTCAGGAAGGATGCCGGGAGCAATGAGGGCTGCTGACAGTTTGGCCGTGGCTGTTTCCTCCACATCGATCAAGAAACTGTCCTTTTGCAGGGAACATCTGAAATGACAAAGCAGCTGGGGCAGGAGGTGTTCACTGAGAAAAGCCCAAACCAGGCCCTAGGATTTCCCATAAATTTCTGTGCCACAAGGGCAAGCAAGCAATAGTTAATTAACAGCGTAGGTTAGTGCATGCCATATACGACATATTATGGAGTAATTTCAGTGCTAAGCCGTGGTCCATGTGCTTTGACACACTTATTTCCAGATGACTATTTTTGGGTCTTCAATCATTCTTTAATTTTTCAAACTGTCACCAACGGTGTGTTATATTGCAAGAGCGTCTGTGACTGACGGCTGGCCAAGGTCAGACAGAGTGTATCATGCTTTTCTGTTTGGAAGAATGCGCTTTCTGCTGCAAGTGGCCTCAAGCACCACTCTTGGTCTTATCAGGAGCTGCCTCTTCTATCACTGTCGCATACTCTACCTTTGGTTTCTTCAGACAGTGGCTAGAGATGTTTAACAGCTTTCAGTGTCATCGTGATTATTCATTTTGTCCTGGTGCTTTGTTGTTGGAGTCATTCATGAAAAAAAAAAAAAGGAGAGAAAATCCCAGTCCCCAGGGATCTCCAGACTCCTACACTTGATTCCCAGTGCCCTATAGCTCTCTTCACCCAACACCAGATGTGCCAGGCTGGAATAGTCACTGTCCTCTCCTGCACTTTCCCTGCTACTCATGGAAGCCAAGTTCTCACCAGCTTCCCAGTCCTTTTATGCAACGGACCTCAACGGAGACATGGGGGTGATGTTTCTGTAGCATAGGGAGTACTGCATCTTTTGGCAGAAATGTTTTTACCAGTACTTTGAGTTACGATAGGTGAAAAATGTTTCCATCAAGCATGGAGGATCTTTTCTTTCCAGCTCTGATGGAAAAAGAACGTCTCATATGTGTGAGTGACAAATACCTATTTAGCATTACTGCTATGGAAACAGTAATTTCCTAGTTATAGTTGCTGAGTATAGCATAGAATAAGAAGTTATAAAATGTGTCTCCCTGGTCAGGAAGATGCTGCTTCCCCACCACGCAGGGGATTCAGGCTGGGATGACCTGTTTCCTGAAAGACCAAGGACAATGTTCCTGGTCCTATGGCCAGGGTGCATAAAAACATACTCCAGGTTTTGGTGAACAAAAGCAAACATACCACACCTAATATAGCTTAAATAAGAACTTATTCTTCCTTTCAATTTTGTCTCCCTTGCAGAGTCTTGAAATCATCCTCTTTTGTACACCAGGAACTGCGGTCCACATCATGTTGCTCTTCATGAATGGCTTCCAGATGTCTGGTCAGGGCTATGTGAAGTGTTTAGTAATCAGGAGACCCAAACAGTAGGGTCACAAAGTGCACTATAAAAAGGCATTGTATATCATACACACCATGGCTTCTTGCCTCATTACTTCTCTTCCAGCCAAAGATGCCAAGTATTAGGCCCGTTTTTAAACACTTATCCGTCTCCATGTAAATAGTGTTTATTACTGCATTTTCTACGTTACACCTCAAAATCACAAACAGCTTTATATACATCCTTGTTCTTACTGTACCGCGTGTTTGATTTTGACCTAAAACACCTACCCTGTCAAGCTGTTGTCTGGGCCATATCTGATATGTGCTGAAGTGAGAAGCACCCTCTGGTTATTCAGTCTTACCCAGTTCCTTATACCTCACTTGTATTAAGTCATGAAACACTGGCTGAGACGTGAAAATGTAACACGCGTGTCAGGGTTTGGTTTCCCCTTCAAAATCCACTTTTAACTATTCCTCATCTTCCCTTTGGTACTCAGAGCAACCATATTCAGGGCTATCCTTGATTCATTGCAACCTGCTCTGGGATTTGCTCTCCACCAGTTTAATGAACTTATCACCTCTCATGTGCTCGTCACTACTTTTCCCTGCAAGAACCTTAACATCATTCATATATTTTTACTGAAATTATCCATGAAGTTGAACCTTTTCTCTATTATGGGGTCTGGAAAGTAAGATTTGATTTTTAAACATGATCTGGGTAACACAAATGTTCAAATTAAGAAGAAAAATCTAGCTAACAACATAAAGCAGTGTTAGCGTCATCAAGTGTAATGGAGGAAGTAATCACAATTCCTGAATAAAGGATAGGAATACACAAGAAATAGACGTCATTTCTCCATTAACAAAGGCATTGCCTGACCTTGTTTTCAGAATTCTAGGAAGATTAAATTTAATTATTTAAATGGAAAAGGATGGCTAGTATGTTGTATATGCTGTTCTTTAGGAAACAAGTAATACCAGGAAATGGAAACACGAGATCCAAGGTGATTTTCCCTCTAGTTCTTTTCTGCAGCATTTCAAAATTCAAGATCAACTCACATACTGACAAAGATTGTATTTCACCTATTTGTGTTCATATGACTGCTGATTAATGGGGTGATGGTGAGTGCATTACATTGGGGAAGCTGGCAGAAACTGTTTGAATAATCCATTTATTCTCATTTCCCTGTCAATGAACAAGGAAAAAGGAATATAGAAACATGCACCAGAAAAACATTAAGAAAATTAGTGTGCAGGAAGGTTGGTTTATATGTGATAGGATGATTCAATTAAGGACCGTTAAATTTTAACGGTCCCTCTCAATGCCCTTTTAAGTCAAGTAACATGGTCCACTGACTTTCATCAGAATGAGTGATAGCCAATGCCGAAGTATCATTTATCACTACATTTTCACTTTCCAGGAATTGGACTGGTTACGTGTTATTTATTTAGATCTTTTACTTTCAGGCTGATCACACCTCTGCAGGAAACGTCATCTATTGTCTTCAGTCACAACTCAGGGCCAGAGGGAAGCAGGGTTTGCTAGAAATGTGGGAATTCTGACAGCACACTTCGTCACCAGATAATGTGGCTTGTGAAGGCTAAAGCATCTGATGGGAATGTACCCGTTGCACCATATTTTCTTTGTATTTCTGTCAGGGGTCTAGTCTGCTAGCTGGCATTCCAGCTTGCCCAGGCAAGCTGTATATGGGCCCATACCCTGTCAGAAAGACTGCTCAAAGGCCAGTGACACCCGACCTTTCAGGCTGTCGGTGAGAGCACCTGAAGCTGTAAGAATGAGAGACTCAGGTGACCTCAAAGCATGGCAGCCCTGAGATCTTCACATCTGGGACTATTCTTGCAGCAGGACTCATCTCCAAAACTAACTTAAGACTCTCGGGTACAGAACAAGAGCTAACAGAATCTTCCACCTCTTTTACCTGGAGATGAGGGAAACCTTTTTGACGGAGCAACCGGGTATCCAATCCTTACATTAAACAGGTGTTTACAAGGCGATCTCAGGTTCTGCAAACCCTACTGCATGTGCTTATCTTTTCTCTACAAGTCTGCTGGTTTTAGCAGGGCTGCTCATATACATCTAGTTGATCATGCCTTGCAAGAATGAGCCCTTTCCCCTCTTCTTTGCATCAGACCGAAGACCAGACTTCTACAGTAGAAGAATGTGACATACCAGCAAACTTACAGCTTCTTAACATTACAGCACAAATTTAGTTGTGCTGCCCCAGGGATGATGGTCCAACACCAAGCTATGCCTGACATATTCCTTGGAAAGATGAAGAGAGAGGAAGAATGGACACATAGCCAGGGCACGAAGAGCTTGGGTGACATGGGTTGGCTGCTTCTGCTGCTGCGGGGGCTTTGGCTGGGCAGGTGAATCTCTGTCCCTGATGAGCAATGTGACTGTCCTTCCCCGCTCAGCTTGGTCCACCTTCCATAGCAATCTAGATTCAATCTAGATTCAGTCCCACAGGACTGAGGTGATTTTGCTGCTGCTCCCACCAGCTTGATGCCAAAGGTGTCTTCACATCAGAGTGGGTCTCACTGGTTTAAAACCCACAGTGAGAGCAGCCAGGCTTTTTTGGCTAGCAGAAGACCTAGATGTGCTGGTGTTATTATGCATGTACATGATATTGATCTGTGCATACATTTCAATTAGGACATGTGCTGGTCCTGCTGGATTAATTGTCTATGTGTAAATGCATGGCACAGCAGCTGCAGCTTTGTTATGTCCCAGTTCTGGAGCGACAATGTGCACATGATCTAGTTGCACAGACATATTAATCATCTCTGGAGGTAGCCATTTTGTTTGCCTTTTAAATAAGACAGTTGATCACAAATGAATTATCTTTATCCCTGTGCACAATGCCATGAACTTTCTGGACTGCTATATAAATATTTAGTCCTTTTTTTTGGCAGCCTGTCATTTCCTGTGCTTCAAACAAAGATATTACTAAACACAAACACATTTGAGATAAATACTCAAGTAAGAGTAAACTCATCATTCTCTTCAGTGAACAAACACAGTGGAAACCTGACAAGAACAAAACTGCTGGAGTCTGAAACGCATTCATTACTAACTGAACATGATTGTTACTACTGTTTGTCACTGCCTGGTGGCAAAGCAAGAGCCATGACTAAATGATGTCAGTGATCACAGAATGCCCTTCTCTGTGCATAGTCGTAGCCTTCGTAACAGCTATAAAAATCTCAAGCTCTCACATCGTGTGGATTTGAAAACCTGGGATGGGCTTGGGAAGGTAAAAAGCACGGATATATTTGGCCTTCTCAGGTGATACAAACCCACTCTCTCCACCAGGTGTTCCTCCCACAGTCCCATTTGATAACCCCATTAGTAAATTTAGAACAACAAGAGCACAAAAAGTAACACACAATCCATTCTGGCCTTGCTTTAAAAGGCCATTTTTCCAGGCAGCTGGCCAGGCTCGCATTAGCCTCCTTCCTGACCTTTCCAAGCGACAAAAAGTATGTTGCCCACCAGTGACAGTGCTATTAGCCACTGAGACCACAGAAGAATACCTGAAGTAAAGCACCACTTCAAGAATATTCATTCAAAGGTCCAGATCTCTTTGGACTGAACAGATGTTAAAAGATTTGGTTGGTTCTGCAGCTGTGAACCCCTTGCAAATGCTCCATTTCATAAGAAACCTTTCCGTTTTAATTGGAGACAGACGGCTTGCTGAAAGGGGCTGTGTCAGTCTAGCCCAATAACACGAATAAAGTGGTAATTATTTCCTTCTGTACTTTTTCACCATTTCAATGTATTTGAAGCTGTTACTGTATTTGCTGGTTCTCTCTTTAGCGTATAACATGAAATCCCTCAGCAGTGGTGGGTCCTTCAGATTGGATGCCGCAGCAGCAAACAGCGCAAACGCGTCGAGAAACTGGAAAGTGCTAGAAATGTAAGAAATGTTCCCCTTCTTTTGGCATAAGCTTAGCAGAGGAAAAAAGCAGACATTTTCAGAGGAAATGGGGTACTGCTTTTCAATCAATTCTTTACTAAGCAAAGACTGCAAGATTGTCTGCCTCCTCAAAGGTCATTTTTGTTCAGATCATGAAGCAGGGCACTAGCAGAAGAGCTTCAAAAGCAAAGAAAAGATAAAACAAAATTACTCAGAGAAGTAAAAGTGGAGCAAAACTGGAAGTCTGGAAAAGTTTAGGCAAAATCAAATAGAAAAAAAAAACAAATAGAAAAAACCAAATAGAAAAAAAACAGGAAAAAAAAGAAAATCTCTATTACGAAGCACAGCAAAGATGGAATTACTTCTATGAATAATGGTTTATAGTTGGGAGAAGACGGAATGATACAAAATATACTGTAAATTTCACTCTTGGAGTGAACTATCTCGATATTTCTTATATTTCATATAACTTTGAAACATGTTAGAAGCTCTTAATAAGCACCGAGGCAGGCTGAAGAGAAAAGGAGAGCCCAGATGGCGAAGGTGGGAGGTTTGCAGACAAGAAAGTGGAGCTGGGGATACAAGAGAGAGGTGAGAAAGCTGCAAAGAGTCGAGGTAAAGAGGGCAGAGGCGAATTTCTGAAGAAGGAACCTGGTTCAGTTCAGTTCCTTGTGGGGATTATATTGACCAAAGATATTTCTCTGTCCCCCCTTGACCTTACTACCTTATCCCTAGCCTATGTCCAAAAGGTTCTTCTTAGCTTTGAAAAGGCCAACTTCAGAAGATCTCAAGCTCAACCTATTTTTTAAGCATCTGATTCCAATAGTCAGTTTTGTACAATTGAAGACATTTTTTTCTCCCTGAATAAATGTGTCAGTGCTATATTTCTTTCTGTTTATCGCCCTCAGCTTTGCTTATGTGAGAAACCACAGACATCTTCCCTTTGGGAGGAAAAATCAGTCAAGTCTCTGGTTAATACCCTGGAGAAAAAAAAAAAAAAGCTTTTTACCAAACAATGAGGCAAAGACTTGAGCTGATTTCAACTGGAAGCATAGACATGGAGACAACCCCCCAGACTAATTTGTACAGAAGGACTCCTGCTCTCACAGCAGTTACTCTATAGAGCAGGGAGGACAGTGTACCATGAAGACTTGCAGACCAATGGTACCCATGGTACCTTCTAGAGCTATCCCAAGAGCACATTGAATTCCAGGTTGCTCACAGGAGCTGGTAGCCACCACCCCTGTTGTGTCCTGTGAGCAGTTGGAGTTCTTTTTACTCTAAGGCTACTCAGCCACACACATCCAGCGTCAAAGCTCTCTGAGGACAGGTGCTACAGCCCTTTCAAGAAGAACTGAAGTGAAGTTAGCAAGGTCCACCCCAGAGAAGGTAAGTGTCCCTTGGGGAGTATGCTAAGCAGTAGATACACTCTGCTTCCTCCCAGATATGCTGGCAAAGTCACCCAGGAGCTCATCCCAAAGAGGTTCCTACAGTCAGACCATGTAGCTGAAGCAGTAGGTTGTTTTTACTGGACCAAAGATAATACCCTTTGTCATCACTTTCATACCCTCCTGTCACGCCTCTCTCCTCCTACACTTGCTCTTAGAAGTTACATTGCCAGCTGCAGTTACCTTTAGGTTAGAAGTCACCATGAAGTTAGAACTATGACAGTGATTAATATATGAGCAATACTGCCCACCTCTTTGAAATAAATCATAAAACTACCCTTCTTCAGACAAATACTTTTTAAAAAAACAAAACAGATCAATTTTTCTCACCTTAAAAAACCCCAAACTTATTGTTTGTGTTTTCCTAAATATAATTTCTCATCTTTTTTTGCTGTCACTGTGTAACACCTCACTTTCTGACATAGCATCATTTTGTATACAAATGTTCTATGTCAACATCCCCTGAAAGCAGCATTTTTTAACTTCAGCATTAATGTTGCTTCAAAGTTATCACAACGTCACATCAGCCATCTACTGCAGATCCAGCAAAAAATTATAGTATTGTGGTATTTTGCTCTGCTTTCTTGAAATCTCCTGTTGAAATCCCACATTGAAAATGGCTTAAATAATAACAAAATAAAGGAAGTTGAATAATTTCTTAAGTGGAATAATTTCTCAGGACATTAAGACAGAGGAAATACTAAATTCAAGAACACTGTGTAGGTAAACACTACAAAAGTTTCTTTTCCAGAGCCTTGCAAAAACTTAGAAGAAAACAGCCTTCAAAAACAGAAATGGGGTGAACGTGAAGCTATCTTTTTTCTTGAATCAATAAAGATGGCTACAAGATTATGAAATCAGACAAAACAGGAACAAAGTCCTCTGTCTGATGAAAGCCACAGAAAGAATTGGTGATCCAAGAAGCAGCAAAGACATTTATCTAGAGATAAACCCTAAATATTTTAAGGGGAAAAGAAGTCCACAATGCGGAGGGCTTTCATTATTATTAGAGTGCTGCCAATCTTTCTAGGAAAGTAAAATACAACTTCAATATCGTATCATTACTTTATGTGTGGAGTATGGGCTTTAATATTAACTGGTTTCAGATGGAGCAGAGCTGGAGTGATGCTGAGTCCTTTGAGCAAGAACACTGTGGCATTTTCCAAAGACAGAAGACATCCTTACCGACATAAAGACAGCATTGACAGTCACAAAACCTGGCTGTAATCCTCAGCTTTGACACTGTAATCAGTGTCAAAGGGTCAATCAGGCCACAGGGAAGTTATTAAATTTCTTTCTGCTGCAGTTCAGTGCAAGAACTGGCAATGCAATGCTTGCCTCTCTTTTGGGGTTCTCAGTGATTTGGTACAAGACCAAAGAGGTCTTGCTACAAAAAATTTTGGTTGATGAACTCGAATTTTACTGACAAATTAAGAAAAGTTTTGATTTCCTTCATCCAGTTTTGCTCATTAATTCCTCTACCATATATTACTATTTCCCTTCTCCCATACAGTACAAAACTAATTAAATGCCATTGTCTTCAGTGGAAACAGGATTAGAAACTTTCACGGAAACTACCGGCAGCATTGTGGAAACATTGGAAACTACCATGGAAACTTGTTCACGGAGGGCATAAGAAGTATAAAGAGTTAGTCATTTTAAAAGTCATGTAAGTTGTGTGGTTAGTTCTGGCAGCGAGAAGTGAGATTCTTTAATAGACCTAATGGATGATGTCAAATTCTATGTTTAAATATTTAATGTGATTTAACTGCCTAAGAGTATCCCATTGCAGGCTGTCTGGCTTTCGAGGCACATGAAATCTGATCAGACACTGACTGCATATAACTGTAGACTCCTAATAGAGCAGCCAGTGTGTGACACAGATGGCAGCCTTCTCTCGAGGGATCTCTCTTCAGGAATAATTAGTCGGTGGCATTATTGCTCAGAAAGAAGAGAAAGAACCCAGATAAGAAAAGTTAAGTGATTTCGGGTTTTCCGGTAAGTGAGCACACACAATAGAGCTTGAATTTAACAGGGACTCATCATGTTGTGCCCACGACTTCAGATTCCACCTCTAACCAGCAAGCTGCTTGAACTGCTTGAGAAGTCTGGTGGTTTGGTTTACACCACAGGGGACATGTCCTCCAGTGATATAAGCTGCTACTATAGTAGGATGATGGTACTTTTTATTATCTGAAGGTCTGTAGAATTGTGAAGATAATTTTCCAATAATATTTTATTGTTTTCAGGGAGTTCAATGGCTGGAGCTGGAATTTTGACAATGCCACTTTAAAGTGTGTGAGTGGTTTCACAAGCCTTTTTGCCCTGTGTCCTGTTCTCAAGTGTATTTAGCAAGTTTAATACCACAATGTACCACTTGAAAAATTAGTATAAAACTAATCACATCTGCCTGCAGCATTAGGCAGCCACTTGTCTCCTATCTCACCATTGTTTTCTCTGAAATTAGCCTGGAGACATAGGAAGACTAAATACCTAGCATGATTATTAAAACGATAAATCTTCCCCTCACAAAAATCACCAGTATTTCAGACTCAGATGTGCTAATCAGTAGAGGAAAACTCACCTTGCATAATACTGAGACTCTAATAGAAATCAAACTACCCCTGACTTCAGCTTCATTGATTTTTCCTTTGTTGTCAAAGGAGTCAATATTTTTAGTACATGTATTGCTGATTAATAGACAAAACCAGTCTGCCTGGTTGAGACTATCGGTGGGGATACAGTTGTCACAAAGGGGATTTTTCTTAAAAATAGACCATCAAAAAGCCTATAACCATCATCGTTTACATTTATTACCCTCTCCTTAAAGGCTTTAGTGTGTTTACATGCAATATTTTGTCTGATGGCTTGGCTATAAAAGTTGCTGACAGTAATGTATACTCATCTCAAAAAACTACAGGCACATTAAAGGCACTGAACTCCAGTTATTGCTTTCTGAAAGCTTCCTCTGCACTACTCTGGTTATAGAAAGAAGTCTTTTCATAAATGAGAACCAACTTCATTGCTCGACAAACTGCAGCAGCATTTCAAAAGCAATCCGTGCTCTATATTGAAAAAAAGTAATAACGCAGTGCTCAGGAGGGCTGATAACAGCCTTGGTGAGAAGAAATATGTAAAATTCTCTGCTGGTCTAAACTGATATGGTCTTATTGAACCAGGCTACCTTATGAAAGGTAAACTTATTTTCTGTGTATCGCAGTATTGCCTCTTCTGTACTGGCTGCCTGGAATGAAAACCAAGGAAAGTGGCCAAATAAAACGGCAGGCAGCCTTGGGCTCCAAGAGCCCATTTCTTCCCCTTCTGTACCAGCGTATACCAGCGAGATATTAATCTCGCAAGATCTTTGCAAGAGGAACTGGACAGGTAATGGTTCATGCCTCTGGTACTCAACAAGCTTCTGGGTGGTCACAGGCTCTTTCCTTGCATGTGGCAGGTTAAACCAAGTATCTACACAGCCCAAATCCCATCTGCGCAGTGGTGGGGGCACTCGCAGCCTCACCGAGGTCGGTGGCAATGTATCAGGTCGGGGGTTCGTCCTGTGTCGTTTGAGAATAACTGCAATGGCTTCTTGGCAAACTCAGAGATTTCACAAGTCTAATCTAGAGTCTAATCTTCCCTCTCCCCCTGGTACAAAGAGAAGTAAAATAGAAAGGAAGAGTGGTGGTATTTTTTAGTGTAAAACCTAATGTATTTTTAAAAGATGGTGAAAACAACAAAACTACACTTTTAACTTTTGGCTTGTTACTTTCTTTTACTAGATGTTCACTTTCAGCATTCACACACAAAGTGCAACACCGTGATGCTACCCAGTAATAAAAATCTGCATTAAATTGAAATAGAGAAAAATAAAGCTCAGAGGCACCTGTGTTTGCTTTATTTGAAGCTGTCAGAGCAAACCAAAGCAGAAGACCCTATCACCGTGTAGTTATGGAGATGGTAAGAAAACAAGGGTATATCATTATATAAGATGTTCTGCTGCTTGTAATTAGACAGCAAGTAATTTCCAAGGAATATCTAATTCAAGGACTTTCAGGGTACATATAATGCTATGTAAAAATCTAAAAGCCCTTTTTTCCTGTGTTTTAATTAGGACAGTTGTTTGCACTTTACAGTTAATTGCAAATCACTGCCGGTTATTAAAGGTATGTCACTTTTTTTTCTACAGCAAAGGTATATTATGTCAGGCAAAGGCTGTCTATATTAGAGATGGGAGTGCAAAACAGTACGCTCACTGCTGGCTCTGTGGTCTGACATAACCCACGTTTGCTGTTTGAGTAGTTACATGTGTGTAGCACACTTTGATACCTGGGCAGAAGGTATATTAGAATGACAGCCAAGAAAAAGAAGTTAAAATAACTGCAGACTGCTTATGAACAGAGAAATTACTTTTCAGGTAAGCTTGCATGAAGAAAAGACCACACACACCCCAGCACATGAAGTATTACAAGTTTCCTTTTTTCTCCCCCTATAAAAGAAACAAAGGCTGTTTGCAACTACTCAAAACCTCCTCACTTAAACCAATTATGAGTGGTACAGGCTCTCATTTGGGTCACCGCAACCCTTTGACATTTAGCAGACAGTTTTCTTCGTGATTTTTGTGTTTTGCTGAATGGTGAAGCAGCTAGAGCTGCAGATAAGTGTTGTTCTGAGTCAAATCTGTCCCAAACTGAGGCCATTTGCCCTGATATAGGGAAACATCATGTGCTTCTGAGAGAGTCAAAATCCTGTCTTCTTTTTTCCTCAACAGCTCCCTTCAGCAATTGTACTAAGCTTAGGAATTCTTACTTTGTCCCTGTACGAGGCAGAGATGGGGTCACCACCAACTAGGGGAAATGAGCAAGAGCTGCCTTCTGCATGGCAAAGGTGGCATGAGACAAACCTAGATGTGAAAACAGTGGGGGACTTTGTCTAAAGGAAGGACGTACTGCCTGGAAAACCTGAGCCAGGATGTCAGTGTCTTACACAGAGACAGTGGCCAAGGCCGGGGAGCTATAAAGAACTAAAAAGGGCTTGAAATCACTGTGCGATCATTGTTCCTTTTTTCCAAGCTAAAAAAAAAAAAAATCAAGAAAAGAAATCTTGGCAAAAATCATCTGATTTGGCTGTTTGACCTCTACAGGGTGTGAATGGAGAACTTCACCCGGTAACAGCAGCTCACTCTCTTGAGTAGGTTGCAAGACTCTTGTATAAGCTGTAGTAAGTTTCTGCGTACAAAATCCCACCATAGTCAGTTAAAATACATCAGCCAAAATCCAACATCCCATGTAAAAGCAAAGCCACGTCCCTCTCTGGAAAACTCTCAGGAAATGTGCTTTGGAACAAAAGAATTGAACTCCTACCTCAGAGCTCCCCTAAACCAAAGCTTCCTTCTGGCAAGGAGGCTGGGACTGCAGTAGCAACTGCTAAATCAATGTTGCTTCTGCTTCCCCTTCGTGCTGTCTCAGAACATATGCAGACATTTTCCTGAACCACCGTCCTTGAGCATTTGCACATGACCGTACACAGTTGTACTCAGCTCTGTTGGAAAGTGCAGATTTTCACGCAGACTTGGGGAAAGACAGCCAAAAGTCAAGTGCGGGAGCGGGAGTCAAAGAGAAACATCCATGAATATTTCTCAGTTCAAGCACCGTTGCCTTCCTAGTGTTGTCTCAACCTTTCAAAGTAAGTAGTTGCACATGAACAAAAGCATCCGTATCCCAGCTGGCGGGTATCTGCAGTTACTGTGCATTATTAAACATTTATGGAGGAGCAGCTTCCAAGAAGACTGCGTCGAGTACAGAAGCAGCATTTTCATCTAAAGTTACCTCAGAGTCCAGATGTCATTCGGCTTGATCCGTGTCTTGGAAGCTAACGGTGGCTGCAGCATTTATAATTCACAGAAGAACACTGTAATTTAGTCTTGTCTGACTTTTAAAAAGTATACAAGAATTTTATGCGCATGCTGTGACTTTATACTAGTTAGTGACAGGCAAAGCTTCAGAAAGCCTTAACCCACCTCATTCCCCAGCTGAGAGGCCAAGACTAGGTTGTTCAATGCTCACCCCAAATTGCTTTTCAGAGGTACCTTGTTCCCCTCTTCAGCTAAGCCCAGAGACGCAGCTCTGGCTCTGGTTTGGAGCATGTGTGGATGGAAGGGTTTTAGTCACAAATGTTATTTTAGCATGGTATGGCTGGTCTCCACAGCCACATCTCGTAGCTGGAGAAGTCAGATGAGCTCCTCTGCAGGGCCATCCCGCACAGAAACCAAGCTTTAGGTGCTCCTGGCTGTCTTCTGGGTGAGCTTATTTCTATCCCTTTAGCAAAGAGGGAGCTCAGAAAGATACACTTCCTCAGGCCACGCTCCCCCCTGCCATGGAGGGGATTAGGCCTGCCAGAGAGCAATTCAGAAATTACCTCTCTTATCTAAATCACTCACGCTCACTGCTTCCCAGCTCAGTGGAGACAGCAGATCCTCTTAGAGATACAGTGTTAACTTTGGTCACGCAAAAGAGAGAGAAGGACAATTTTACTGCAAAGTACAACTTTCACCAATGTGTTGGTCCAAATTCAGAAAGCAAGCACTAGAGTAAAACATCACTACGCTTAAATGAAAGCATAGCTTTGAATATAAATCTGTGCTGGTTATACCGGGCAGGCATAACAAGTACTGGCTCAGTTACCTCGCTCCGAGAGGCAGTAAAGCCTTTCAAGGGGCTTCCATCCCGCTAGAAGTAACAGAAGTAGTTGAATAAGCCTGAAGGTTGTGAAGTTCAACCCACAAATCTCATATGACACAACCCCCCCAAATCTTTGTGCCTTACTTCATACTCGTCGCACTACCACACAACCGTTGTTGCAGGGGGACTCAAAAGATGAAGCAATTTCTGTACTCTTTTCGGAAGAAGGCCGAAGTAAGAGCTAGCAGTACAATGCTGTATATCGATTAGTCCCTCCCGCCCTTACCAGTATGCGAATACTCACAGTTCTGATCTGCTGTGGGGTTCCTGAGAAGCTGCCAACGCATCGTTTTTGTTTATACAAAGTTTAGCTGTCTCTCGATAAGCTCCTGAATTCTGTAATAAAACAGTGAGAGCAAAATGTACTCTGGAAGATGGCCTAATGCAAAACTGTGGCATTGATTTTAAATCATAATGTTACTGCCTTTTTGGAACCTTTTCCCATTCTAATGTGCATGTCAGCTGTGATAAAAATATTGAGAAACAAGCTTTGAACTATTTTGGTGCTCTGTTGAAGTGTTTGAACAATACTGCCATGTCAATTTAGCTACATGTTATAATAATCGGTGATTTGGGACAAATTATAGAGTAAACACAGCGTGTCTGAACCAAACAAGTTCCTTTAAAGATATTCTAAATGAAAACATATTTAAGCTTATTGTTACTGCTTTTAGTACAATCACCATGGAAACTATATAAAACTCACTTTTAATATCCATTCTTTCTTAAACGCTTTGTGTTGCCTAAATGATACATGAATCGAGCATAATTGGTTTGGTATTTTAATGGTCAATCGCGGAACAGCATGTCCTTTGGAACATGCTATAACTGAGATAATTGCTGCATTTACTGTATGTGAGATGCAAGTTTATACCAGCTTTGTTACGACAGAATGGAACAAAACTTTCAAAACACCAATGGATGTTCTGGATTACGTATATCTCAACTCACTGCAAAGTTTTAAAATTCCAGCAGAGAAAGACTTGGTCAGCTTCAGCTTATAGAAAACCCAGTAAAATCCATGCAGTTACATTCAAAATTAATTTCTCTCACTACCTTCAGAACTAAGACATATTTTCAAGCATGCTGTTAGAGGCATGACCACATTCGCAGTCTGGCCCAGGTGTCAGGATATGTGATGACCCTTTCCCAGATTCCCAAGGGCAGCATTTAAGTGCTTGATGGATCCTGTCATATAAACTCTTTCCCAAAATACTTTATGGGAGATGAGTGGTAAGAAACAGATACACAATTCAGCCAGCCTTTTCCTAAACCTGTGAAATTCCAGGCACCAGTGCTGTATTTTTTGTATACACATGGAGGAGCCATTAACAATCCCTTACCAGTACATCCCTGCAGTATACTTAGTAGCCTTATTCTTCCCCAGATTCAGCGTTCCTTCTGGCGATTCCAGCTCAGCTGGAGATTAGTTTGAACAAAGGCTACAAAGTTGTACATAGGCATGATGTCAAGCTGCATTTTTGTCCTTGTCTGCAGCCCCTGACAGCAGTGACTCTGCACTTCACAGGCTCCTCACATCATCTACTGGTGGCAGCAGGAGGTGACCTGAGACCCCTTATTTGCTCCAGCAGCACCAGGCTGTGACTAGACCCACACTGTGGGCTCCCAGGGCCCCCTCAGGGCTCATGCCCTCCAGCAGGCACTGCAGCTGACAATAGCTTCTTGCTTCTTGTTGCTGGCTACGGCTTCGCCCCTCTGTTCAGCAAGGAGGAGTGAGGCTGCGGCAAGGCAGGGAAGTCCCGGGCACAGTGAGTGAGGTATGACAGGCCTGAGTGTGTGACCTCTGAAAGAGACCTAAAGCTACGCGTGGATGCCAACACAGGCAGGCTGCGGCGGTCAAGTGAAGAATCCCCATGTGAGCCTCATGACAAAGATACATACATATAAACAGAAGTGACATTGCACGTGAGTGAGAGATTTCCCCCATTTCTCTAACGATTAGATGCTTGTTTTGCTTATCATTACACTGTGGCACAGCAGTGACTTCGGCAGCGCAGTTTTGGAGCCACGTCAGCAGAAGCAAAAGCAAATTTTTTTCAAAGAACCACCTTTAAGGTAAAAATTGTGGCATCAGCCCAAGGGAAATGCACAGTGATAGAACACACATAGTTGAAGACAAAATTAAAAAATACACATAAATGCATCTCAGCTGGCTTCTTTTGTTAAAATGTTTGAAATTTAAATTTGAACGCATAACCATCTGTCTCAAGGATAAGTTTGATATAAGCTCTTATTCCAATTTACATACATCTTACTTTGCAAAATGCCTCCTGAAACTCATGCTAAGGAATGCACAGAGGAAGCGATGCATTTATCTTCCAAGGATACAGTACACGCTTGATGTGCCTTTTGATTAAAGACCTAAAGAAAGTACTTCAGGCAATGCTGTTCAAGCTGTTGGATATTTCTGAGTTCCCCACCTTGGATCAGTTTCTCGGGGAGCAGGAAAGGTCAAATTACATAGTAGAATTACACTCCCTAGTGGTGAAATCCTGGCCCTCGTGTCATTGTGGCTCCATCACGTCCCCCTTGTTCTCCTCGTTCTTTCAGACGATTAACAAATAATTAATCTCATACATGTTGCTGCCAGGAGCTATTTTTATTGGAGAGGGCACAGTTACCAGCTCTTCTCAATCTAAAAATTAAAAGGGAAAAATTAAGATTTCAGCAAAGAAAGCTTCAACAGCCATTTCTTCACCATATGCAATTGTTGGAGGAGATGAACAAACACCATCCATGTGCATATACACACACATTTTATGAAAAAAACATTCATTTTATGAAGGAGACTTTAACGTAAAATCTTCCCCTGCTAGATAAATAACCACACAGTTGACATGAATTGCTACTGTTAAATGACCAGCAGGGATGTCCTCATACATGTCAAACACAGTCCTAGTAAATTAATTCTTTGCTCATGAGAAAAATGTTTCAAGTTACTCTCGTAATTACCATTTATGGTCTTATCCACAAAGCACTGCAAAAAATGTGTCCAAAGGTATATTTATCCCAGGAATTGGGAAACCTGCACCCTGGGGACAGATTCAGCTTGAAACCGAGGTTGATGAGATTTGCTACTGTGTGTTGCATGTGCATAATTACAGCACTTAGAATCTGGGGAAGTGGTGAAGTATGGCCTCACAGGAGGAGACTGAAAAGCCTATTCATTCAGTCCTCAGAAGGAATAGATGACCTAAATTTTGGCTATGCACATACCTGAAATGTCCATGTTCATGTCATACTTTTGTCTACACTGAAAATATATGCAGCCATGTCCTAAGGCAATTGCAGCAGAAGACCACGGGCTCTGCTAACCTGTTGGATGTGAGAACACCTTCCTTGCCACCTATCTGTAGCCTCTTAGGAATGTAACCTAAGCTACAAAGCTCAGTTTCACAACTCCATCAAGAGTCCTGCAGTTTCATTTCTGTATCCTATGTGCTTTTGTACAACTCTACCTCCCGCACAACATTTGGTCTCCTTGCCCTGCAGATGGTTGCAGATCACTTGCAGAGCTCATTCTTGCACAAAAGTGTTGTTTCCTCCCTTGTTAGTCTCCCCACCATGGCCTCTCTGTACTCAAAAGTTTGGCCAGAGAAGCACAGCCACATGAAGGAAAATATTTGCCATGCGCTATGTTTTGGCAACAGTAATCAGACCATCCACTTCCATTATATGATTTTGCAGCAGATTGCTTGCCTGGGCATTCACAAAATCAGGAGTGATTGCACTTTTAAGGCTTCCGTGGTAACTCTGCATGAACTCTACAAGCAATTTTGCCCAGGAGGAATGGATCAGTAGAAGGAAGCAGCTGGAGCTATGATGGATGTATGCAGTTCAAGGGCTTTACTGTAGACTGGTTTCCTGAGCCAAATATTCCCAGTATGTGTCTGGTTGGACCAAAGATTGCATGAGAGTCTAATATTCTTATGAGGGGTGGAAGGACAAGGGTGTGCACCTGGGCAAGAGCCTCCAATCCAGTTAACGCTGAAAGGAACCTGGTCTTACTCCACAGTCTGGAGCAACACATGCTGAACTTCACGCAGTGCAGTGGGGTGGGTTTGGTACGCATCATGGGAAGGGAAGGAGTGGGACACACAGTTTAGGCTCATATCAGGGTCAAATTACTCCATGATGCAAAAAACCCCTCTCTTTCATCCAGGGCGTTTTCTCTCCCCAGTTTAGAACAACTGAAAGAATACAACGGGGAAATGATGGCATGGCAGATAGGCTTAAAGAGCATTCCCAAATGAAAGACTTGATTTATTGGTACATGCAGTTTTCCATAAGTACGGCCAGGTGAAATTTGATGTAATGGACTACAAGGGGCTGTGAGATCAGTGTGGGGATTTTGCGGCACAGACATTTGAGATTGCCCATACACGATCAAATGACCACTCTCTTCTCTCGTGGGGTATTAGCAACCAGCACACAGAAGGATCTGTTCCCATTTTTTACGTGTAATAGAAAACCTGACCACAGAATATGAGGCAAGAATATCACAATCTCATCTTTTCCAGTATGTCCAGTTCTGCACCATATTTGGGTCAAGATCCAAATTTCAATGCTAGATTCCATTCCTATTACAGGATAAATCAAAATCCAGACTAAAGTCAACAACTCTGGGGGCAGAGGGAGGGGAAATTATGAATTTATATCTTAATTTTGCAGATGAGATTAAAGTCAAGCCTTTATTGTCCAAGATTGTGAAGTTCAGAGTGATTAATCCTTTCTGTGAAACCCATCATTCTGTTATCAGGAAATCAATACATTGACTCTCATCTTACTTCTGACCCTACCACTTAACCCCTTCATATGCTTTTCCTGGTGTTTTATTTTATTTCACGAGCTAGCATTCTGCTCATTTAAAATTTGAACCAAGCTTCCAAATGCCTCGAGGGGAAAACATTCATGTCTCTTCCTGAAAGACCACGGCATATTTGTTGTTTTTGATAGATTGCAGCAGGATCAAGAAACCAAAATTGCTTTTGCTTCTTGAGGGAAGTAAATGAGCTCAAAGCATGTCCTTGCCAGTGCTGCGTTTGAAAACAAGAGGAAGATTTGTCATGTCAAGTGCAGCTGAAATACGCAACATACCCTTCGAACAAACTTGTTCTAAACCGCCTACTGCATAATCGATACAAAGCGCTCATTTATTGTGCTGTTTGCACGTAAGCATATACTTAAGACTTGAATGTCTGGATAACAAGGACACCATATCTTGCTCCCACTATGTCAATGGTGCTTTTCTTATTGATTTTTGAAATCTACTGCGTGCATTTTTTTTCACTGTTCTAAAATACTGGAAGACTTACAGATGATCCCATGCCTTCTTGCTTTATCACTAGTCTGTTGCAAAAATAGCCTGCCATTGAGTGGTCCCAAGGCAACATGTCCTGGCCAAAATGCGGCCACCCTTTTTTCCCCCCTGATGTCTGCACGCTACCCCAGTTCAGCCTCTTGTGTAGGTCTCCTCTCTGGGTGCTGCTGCCCAAGGCTTGAGGTCAGTGTGAGCCACCAACACACTCTCCCCAGATGCTCCCACCGTTCCCCCATCAGCTCCTTGTGAGCAAATGGCAGAAGTTTTGCTGGGAAAGTCTGAATTGCAGCATTCAGGTCACTGATTCAGTCACTATGAAAATTACCCAAATTCCAGGAGAACCCTCCTGTAAGCTCACAGACAGAGGGGTGCCAGCACTCTGGTGTGATGGACGGAGGGGCTGCCAGGCTGAACTGCAAAGCTGCAGGAAAGGAGATGGGCTGTACCTCCCAAAATACCAAAATAAGATGTTCTCAGGCCCATGGTCACAGAGGTCTCATTGTAACAGCAGAGACTGATGAGGTTTCCGGGACTCCTCAAGCACATGGTAAATAAGCAAAACCCAAGAAACTTATTTGCTTTCCAGCTGGAAAGTAAGTTTTGAACCTGTCTCTCTAAAGGGGAAAAGCTAATGAGCTCCCATGCCTCCTGCGTCACTGAGATTGGAATTACAATATCTGTACCCAGCACTAAGTGCGCAATAATTATGTCCAGACGTATGTAAATGGGGTTGATTTTTTCCACATTAATCTTTCACACAGCCTACATACATTGTAGAGCTCAGACGTTTACTCAGCATTCAAATAAAACATAAAGGGATTAAAAATGTATCTGGTCTGTTAAGCCTTAAAAGGGAGCTGATGGCATCTGCTTAACACTCTAGCTTGATTTTATTACTGAAATTCTGGGGATTTATGTAACTGTCCTGCTTTTTTCGGAGGTCCACATTTTTGTCCAACTAATTCAATTCCCAGCATCCCTGCACAATGTAGTGAAAATAAGCACTAAATTTTGATGCCCATGATGCTACTTGACTTTTTTTTATTATACCATGGACAATATTAAAGATGCTGGGAGAATCCCCACAACATTTTCTTCCTGAGCTAGCTCCTGATAGCTTTGGATAGAATAGCTAAGTCTCTTTTTCTCTTTATTTTGCAGTGTTAAATCACAGCAAATATAGAAAACCTGCTGGTACAAGGGACATTCACTGCACCAGCCTGAATGACTGAGCTGCAGGACGCAGTGGCAAGCTCATGTCTTGCCTTGCCAACAAAGGCTGCCCATGAGACGTGTGGTGCCTTGTAGGGACCTGACACCATTCCTCACCGCACCAGCATCCCTCATCATCCACCTGGAGGAAGATGCTTGCCCTCATGCCTGCATGCAAACATTTTCTAGTCCTGGGAGAACTGATCCAGGGCAGGTATACCATGGAGAATGCCCTGGTCATATGCTTTGTGAACTGATGGAAATGCAAGTCTTTTAGCGAGTAGTCAGGGCAGAGAAAAAAACATCAGAGATGGAGTCATCTCTAGCCATTCCTTTGTCTGCAGAATGTGTTTTAGTCTTTTGATGTCCAAATACAGCGGTAAGATGCTTAATGGGGTTGTAAGGTACCCCCCACACACACATAGATATACCCTCAGCTTTGCACCGGCCCTTCAACACCTGACAATAAATGATGGGTTTCAAACACTAGACCTGCTGCCTTGTTTGAGTGTTTGGAGATTTTGTGAACTGCTGTGATTTGAAAGTTATACATGGTGCTTATTTTTAGAGATAAACCTGACCTTTACAGAACTGGATTTCAATTTCCTCTTCAGCTCTAGGGAAGTCCAATAGTTTTAAGATTTTTGTCTCAGCTGTAAACAAGGTGTCATGGTAAGCTGTGATATTTACATGAAGGCCTGTGTTCAAACAGCAAAACATTTCCCTCAAGAGTCTTCAGATCTGGAATGTCTCAGTCCATGTCCGCAATATACCATAGATCAAAAAGAACATCTATCATCTAATTCAAAGTTCCTTACAAAATACAGGCTGATCCTGTGGATTTGCCTCATGTGACTAATCAGGCTGGCGTCCATGAATTTATTCATATATAGATCGTCCTTGTTCAGTAGCATCAGTGAATTCTGACTAATGCTTGGTTCAGTTTATCTTTATGGATCCAGGTCCACCGAAGAAATGTCTACACTAAACCTATCACTCACCAAATTGCTTTATCTTCTTTGAATAACACTTATAATGGGTTATTAACATCATAAATAATGAATACGGAAAGAAACATTTGATTTTCCACAGCTGTCATTGAATTATATATCAAACATTTTATCAAACAGTCTAACAGTTAACACTCAACCAATAATATTGTTTACCAGACAACTTTTTTGCACGTGCTTTTTTTAGAACAGGCAGTAGCTTGATGCCGTCACTTTTTCTTCCTTACTACTCCCTACCCAGTAAAGTTCAACAGCCAAGATTGCAGACAGCTCCTCAATAAGATATAAGCAAGAATACATAGATTATGCAATCATTGTTATTCCCATTTTCCTAGGTTAGGGGAGAGTTACCTTCGTATTTCTCTTATCAATAAGTTGTATTTCCCTGAGCATTTCCCCGAGGAAAAAAAACCAAACACCAACCAACCAGCAACATTGTTGTTCTGTTCTTTGATAAACAGCATCTCCCAGCGCCATTGGAGGGGACCTGAGCAGCTCCTGCCTCCAATGGCCCTGGGGGACTCCTCAGTGTCCTTCCCCCAGCAGCAGCAGCATTACCAGCTGTGGCAAGACCAACCCCTTGGAAGTACCCAGCCACAGATAAGGAGCTATTTTCCCCTTCCTTCTTTCTGCACAGTTTTGTTTAACTAAGATCAACGCTTCAAAGCAACCAATTTCAACTCATATTTTGTGTGATTCATACCTCGCTGCTTCTTTCGGTGCTGTTGTAGCTCTTGTGAGTTCGCGTCAACTGCTAAATGTGCAAAATGGAAATCAATAGCCAGATCTTCCTCCACCTGCAAAATCTTCAGTATGTCTTCAAAAACCTCCTGTACTCTTTTCCTGCATTATAATTGGCCCAGTTCCATGAATATGTTTGCTGTTCTGATAAACACTGGGCAACTGAGTTTATTGGGATGTCTCAGACCTTTTTCTGCAGCAAAGCTTTCAAAGATATCTCAATCATTATTACTATCCTATCCTGAATAATCAGAGAGGTAAAAAAGTCAAACTGTCATGTTGCTAAAATGTCTCGCAGAGTCTCACCCTGTCAGAGACCCCACAAAAAAATTAAATCAATCCATATTGCTTTTCTTTCATTTCCAGACCACCCACTTACTCTTTGTACTGGATTTCAGTTACTTTTGTTATCAACACTAATTTATTATAGACTACCTAAAGAAAAGTCAACATTTATAAAAGACCATATTTTTCTACTTAGGAAGGGAAAGATTTCTTCCCATGTTTATACAATCATCTTTCTCTCCAGCATATAAAATGATTTTAGGGACTCTGACTAATGAAAAGTTTGGGACAGGATAAAAATAAACCTTGATGGGTTTTGCTGCAACCAGCTACTAAGCGGTTTGGGTTCTATGGAGGTTTTTTTCCTCCTGTCAGCTTCTAGTCTGCAGCATGAATCTAAAACATATGAGTAAATACTCAAAAACTTCCACTGTGGCCTTTGATGTTCACAACTCCAGAGAGTGTTCAGCTTTTCAGCTCAGCGTCTCGGAGGTGGTCTCTTACCCAAGGTGAATGTTGGAAACACCCTCCATTTAAAAGGTAAAATGATGGATTAACATTGTGGAGGAAGGCTCCTGTTTTCCTTGTATTCCTTTTAAACTCCGTTTATACAGTATTTAGTTCAAGGCGGTAGATCTCCGATCACAGTTCCTGCCATGGAGCTGAGGATTATACAGGGCAAGGCAGAGAAACAGAAGTCTTTTCAGGAATTATTCTTCATAGTGTTATCTATCTCATCACCCGAGTTAAGATATTATTGTTTTTTTTCATTAGGGGACCCTGGAACATCTATAAGAAAATGCCCAGAGAATGGGAATCACACTTGTTCTCCTCTATGACTGACCTCCATTCCTTGAACTTTGGCTTCAAATAATTTAATCAAGCATCGCTGCCAAGAGGCCAAAGCCAGTTTTCTCGCATGCTAATCGTTATTGTGAACTGCAACAAGCTTATGGGTTTAACTTGTCCAAATTGATGAGGAAGAGGTTCAGATGACTGAAGCTCCCCTTGAGCCATTAGAGCAATGACAGTTTATACTGGCGGAGGATTTGGCTTTTACCGTATGATCAATCAGTCTTTTACTAAAACTGTGTTTTCTTTCCTTTCTTAATTAGAAGCAAGTAGTTAAAGGGAATTGATCATATATGAAAGCAGAAAGAAATTGAAAGTCAAGTCTTCTACCACAAAGAATACAGCAATGCTCAATCATCTTGATATCAAAAGACTTCCCCCAGGATTATGGTTAGCTGTTTTCCCAAATGCCTCACTTGTCCATTCCAGCCCGGGTACCTCATCTGGGGCTTCCCACAACAACAGGCAAGCCTGGGGGGCTTACTTGTTGTGACGTGGGTATCTGTCTCCTAAGAATCAAGGTAAAACCACAGGTTCCTTTCTCTCTGGCTAGTCGATACTAAAGAGAGAGCTCTAATCAAGTGGTAACAATATTTAGTTACAGGCCACCTGGGATGATATTTGAACCAGCAACCCCACAGCACAAATAACATTCAGCATCCCATCCGTGTTTGCCCATAATGGCCAGGAAGGCTGAAGGAACCTGTTTCCCACAGACACATAATCACATCCAGGAAACACACAGCCCAGAGCAAACAACGCTATGTTTTGCCACATTTGTCATCTGACACACAGCTTCCATTGGCCAGGCCCGGAGCTGGTCAAGCCAGAATGCCGAGGGAAACTCCGTGAGCCTGCCTATGCTGTTAAATATGCTGTCTGCTGCATTTCTCTGGTTAATCCCTTTCATTCCAGCTGGGGAAGCAGGGTAGCGCCTTCAGTTGCTCCTCTCTGGTTTCTAACTCCCATATGATTTCACCAGCAGTTAGGCAAGTAAATCTCTCCAGGCTGCTAACATTATGAAAGCCCTGTGGGTGAGGAAGCAGCAGCGTCCCCCTTAGAGCTATCGGGGCACAAAACTGCAGAGCTGGCCTCTTGAAAGTGGTATTTTCCAGAGACCTCATAGGAGCTTTAGATGACCAAATTCCCCACGCGGTCCGTAGGCACAGAGGCATTGCTAAATTCCTCGTGCTGCCTTAGCCTTCACTTGCAGCAATTTGGTGCCTTCTTGCTGTGAAACTACTGAGTGATCGCAAGGAATGCAGCAAAAAAATCCAGGAAAAGAGTGGGCAAACAACCACTTAGTGAAGGTGTTGATAAATGCTTTCTGCAGAGTCTGATGCCTTTGTTAGCTATTCAAATGTGCCTTTGAAAGAATGAGTTAACCTGCCAATTTATTTTAATAGCATTGAGTCAAGAGAGGAAAAAACCCCCCTCACTCTTATATTTCAGCCTCTAACTTTCGCTGGCTTTCTTCTTCCTATCGCAGTCTTCTGTAACTCTACAGTAGTTTCTCAGTCTCTTGATGGTTCGGGTGGCGTAACCCCGCACGTGGGATGGGTGGGCTGTTTATTTGCCAGGTGATCCAGTTCCTCACGTAACACTGCCAGCTGCCAGCCTGGCTCTTGGCTCTCGGCTCTCACTGACCAGCGAAGGCTCACTTAGGCAGCAGGAGCCATCCTTGGTTTGGATCACAACAGAACAGGCTCAACGGTGTTAACGTCACACACACAAAAAAGATAATAGTTCATTTCATAACCAATATTCATGCTATTGGCAGAAACTGTAATTTTTATGGTAAGTGTGTGTGCCTCAGAGGTAGAGCCTGCCTACAAGGGAGCAGCAGCAAACATTCCTGCCAACCTCCCCCTTAGAGCAGCTCTATGTTTTTATGACCCTGAGATATGAGCAGAAAGGAGGATACTCTATGAACTACAAGTTGTAAGGAGTCACTCTGAAGAGAGACTTGAACGAATTTTTTAGCAATAGGTCTTTTAGCTGAGCTTCTCCAGGTCCGAGATGAAGAGAAATGGGATCAAGCCTACCCCAGTGTTTGCTGTGCTTGATTAAATGCCACCCTGCAGAAACAGGTATAAGAAAGAAATAAAAAGAATGCTAGAGAACTGCTTAAAATGCCAACGGTTGATAAATAGGTTTGAGGTCTCACCAATTTGATTACCTTCCATTTGACTCTTCTTTGATCCCATTTTAGTGCACTTACATTGTCTCTACGCAAATTCTGTCTGGGATAAAAATGGAATGGAATGGTAATAGAATAAGAAAAACTAAGACATATCATCATCTGGTTTATATCTTCTGGGCTAAAATCTTCAGATCTACTTAGGATAAAGCTTATTCTAATTTCAAAGATCCCCTTCAAAAAGACACACAATAATATATTACAGCCACAGTCCTAAGAACAAGAGTCCACTGCCTTGCTGGAATTTTAATTGACAATTGGGTAGTGGTCCAGACTGTGGGTCTCTGTGAGACAGAGTTATACAAGTGGAATTTGGCTCACTAATCTATACTGAAGCCTGCTGTACACTTTATTAAAGTGTATTGGCATTTACGCCTGAAGGACTGCAACATTAGCCCAGTTGTCTCCAAGCAGACACTTTGCTAGAGAACAGCTAGCAGTAAAAATAGAAATCAGATACAAGAAACCAGGAACAATGAAGAATAATTCTCTATATATTTTCTGACTATGGGGTCATCGTTACTTAGCATGGGAAAAGAAGCCAGCCAGTCCTAAATACAATGTGTGAGCAAAGTTGGCCAGACCCGACATGTCACAGTCTTGGTTTCAGTTTTGCCTTTTTTGATGTAACAGCCAAATTAATTTGTAAATGAGTGGCCTGTTTTCATCTATTGCCCTTCCAAAATGCAAATCATGGCATGCAAAGATAATTTCAGCCTACTCAGAAGCCCAGTTACTTCCAGTCATTCATCAAAACACTGAAATTGCTCTTTAGTCAGGGTTAGAAAAAAGTTTTAAGAGCAGTGCATTAGCTTCACACACCATTAGCTATGAATGCCTCAGGCTGTACATCATATGCTTGATGAAATGGCACTCATGCTGTCCCATATACCAGAAAATCAAGGCATTAAATATTACCTTTTTTCGAGGGAATCTCAGACATGGTTGACAAGGTCATGTGTATTGATATAGTCTGTTTGGATTTCTGCAAGGCATTTGATTTAGGAGCAGGTGATATTTTGTTTAAAAGAGTTTTATGCAGAAATAACAGAGTACATACTAAAATAACTAAAACCTGCCTCATTGGTGAATCTCATCATGTCTTAACAGAGATGTATCTGTCACCGAGGCCATTCCAGCCTGCTCCACAGGGACCAGTCCCTGAGCCAACACTAATAGTTTATCAAGCATTTAGAAACATGAAATATTTGCTGATGGCATTCACTGCAGATCAAAATAAAAATGGTAGAATAGCAGACTGTGGAGGCAGAGTGATCTGAACTGCAAGGTCAGACGGTCGCCATCCAACCTGCACCTGGGACTCAGGGACACAGATGACAGCCGCGGACTGGGGGACTCAGACTTGTGATAACAGCCATGACTGACTCATCGTTGAAAGTAACCATCAATGCTACTACTAGAGGCTGCCATAACCCTTCGATAAATACAAACAGAAATATCAAAGAAAGGCAGCAAAGGGAGCCTGCTCCTGTGCACAGCCTCGGTAAAGCTGCTACGGAGAAATTCATTCTTTCCCTCTGCTTGTGCACTGGAGGGATGTGGGCATACAAGAGGGAGCACAAGAAGGTCACAAAAATGTTTTGAACTTATCCAGCTTCTCAAAGAGACATGACACACCATGTAAAAGATTTATGATAGTCTGGGGAGAAAGAAAGTACAGGTTTACTCATGCTGGAAAAGACTAAAGGTTTGAGAGTTGAGCTTAGACATATGAGACTATTTATACTTTGAAACAGCCTGTAAGGGGAACAGGGAACTCATTACCAAGTGCGCGAATCAGACACTGCTCCAGAGGAGGAGGCTCTGAGGCAAAACCCCAGTGGATGGAGGTGAAAACTGGAGGGCCAATGCACTCACCCTCTGTGTGGCCAGGACTCCCTCCATTACAGACCCCCTCCCCGTGTCCAGCTTGGACATACTCACCCGGCTCCTGGCGCTACACTCAAACATCAGTCAAAATAATAGCTCAGGGTTCAGGGCCTCTGCTGGCCTCCTGAGGGGCTCAGGAAGGCGTTTTTGTGGTGCATGATGACTGAGCCACTTGTTAAAGAGGCCCAGATATAGGCCAGGATCCCACCACATTGGGCTTGATATAGGATGGATTGAAAATGCCATGAACATGTCTCAGTGTGACAGACTATCTCCCCTCACTCCAAGGGATGTGATAGAGCAGCACTGGCAGATAAAGCCTGCAGTATGTCTTACTTATCTGCTCGGAGAGCAGTTGTGTTAGATTTGGGATCAGAAAGGCATTTGCTTCAGCTTATACTGACAAGGATCAGAGAGCTCATCTGCTTTCACCCCAGGGCACACAATTTAATCTTTAAGGTCTAAAAAGCTTCATTCTAAAGTCTTTGGACTAATATGAAAACAAACAGGTGAAAAATTTGAAGTTCCTTATATAAAGCCAGTCATAAACTGTCGAGCTACTTTTTCTACTTCACCTTGATCTCTGTGGAATCAGTAAGTGATGATTCACAATTTAAAACTATAAAGAGAACAATATCAGCCATGTGCACACCCAGGATGCAAAGCAAATAAATAAATACATCATTTTGAATTTTCAGCAGAGAGGACACTGGATGTGGAAAGGACAGATTAAGACAGTTCTAGTACATCTGGAGCACTCTCTACTAAATACAGATATTTTCACTTGGTCCAACGCCATATATCTCCACTCCCAGAAGAGAATCCACTTAGTGCAGTAGGAATACCTGCAGATGTGAAGTCAAGACTTCATCAGCACAACTGCCGAGCTTGTAAAGTTCAGATGTGAAAGGAGAACTTTCCTTCATGCATTCAGAAATGCATAAATGCAGAGGCTTGTAAGAGAAATCATCTTACAGCATAACCATCTAGGATCTTAAAATGATTATTTCCATCTCTCTGAGTACATTTTTATATCGACCACCAATAGCTTAATTCAAAAACACTGACGTCAGTGGAAACCTAATCACCACAACGCAAAGAGTAGGCACACGCTGGATTCCTCTTTTTTCTCCATAGGCATTTTATTTCTTGTATTCTGCCATTTTCCTTTGGCCCCATACCACTCTTGGCACAAAAGGAAAGCTCTCTTAATCATATTGCAGTACTGCTAAAGAAGCCTAGTCAGGGATTAGGATCTCATTGCACCAGGTTCTGTATAAACACAGAATGAAATGTTGATACCTAAATTAGGTTTTTGGTTGGAAGCTATTTACAATCTTGACTGTAAAAGGATTAGCTTCACCTAAATGACACGGAACAGTGTGAGAGGTATGTCTGTGCATTTGTCTCATTGTTACAGCATCGAGGATGTTTGAGTATTTGAAAAAGCCTATGAATGCATGCCATAATCTGGGCATTGCACTGCCTTGTAACGCAGATAGGCCATGGGGCAAACCCCATGGCACACCCAAGGCATGTGATGTTCTTACAGGCAAATCCTGTTTGCATAGTTTCCTTCTTTTGTTCTAGGATTAGAACTTCTGCTCTTCAGAAAAATAGCTTTTTCTGCCTCCCTTTTGAATTCTTTTGGGTATGAATTACCTGGTATGTTCCCCACAGCTCGCTGCTTGCGCTGGAATGCCATGCAGGAGCCAAAGAGTTTCGTTTAATGCCTTGTGAATTGCCCCAGTGGTTTATTTCCCGAAACAATAGTGTTGCATCCCAAAGAGCACACTGATCCCCAGCTCTTTGGCCTTTTTGGTAGAACAAAGTAGAATGAAATATGTATTTCCAGAGGGAGGGAAGAAAGAGAAAATTCAATATTTAATACTTAATCCTTAGATGTTTCAAAACATTGATCAAGAATTTCTTTTTATCGCAACATGCAATGTGAATTGTCTATGTTTCAATGCAGAAAAAGTACATTTTCCTAATAGTTTTCTCTTTCCAGTTTCTGGCTTCTTTGAGATGCTGATAGAGCAACAGATGTCAAACCTTGAAGTCCCATTTTGCATCAGTGGAATTTAGGGCACACTGCAGTGATTAAACAGTCCAGTTGAGGGGATATCCAAAAACAACTGCTTCTACACTGAACTGTGCACTGTTAACTGCAAAATATACAAAGCAATGCTTGTAACCCTCAGCACTCGGTCCCTTGATTCACATCTGCTTCTATAAGAGTAGATGGGATTTGAAAATAGGGAAAGATATCTCATTATAGGAGAGACTATTGCTGTAATTATAACTGCAAACACTTCTAGGAGCCATGAAACTCCACTTCAAAACCAGTCAATTGAAACAATAGGAGTTTGCCCAAACCAGGCACATCTCAGCATTCCCCAAAAAGCACAAAGCCAGCATGGGTCACCCAAGGAAAACCCACGGCTCTTCTTCTGAAGACTTTCAGGCGTCCATGAAAAGAGTCAGAAACAGCAGAGAATGAAGGCAGCAAAGACACACCAGACATAAACAGGTGCAGGATGTCAGACTGTAAAAATGCTGATAGAGAGCTTTAGGATTAAGGGCTAACTGTGATTGATTTGTGAATGTCAATGTATTTCTACAGTTAGGGTTTTTTTAGATGGTGCTGATTGTGAAATAGCTCCAGGCTGTTCTATAACACCCAAGAAAAATTACACAACCCAGAACTAAGTCAGTAACAGAGACTCACAGAAACTCTGATAATTTCCTGTTCCCATGGAAAGGACAAGGAGGGAGGACAGAAAAGAAAAAACTGAGCGCTGGTAAGATGGTGACCAGCTGCCAGATCACCCAGGCAGGACCTTTGCTGAACCTGATTTCCATGGCAAAGGGGGACAGTTTTACTCCAAAGAGCCACCTCGTGTTTTGAGAAAAATGGGGCCAGACATGCAGTTTTGTCTAGATCCTTACTGATCTCAGGCTGTTGAAATAAAAACGTGCTTTAGAAACACGTGTCACAAATGCTATAAATCATAAACAAGCACATGCATGAAAGCGGGCACACAGGAATGACCAGGAAGAATGCTGGAAAGGTCCAAGAAAAAGTCCATATTGGTGTCTGCTGGGACAAAGAAAGGCAGCATAGCAAAGGATAGGTCCACAGTTCAGGCCCCAAACACAGCAGCCTGGCTGAGTTTCCATCGCTGGTTGAACAGACAAGGAATTTTCTGGGTGAAGAAATATTCCCTTTTTTTATCTCTGCCATGCTCAGTTTGTAGGTTCAGCACAAGAGAAGCTGTCTAGATCCCACATCGTCTTCTCATCCCAAGAGGAACATCTTAAGGGACTCATTATTGGTTAGGCACCTGGGTCAAAAAACAAAGTGAAAATTTGTAATACTGAGGTTCTGGGAATGCTTTTCAAGTATTGTATGCCTCTCCCATATGCCAGACTGGCTTACTAATTGCCCCTCCTTTGCCGTCTGCACGCGTGTTCTTAGGCGTCAAATTCCCTTCACCTCCTAACATAAATAAATGCATTAAATAATTGATCAATTCCCACTGTAAAGTTTTATTCAAGCATTTTCTGTTTGCTTTTAAATAAAATCAAACTGAAATGTAGTATAAATTGTAGTATAAAATGTAGTGAAATAAAAGTATAAAAGAGCAGGAAGTTATTGGAAGTGGTCAACATGGATTTACCAAGGGTAGATCATGCTTGACCAATCTCATAGACTTCTATGATGTTATAAGTGGTTGGCTAGATGAGGGCAGAGCAGCACATGTCATCTACCTTGACTTCAGCAAGACTTTTGACACTGTCTCTCATAACATCCTCCTTAGGAAACTGAGGAAGTGTGGAGTAGACGAGGGGACAGTGAGGTGGATTGAGAGCTGGCTGTGTGACAGGACTCAGAGGGTTGTGATTAATGGAGCAGGGTTGAGTTGGAGGCCTGTAACCAGTGGTGTCCCCCAGGGGTCAATACTTGGACCAGTATTGTTTAACGTATTCATCAACGACCTGGACGAGGGGACAGAGTGTATGCTCAGCAAGTTCATTGATGATACCAAACTAGGTGGGGTGGCTGACACCCCAGAGGGCCGTGCTGCCGTCCAGCGTGACCTAGACAGGCTGGAGAGCTGGGCAGAGAAGAACCTAAGGAGGTTCAACAAGGACAAGTGTAGGGTCCTGCACCTGGGGAGGAAGAATGTCAGGCACCAGTATAGGTTAGGGGTGGACCTGCTGGAAAGCAGCTCTGAAGAAAAGGATCTGGGGGTTTTGGTAGACAGTTAATTATCCATGAGCAAGCAATGTGCCCTTGTTGCCAAGAAGGCCAAGAGAATTCTGGGCTGCACAGGGAACAGTGTGGCCAGCAGGTCAAGGGAGGTCATTCTCCCCCTCTACTCTGCACTGGTGAGGCCACAACTGGAATACTGTGTCCAGTTCTGGGCTCCCCAGTTCAGGAGAGACAGGGAACTACTGGAGAGAGTCCAGCGTAGGGCAACAAAGATGACTGAGGAATTGGAGCATCTCCCTTATGAGGAAAGGCTGAGAGAGCTGGGAATCTTTAGCCTGGAGAAGAGAAGGCTGAGGGGAGACCTTATTAATGTTTACAAGTATCTAAAGGGTGGGTTTAAGGAGGATGGAGCCAGACTCTTTTCAGTGGTTCCCAGTAACAGGATGAGGGGTAATGGGCAGAAGTTGGAAGGTAGGAAGTTCCGATCAAATATAAGAAAAAACTTCTTTACGGCGAGGGTGACAGAGCCCTGGAACAGGTTGCCCAGGGAGGCTGTGGAATCCCCTTCTCTGGAGACTTTCAAGATCCGCCTGGATGCAGTCCTGAGTAATGTGCTCTAGGCAATCCTGCTTTAGCAGGGGAGTTGGACTAGATGATTTGTAGAGGTCCCTTCCAACTCTGAAAAATTCCGTGATTCCGTGATAAAGGTGTTAGCCCAAATGCAAAATGCTTTATACTTGAAATGGAACCCGTTAAGAAGTGTTTGTGATGACAAAGTTACATCTTCATCTCTAAAGGTTTTTAGTAGGATTCAGGTTTTTTCCAAATGAATTCTCCAGGACAGTTCTATTTAGGCTAATTTCCAATGTACCCAACAGCGCGGTATCTAGGCACCATTAACAAAATAAATCTAGGAGAGTTAATTCATTTTTTTTCTTAGGTAAATAGCTATAAGGAGAACGTGCTTCTCTGACAAATGTTTGGAAATTTCTGTTCTCATGATGTTAACAGATTGCAGGAAAAAAAAACATCACCGGGGCAGTTTTATTGTAGAAATCAACTTAACTTGCTAGGAGACAGATTATAGCTGATATTGGAAAAAAAACCACTGATTGGGCCAGTAGGGCTAGCATAAGGAAAGAGGCTTTCAGCCTTGCTTGGAAGGGGGGATTAACAGTGAATTATGACCTGGTTTTCAGAGCTGTTGATTGGCACACACAAGATTCACTGGCCACTTCTTCTGAAAACAGCCCTGCACAGGGAGGCGGGAGGAAAAAAGGAAAGGGTTACTGAGTAAAAGTCAATTGTGGGAAATGTCAAAATGAGGGAATGCTTAAAAACGTGCACACAGTGCAGGAGTGAGCAAAGGGTTAAAAGCAGAACTCATGACTGCACCTCCACCATGCCTTGCCCAGTGGTTCAGCCAGACCCTTTTGGGAGAAACCTAGCCTAGCACAAGGATTTGGCTATTAAAATGTTCCTGGTTCCTGAAGCGGGAAGCAGGTGAGCCCGATCCTTAGCTCCCTTAGGAGTGAGATGCTGTGTAGGAAATCAATCACTGTGAAATTCCAGGTGGGGAAAAGGATTTTTCCTGCAAAGGGGTGTGAGCCTAGCTTGACAGCTGGGTGACATGTTCTGGAAATTTACCAAGCGGCAGATTCCTGCCCTAGGTGAGAAGACAAATTTCAGCAAGTAATCCATAATAAGTGCCATGAACAGTGAGAGAAAGAAACATTTTGTAAACAGGTAATTGTATATGGGATGATGTTACAGTGTTATGCCTGAAGGCAAGGGCACGCCGCACTCCTTCCAGCTCTGCTAACAAGCATGTAGGGCCTTTCACTATGCAGCAACACTCCAGGGAGGAAACAGGGATGAAAACAACTAAGGAAAATAACAACAGAGAAACACAGCAGTTTGGCAAAATACACCCTGCAGTACTTTTCATTCATTTCTACAAAATATTAGAATGGGTTAAATTCTGTGAAAATTCATCTAAGGCCAGATTTCTATTCAGTAGCAAGACTGGGACAAGGAGTGAAATTTTCACCCTTAGACTCTACACGTGTTTTGTTCACCAGATATGTAATTTAACCCACAAACCTATTTCCAAATTTATGAATAGCATTGACTTTCTACTGTCTAAGATGAAGGAATAAAACTTTCAGTCTATCACCTGCTTTATGTTAGAATCTTTTAATATTAGAAATTCTCTTTTAATTTAAAATTAAATTTCATTGCCACTATTTATTTTAGATATTAGAAATCTTTGGAAAATCACAACTACAGTGGATATTGTGAAGTGGAGTGTGCTTCCATGATGTGGGGTTTTGGTCAACAAACACTACAGCTGGGTTTTTTCCCCCTTGGAAGATGGAGAGCTTCTAAAAGCCCCTTGAAAAGTTCTCAGTTGGGAGCAATAATGAAATCACAAAACATCAGCATACATGGCACTTTTTAGCAGACCATTATGTAAAAACTTCTAAGAAGAGCTCCTAGAGAGGGATAATGGGATGCTCTGCACGGCTGTCTCCCCAGTGCCAGCGGCAGCTCCATTAGGTTGGGAAGGCGCAGGTTTGGTCCACAACACTCTGTGGTACTGAAGGTAAGTCTAAAATAAATAGAGGTGTGCGTCACCCAGCATTTCATTACCTTTGTCACTTGAAGTTAAGAGGTGTCCATCTGAGATTTTTGTACTGTGCTCATTCCCATGGAATATAAGCGACCACAGCCTCCAAAAGCAGCCTGGTTATGAAAAGGTTGTGGCTGCTTTGACTTTGACATAAAGCCTGCCCTGGATTTTAGGCCCAAATCCTGCTCCTACTGAATTAGAAAAAAACAAATAAAATCATAAGACCTTTTAGACATAAACTGGCCCTCTTCTACATTTTACAGTTCTCGGGTTATAACAGCACTGAATACAATTAATTTTATCAAAGAATTTCACTTAACATTGAAATATAGAAATAATGTGGAAGATGGTGCAAACTGAAGTTGTTTAAACAAAAAATCAGTAAGTGTTAGGAGTACATTATATAAGAACATAAGAATAGTTTCACCGGACGAAACCGGAGGTCTGTCTCATCTGCTGCATGTCATCAAAAGGTGCTCTGTCATGCTGAGTACTACCTTACCACTTTGCCAGCCAGTGATAGCAGGAAGAAAGGCCAGGGTTTGACCCCACGCTCGGTGGAGGGGCACGCTGCTTACCGGTAGCTGTAAAAAACAAAACATGTACTACAGCACGCTTGTGACTATTTAGAAGGAGCAATGTTTAGTAGTAACTGATGGAGAATCAGTTGAACTAGGATGAACTTCTTGAGTTTCAGTGAAATTAGACCAGGCAGCTTCACTCTGCTATATGCTTACATGACACTGCTCTGTTTTAGTTTACAATATTAAAAAGAAATTACAACCACAAACAGGTCAAAAGTACTCTCTTCTTCCAAAAAATATTTTTATTCAAAGTGGTGGTCCCTTCAGATTGTTCTTCATATTCTGTCTCCTCCTCTATCACCCCCCTTGCACAGTTCTCAAATCCATCCAAACCACTTGTTGTGTTTCTTTAAGCATCTCTTTCCCTACCGTGGAGAAACAGACTTTTAGAAGGCCACGAGCCCAATTGCTCTTTCCATTATGCAGGAGGGAACCTCCACAATATTTCTGTTGGTGTAAGAAGTCTCTCTAACATGAAGATTGTGCTGAATTTTGCAAATGGTTGTTCAGCATGGAAATAACTCATCTGATCAGGCAAGTTTAATGATGTGAAGAGCTTAAGGCCACTTACCTTTCAGATAACAAGATGATTTCTGAAGACGATGTGCAAGCTGGACATGGCTGCTGTGGCTGCAAGGGCAAGCAAGCAGAGGAGCCACCCCACTGCACTTGCTCCTGCCAGATCCCAGAGCTGGTTTGTACCTGCCTAAAGACACACATATTATTGTTTACATGTTCCCAACAGGGTGCTTTGGCATGAAGACCAACTGTGAGGGCAGTTTCAGTCCCTACATTTGTAGGCAGCCACTCTCACCTCCAGGAAACAGTTTTCTTAGTGCTGTCACCTGAGAGGACACCAGCAGCTGGGATTCCACCCTGCACCAACACGACCCGTTTAGGGTACACACTGGCAGGAGAGTCAAGGGAAGGTTGCATTATCCCAGGTTTTGTTTATCTAACAGTAGCTAAGCAAGCAAAACAAGATCCATTTTTGTGAGTCTGTAGAGGAAAAAATACGACTTGTTAAAAATCACATAGTAGCTGTGACCCGTTTTCATTGTCCTTCAGTGCAAAAGATTTTCCAAACACACATCTCTCTTCAGAGACGTGCAAAGCAGAGGAGAAAAGGAATGTAACCCAGCAGCTCTCATCATTATTTAAGAAATTATTTATTCATAGTTAAAGTAAGTGATACATTTTGCTGCGCAGTGAAAGCTAACCATAGCTAACTTCAGATTTTTATAGCTTTTCAACACAAGCATGATAAAATGCCATATGGCGCTCTTGTAACTGGGCAAATTCTCCGAAATCAGCATGATTCCCTTTCTAACCCGCTTGGTGATGCAGGGCCATGCAAGGCCATATTCCTGCTTGCCGTGGCCCCGTGAAGAGCATCGCCCTGCTGGGGACGAGTCGAGATGCCGGCGCAGCATCCCAGACCCAAAACAGGGGAGCAGGTGGAGGAACCGCTGGCAATTTTTGCAGCCACAGCATCCGAAGGGTAAATGTCAGAAAGCGGAACTTGACCCTATTTATTGAAACGATCTTCTCTGTCTCTTGCTGCCCTCTGCTGTCACAAGCCCGGGTGGCTCGGAGAGGGCTGCCAGCAGCAGAGCTGCGGGGCTGGAGGACCTGCCTGCGACCAGGAGCCGCAGGAAGGATGGGGACTCCCAGGCATAAAAATCTGCCCCTAGGGAAAAAAAATAATCCACGGCTGAAGCCCAGCCATGCAGACAGGAGAAGCAAGCCATAGGGTTTGAAAACCCGATTGCTCTGCACAAGTCTGAAGTTCTCCTGTGTGGGAATTTACTCACGCTTTGCTGGTGTGGGATATGGGACGCTGGATGGGATGTGGAAGCAACACAACGCATCGGATTGATCCTGTGAAGTGATCTAGGAAGGAAGAGCACACGTGAGCCAGGGGAGCCGCTCTTGGCTGTTCATATAAAAATCGTATGTCACAATTGTAATGGTTTCAAAGGTTTTTAGCACAGCAAATATAACTGAATCTAAGAAATATAAGTGAATCCAACAAATTCAAGTCATATTACTTTCACCTTCAGCAATTGTAATCAAAGGCAATCTGACAATTTCTCTAACTCAGCGTGCTGAATTTCTTGAGTCAGCCACCTTTTTCTAAAAATGCCCTCTTTCTACAGCAACAAGGGATACTTCAGGGATACTTCTCAAACACTTTCTAAATGCGTTTGAAACTCCTCAGAGACTATCAGTTCAACACCTACGGAAGCCATGTGAGATCTCTTGCCACTCTGGCCAGCCCATGCTGCTGCCGGGAGTCATGCCACCAAGGTGCACAGCAGCACCCAGCAGGCACTGAAAAGCAGAGGAAGCCACCTCAGGGCAACGACAACCAGAGCCCGCTGTTGGTTCATCCCCTCGCTTTTACTTCAGGCACCACTTTTTCTTCATGCTCCTTTAACAAGCACTTGGAGGAAGAGCTGGGGTACTCCACAACAAGACTTGGGTTTCTTTAAATGCTCATTTTGATGCATGCTCTGTTACTTGTATCACAAAGCACTGTGGAGCCAGCCTGTCCCGCAGAACATACAGGTAGCACTGAAAGCCTTGGTGTAAATACAGCTCTAATGGAACATTATTTTCATCTGCAACTTGATTGCATCAAGGTTTTTCTGGGTAAAAAGCCATGTTAGAGCTGGGCTGTAACTAGAGCTACAGCATGCCCAGGAGGCATCGAAGACTCTCCCTGACAGACTTCCCACTGTTGTTCCTCTATCACATATCCTACCTCCAGCCAGTATTTCTTACTGTAGCAAAGGCATTGGGAAATAAGTGAATCTTACAGCAGCACCCACAGATCACCAAATACCTAAAACGCTCTCAAGCAGAGATGATGAATCTCCAAGTCTTATGCAATAATCTAGGAAGTTGGTTTTCTGTTCCCAGAACTTGGAGTCAACACTGCAAATTGTGTAAAGGGGTTTAGGGCAAGGAACTTCTTTTTTTTTTTTTTTTTTTACAACTGAGAGTAAAAAAGGTCCCTTGGCAGTTAGTTCTCAGACATCCCTCAGAAATGGTGGGAATTTTACAAGGAAGAAAGACTATCTGCAAGGAGGCCATTCCTGTCCCGGAGCGTTAGCTGGATGCCAATAAAATATACTTTCAGTCCTGGACCTTGGTTTTAAAAGCACTAGAGGAAATCTGGTCTAGCCCTAGCCCTTGAGACACTGGAGTCCTCCTGTCAAAATCCCAGTCATATTTTTCATATTTTTTTTCCTGCAGATGTCAAGTGCATCCATGACAATGGGAGAGGGATAGATTGGGTCAGGAGGAGGAGGATTTGTCACTTGGGCTGTGAGCTCAGAGAGGAAAACTTAAAAACTGAAGGACCTCGGACCATGATGAGATGCCTGAGGAAGGGAGACCAAGGAAGCAAAGGGAGGAATATCGGAGAGATTGGAGAAGACTGGTGAAGAAGCTTCAGGGAACAGCAAGAGGAGTGTGCTCTGAGGGCACACTTGCCTCCAGACCCTGGAAAGCTACCTCAGTTTCCCCAATCTCTTTATTTCTCTGAAATGAGCAAATGTCCATGACATCATTTGGCAAGAGATCCAAACCACCCCNATGTAAAAAGAGAATCACCCCAGAGATTTTGTGAATAAAAACTTATAAATGTTCACGAAGCCTTCAAATACAACAATAAGGAGCACCACAGAAAAACTAAGGAACTAAATATTCGGTTTTCACCCTAGTGATGACTAGTATGCCGTGAAGGAAGTCTATAAGGTACATTCAGCCACCTGAATAAAGAGAATATTGAGGCTCGTTGATTCATTTGCCAGCACTGAATGAGGCAATGTTGCCAGGGGAAAGGAAAAATTATGTCTTGTATCATAACGTATATAATACCTAAGAGGACTGAATTGCTATTACATATTTAATTTGGCATTTCCTAGCTTTTGAAGGTAGAATTTTGCAGCCTGAACTATAATCCTTTCCTGTATCTCATTTAGTAAGCAATAAATATACAAGAGAAGATTTGAATTGGAGCTCTTGGGATTTCAGGTCTGAAAGGAAGGGAGGTGGATGAGATTTCCTCTAAAGCTTTGATATCCAAAGTCAAATGAGTGATATAAAACCAACAAATGTAAATGTAGAGGCAGACTGGCCCGCCGTTGGAGCTCAGGCTTTTTATTAAGCGTGCATAATGCTTAGCACAAAGTAGCCCTGGCCTTTAAGCACTGCTACAATACAAATGAATAATAAACATTTGAAGAATGAATACTACCTTGACATGTAACTTACTGTTAGAGTTTATTTTATGTGTGGTCTCATTCCTCAGTCTGGGTTTCCGATTTCTTCTGGAGCTTGCTGTTGTGTTTGTTTATCCCAGGCAAGAGCGACCCTGTATGAAAATTATGCAACAGCTGAGCATTTGCAAAAGAGTATTGCGAAGAGAGCACTAGTCCTGGGCAGAGTCATTCACATTCGCACATGAATCGCTCGGATCACTGCCTGGCTGCATATTCACTGTGAATGAAAGTAGATTGCTCTGCAGACTTTACTCTTGGCCAGCTCTTTTCTTGGCATGTGCACCTCTACAAAATAAGAGTGAGGTTAGCCAAGGTATCTATGTATGGCATTACCAGAAGGGCAATAAAACAGAATATAGATGAGTTAGTGGGTCGTTTATTTTAACATGTAAATTTTTTCACGCACATGGAAGGGCACTGCAGCTTGCTTTTCTCATACCATGTCAACCTGGACTGCTTTACGACCACCATATCCATTCTGTTGCTTAAGGGGTTTTGGCCCAGAAATCATTTTGGTTTTAGTGTTGCTATTTATACATACAAACCTGCAAAGCATCATTCATGCTGAAACCACTGAGGCCATGCTTGAGGATTCAAGTCTCATGTATTTCATATCATGCTGCTAAATTAAAAGATAAGAAAAGATTTTGGGGTGGAAAGGAATGAGGAGACAGGATAAATTCCTCTTTTTTTCACTTTATGAAATAGATAAGAATCTCACCATTTAAGAAGTAAAGCAAATCACCGAGGCAAAACATGAAGCTGTCTGACAACATGCTGGAGCTTGTTTGGAACAGTTGCTAAAATACAAATACTAAAGGCTTAAGTGATCCCATTGTTTGCTTGTTTTTGTTGAAATGACAGAAAATGGAAAAGCTGATGCATAAATACTTAATCGTATTACATGGACTGTACTGATGAAAACCTAACAGGAAAATGGGAGATTTTCTTCTATAAGGAAAATAGTAACAAAACAAAGGTATTTTTCCTTCTCCCCCCCCGCCAGCTGAGGTGGATCAGTTTATTTTAAGGTGGGGGACAGATGAATGTACTTTTACTTGTCTTGCCCTGGTACAGTTTTGTGCATGGGATTTATGCTCCTTTCACCATGCCTGGGTAAACTGGCAGCGAAGCTCTAATCACCTGTTCCAAAAGGTGATAATCACTTGGAGCATCGCCTTCCCCACACGCAACACCTGAGCGTGATGTTGGACAGCAAGAAAGGAGCAAGGCTCTTGACCAGTGAACTCCAGTTTGTGTGGCGAATGCGAGCCAAGGCTTTTTCCTGGTACTGTATCATGCTTCAGATGCATTTCCCCAGCATGGCTCCGGCAGCCAGCGCACGCCTGGGAACCGCAACTGGGTTGGCATAGCTCTGCCTGCAAACGTGCCAAGCCCACGGGTGCGGGGGCTCCAGGCTGGGTGCGAACACAGAGGGCATGAAGGAGGTACAATGTTAGAATCATAGCGTAGTTTGGGTTGGAAGGGATGTTTAAAGATCATCTAGTCCAACCTCCCCTGCAATGAGCAGGGACATCTTCAACTAGATCAGGTTGCTCAGAGCCCCGTCCAACCTGACCTTGAATGTTTCCGGGGATGGACCATCGACCACCTCTCTGGGCAACCTCTGCCAGTGTCTCACTACCCTTACCGTAAAAAACGTTGCCTGGGTACTTCACTTTAAATGCTATTGCACACTGAAAAAAGCTTCCTTAAGGCAGTATTTCATTCAACATAGGCTGGAAAAGTTCTCTTTACAGGCAGATTTCCGTTATCACTCTCTGTTTTCACATATTATGTAAAACCCTCCCAAATTCCCCTTTGGGGAATGATCCTTTCCATGTTTGGTCCCAGTCCAGAGATGAACTGTGCATGGTATGTGGAAGTTGTTGGAAAATTCCCTTCAGCTATTTTTGAGGTATAGCGGTGTGAAATAGAGCCCCCCACTCCTCCCATCCACATATACATGTTTTTTCAGTTTAAGGAATTTTATTTTAATTCCATTCCCCTCCCCTCAATTGTTGAGCATCTGGCACTGAAAAAACCCACCAAAACAACAGTTTCTCACCAAGTCCCCCAAGGATGTCCCATAGCAAAGCCAGGCTAAGATAATAGGGAGTGTAATGGAACAACTTTTGTATCAGTTGTCTTTAATAAAAACTGAAGATTTACACATGATGGCAAAAAAAGAGAATGAACAAATCTCAGTTCACTGAGTTTCCACTGTAAAGCCCATGTGAATCTTTTTCTGTTTAAGAAACAGCATTTTTAAAAGTTGTACTCTGCCAGCTTAGTTTGAGTTTTGCTGTGATTGATAAAAAGGAAATGTCCCAGAAATGTTTTTTTCTTTAACTATAATTTAACTGAGAAAGAAGTGTGTACCTTTTTTACCCACCTTTTTTGTTTCTTTGTTTACCAATAATGTTTATCTTTAATCTTTAACAGCTTTAGAGTGATGGGGAGAAGCTAGTTAGATGGCACCTTAAAATAAGACACACCTGTGAAAGCAGATCCCTGCCCCAAAATCACCTCCTCAATCTCAAATACTTAAGTGTAAAACTGGAATTTCTCTAGATGCACACCAGCATTTCAGTGATCAGCATCTGGCCTAAAAGATTTAAGCCATTACGTTTTTGGCGCTTGATGTTGATGCTGACTGCAGTTTGGTTTAATTTAACCTAAAGAGATACTGTTTCAACAGCTGGAGAATCAACTCCAGACAAAGCATACAAGATGTTATAATTGCCCTCCATTATATAGTGGAAATCAGTTGTAATGCTGTTCTGGATGTGAAAATCCGCTTTTCATAGTGTTTTGGCTCCGAGGCCCAGCCTTCCACTTTCTCTATTTCAAAATCAAGCAGAGCCAACAAAAGTGCCAACATCTTTCGATGTCACCCAGATGGGCAATTAAGGGAAAGGCTGATCCTAAGGCCACTGCAGAGGAATCCAGCATGGAGAAAGCCAGACGAGACTCCCGGAAGGCTGGAAAAGGCTTGCCCTGTGGGTGTTATTGGGAAACACAGGCCCCCAAATATCAACTGTCTAATTCCACCACAGGGATCTGATAGGATGAAGTGGCTTTATCAGTTGAAAAATTAATTGCTGCCTAATAAGTGAGCGCGGGGTCAATGGCCATTCATCTTCATTTCCTTTCTGTAGTGTTCACGCTCATTAGTTAGCTTCTAAATCTTCCTCCTCTTTCAGATTTGTTTACAGCAGCAGAGAGCCAGTAAAACACTAGCACAGGCATACCAAAAACATGCCTGCCAAAAGCACTCTCCTGCTAATAACACGCACATTTTCAGTCATGCATTTGTTTTGCCAGGTCCTTAACTCTTGATTTTTGTCCAAAAAGACAGGGGAAATGTTGAAGATGTGTCGGGTCCCACCATGTGGTGAAAGACCTGGATTCTGTAACGTGGTTTATCAAAGCTGAAACCTCACGGATGGTACTGTTTCTTTTCATCTATCCATTTGTTTTCAATGTCGTTGTTTAAAATAAAAGAGAAAAAAACTTTACTTTGCACTAGATATGCCAGAACACGTTGTGTTTCTGTGCCTCGATACTCCTCCTCTTTTCCACAAACGGATTTCTGAAAGGTAATGTTATAAAGACTTTTAAATGGCCATGGACAGGTGCAAAAGATAGCAGTAACCCTAAACCACCTCCCTTGATCTTCAGCCACACATACCATTGCCATCTGTGTCACAATCTTTCTGTTTGTATCTAACTCAGAACTGAACAAGAGTCAATTTTCTGCACATAGTTCAGATGCTATCTGAAACCGAAGGTAGAAAAGAGCTACAAGAATTTCTGTAGTTCATATCCTGTCATTAGGACTCTTCTATGCTTTTGGATGGAGAGGGAAGAGCTTCTTTGTGATGCCCTGGGCTGCCTGTTCCTGACAGCAAGGTATGTTCCTGCCGGGCGAGACATCTCACAGTGCAGCTTGAGGAGGCATTACCGAGTAGCACCCAAACTAATAAAAGCCAATAGCGTTGCTCAAGTCGGTTGTGAGTCTACTGGAGGTGTGGGAGATGAGGAGGCTTGGTGAGGAAGCAAAATGCAAGGAGGACAAGAGGCAGCAGCTGGAGCTGGCGTGGGGGAGAACTTAGGTAGGGAGAAGCAAGAGGAAGGACAAGAGAAGGCAGCAGCATGAAAGTTGGGCTGAAGAAGCTGTTGGCAACTACCTTATTAGTTAGATTTTCTACATGGTCCAGGCCAACATCTCTGTCAGTCATTCCTGCACCTGGCCCTACCCGCTGCTGCCCTACCCGCTGCTGCTCAAGTGCAATGGTTGGAAAGACATTCATTCTTGACTTCTAGACATCCCGGAATAAGGATTCATCATATGAAAGTTGCTATTAAAAATATGCACCATATTTCCAGCATAATTTTGTCTGGGTTTGGATTCCAGAGCTGAAATCTCCTTCTGCTGTCATAAATCTTGTCATCTATTCTCAGAAAAAATAATTTCCTTACATAGACCAAGATAGAGATCAGTTAACAACTTCTTCAATCTCCCACTATAAGGAAAATTTTCCACATGGAATCACTCCGGCAGTTTTCTTCCAAAAAGCTTCCAATTTGTCTTTTTGAAAAGCATGGACTCCAGAAGAACTCAAATTTGCTGATCCAGAAAAATAATAAAACCAGTTGTGCCCTAAAATATCCTCAGTTTGGCCTAAAAGCCCAATATCCAGCACACCCCTAAGCACTGAGCTTGTAGAAGGGTGCTGGAGTACAGACTTACCTCTGACTGTCAATCTATTTGTACATGAGGAATCAGTTCATGGTGGGATTAAAGCTCTTATTCAAAAGAGATATTTTGAAACCTTCATCATCTTTATGTTTTGCTTTGCTCTTCCCAATCAAAGACAAGATTCTTATATAAGCAGATAAATGCCAGGATTGCTTTGGTCTCAAATAAGAAACCTATGCCTGCTGAAACTTTCAAACTTAAATGGAAAGAAAGAATCAGCTAAATCTACTCAGATGAAAGTTTTGGATGCTAGGTTAGTCCAAAGAAGAAAAAAAAATCTGATTATTAACAGACTGACTTTTCTATTTTGAGGAAGTGAAGAAGTCTTAATTTGGGTGATTGCCACATGGTCTTTGTACATGGAATACAGACCTCCTTTTCACATTACTAATTTATCTTAGTGCTGCAACAGAATACTTTTTGTGTATCTTGTCTTTGACAGGATCTCACATTTTGCTAATTATTTACTATAGAAAAATTTTAAAACTCAAGGATGAATCAAGTAAAGACTGCAGTGAGCTTTAGACAAGACTTCCTTTCATTATTTTCTTGTCTTCAGTCATGACCATCGCTACAGTGAGCTGACCATTTCATATCTGTATTTTAAAAATTAACAAAACAATGCCATCTGCAGGTTACTCTCTGCTCACCCCAGTGAGGAACTTCTCAAAAATTACATATACACAACAGTCATATTACTTAATTCACAACTGGAATGAATAAAGATAGTACGGTGACTAGTGTTATTCAAATAAACAAGGAATAGAGTAGTCAACTGTTGAATATGTTTCTGACATTGAAAAATAGACTGTCAGCTGGGTTGAAAATTGGCTGAAGTGCCAGGCTTAAGGGGTAGTGATCAATGGCACGGTGGCTGGTTGGCAGCTGGGAATAAGGATCCCTAAGAGGTCAACACTGGGACTGATATTGCTCAGTGGCTGCTTCAGCAACCTGGATGACGAGACTGAATCCACCCACAGCAAATTTTCAGACAATACTAAACTTACAATTATGAACAGTAGAGTTTCAATCCAGAAGGATGTCAAGAAACTTGAGGATTAGGAAACCCTACCAAGTTCAATGAAAACTGGGTCAGGATAATCCTTCACATCAACACAGGCTGTGAACCAAGTGGCTGAGGAGCAGCCCTGCTGAAAACAACCTGAGTACCACAGTGGACACCATGTCGAATAACAGCGTAAAGCAAACCTCATACTGGGTTACATGAGGAAGAGGATGGGAAACAGAGGTACATTATTATTCGTCTCCCTACTCATCATTGGTCAGGTTGCACTTAGTATACTGTGTCCTGTCTGGGGACTCCCAGTTCAAAAGGGATACTGCAAAACTGAAGAGAAGCCAGCAGAAGGCTGACCAAGTTGGTCAGGAGCCAAGACTGCACGTTATACAAGGGCAGGTCACGAAAGCTGGCTTGTTTAGCCTGGGAGACTAGAAGGGAATCTAACAGTAGCATACTATTACTTAAAAGGGAGCTACAAAGATGAGAGAGTCAAACTCTTCTTCATAGTGGCAGATGGTGTAAGAAGAGAGACATATGGCACCTTGGGAAGTTCAGGCTTGACCTTAGGAGAAGCTTCACCAGGAGGATGGCAGTGCATTACTCGAAAAGGGTACCCAGAGAGGCTGAGGATTCTCCACCCTTGACAGTTTTCAAGGCTCAGTAGACAAATTGGTGGCTGACCTGCTTTACCTTCAGCAATAACCCTGCTGCGAGTGGGAGGCTGGGACTGGAGACCTCCAGGAGATGTTCCAGCCAGCACTTCTGTGATTCCATAATTCACTGGATAAACTTCAAGAGCCACCTATGAGAAGCAGTGCTGATGAGAAGCAATATATTAGGCCTAGATACTATTTTCTCAGACAACTCATACTCAGGGAATTAAATAAAACTTCGCAATAAATTAAGAAGTATGGTAATGCTCAAATGCATTAAATACATTTCTTCAAACTTCTAAGTCACAAGAGCTTTAAGGAAGAGCATCAAGTTTATGGCTAGATCAAGCACAGAGACTGTAACCAGAAGAAGATGAAAGGTCCTTTGTTCTGTGGAACTGCCTCAAGTGCTATGCTTTCAATGTTTCTCAATGCCGCTGAGAAACAGTACAATTTCTCATCAACAGTTTCGTTAGCACTTGGGGTAAAATCTCTCTAAATCAGGGCGAACATTGCCCTTATAACCCTCAGTTGTAAGAAACAGTTAAGTTCATTATGGGACCAGATAGCTGAAACTCCTGTAGCTTTCCTTCCAACCACCACCACACGTCACTGTGCAAAACAAGGGCACCTGCAAGACACATGGGTGGAAGGGCTTTTCTGGCCATTGTTTTGTGACCGGTTGGGTGTCGATGAGAGAGAGACAAAAAGATCAAAGGAAGAGACAGATGGTGGCAGGGAAAAAGCCAACAACACAGACATAACAAGGGCCAGGAATGTGCCTCCGAGAAAAGCTAAGAGAAAAGGGAAAAAGAGCTTTTATACTAAGTGTTTAGTGGAAAATAGACTTGAGCTGTAAACAGAGGCCATGCCTCTCCTGCAACCCTTGCTGTGTGAAGAGAAAAAGGGTTTTGTATTTTCTTTGCGATTGAATGGGATTGCATCAGAGAAACCTCATTTCAGAAAACATTGATTTCCCTTCCTAGCTGGAACAATCCTTATGACGCAGGATTTTTATTTATTTATCCAACTCACAGAAGTTTCACCTAGGAAAGTGACAGTATTGCTCTATTTACCCCTAAAACAGCGCACCCAGCTCAGGAGTCAGTCAGCTGAGTTTCTAACGTGCCTATTGCTGTAAGGCTGGAAGAGGGGCAGTTCAGGGAGGTTTCAGGCGAACTAGCGAAACTGTCAGATAACAGGGCAGGAATCAACAATGCAGGGCAGAACACTGGTGGGTACACTTTTGAGTGGCTTCCTTCTCATCTTGTGCTTGTCTTAGTTTTGTCTGAGTGAGTCCTGAGGAAACGCTGGCACCGTCAGACCTGGAAAAGGGCCGAGCCCATTTGCTGTAACACTGACAGTCTGACTTTTTGCAATGAAAGTGAGAAAGGTGCTTCCTATTTGGGAAGTGGACTAAACTGGGGAAACTGTTTCCTCATTTACACACCACCTACTCTACTGTAAGTCCACGAACTAGAGCTAGTGAGATGAGAATTCGGCAGAATTTGTAGATGGCAAGACAAATACGTAGATGCCTTTAGTGTACCCACACTGCACAGAAAGGATAGTGCTCCAACGAGATAAGCAGGTTATTCCGCATTTTGTTTTGTTCTTGCAGTTCAACACGACTTACATTTGCCTGATTTCCCGAGTGCTGTTCAAAACCTGCTCTGAAGATGGTATCACTCGTTTCCGTACAGGGTTTTCTGTGAGCACACAACTCCCTCGTAACGGAGAGCTTCACAGCGAACTTCCCACACAGCATCACTTCGAAGTGAGGGGGTTTGGCAGTATCCCTTCATGCAGAAAGCTGGTGGGTCTCAGGAAGATTAAGGCCAAACATAACCATGTTGGACACGATTTTAAATGCCCCAAATCAGGTTTTTGGAATACTGTTTTGTGTTCGGAGCACGGCTCCCACCGACTTCAGCTGCAGCTGTGAAAGTTCATCACGCCTAAAAGTCCTGCACCAAGAATAAAAGCAGTGTAAAATTTTTGACAGCTTCTGAAAAGATTGGCTCGAGTGAGTCAGTTTTCATCGCATGGGAGCTGTATGACAGAAAAAGGGACAGTATCCAATTCTCCAGGGTAGAACATCACTTCCTTGTCATATGTTCTCTTCCCAAATTCTGTCTTGTTCTCTATACTGCTTCCCGTTTCTGGGAAGTGGGAAGGGGTCTTATAGTGTCTTTAACTGTATAACCATGATCAGTTCCTGGAACTTTCCATACTGCTTATAGAATGAACCTTGTCATGAAAGACAACCTGCTCAAACACAGGAAGTAGCAAAGTTTTCAGCTTTAATAATATGTTCTTCGGTTGGCATGTGTTTCACTTGTTTTTCAAAAAAATGAACAAATTCCCTTGTGTGACATTGTGCTGCCATTCACAAGGGCTACCAGGAGGTAAACGGGGCCTTTAAAATCACTGCACAAATCTCTGCTGTTTGGCTAATGGCGTGATAGCAAATGATGATAAGTGTCAGAGACCACCACAAGCGAGCAGGGACACGCACCTTGACTGCCTGGCTCATTTCTCCACCAGCATCTTCTTAATCCTCTCAGCCTTGTAGGGTCCTTATCCTTATCTTTTCCCTCAGCCAGCCCCATTGCTCCTCATATAGATATATTACTCTTGGCAGATCTACAGCTACTCAGCCAGTCGTAGTTTCTCCCCTCAAGTTCCACTTGTGGGCTTTGATTTGAAACTCATCATTTTCCTTTAGAAAATCTATAATCCACAAAAGAATCTTCTTTTTTTCCCCATTGCTTCATTCTTAGCAACATCTAACAACTTTACAGAAAATTTCCAGAAGAAATTAGTCCAAAGCAGACCCTTAACATCAGAATGGTAAATGTTTCACAAAATAACAGGTGACTGAAAAACAGGAGAAGTTTCAGGAGACAAGAATAGGTATATCTCCAATATGAACAGAAGTTGGTTGTATAAAACCTTGCATTATATGTCCAACTGTTTAAACACCCTGTGCTGATGACAGTTATGCTAAGATAGAGCATTAAAGACTGTATTAAAATTCTCACTCAAGGGTACTCATAATTTGGCCTTAATACTGGAGAATTAGTTGCCTGTAAATATCATTTTCTGCTTTACCTCCTGCCACTCAGCCCCGAAACATGAGCTGGACTTGCAAAACAAAAAGGCAGCTCTACAGAGTATCCCTCTCTGCTTCAGACAGTTACTTCCAGACACCTTATGGAAAACACCCAATAATCTCCCTTCCCCGAGCTGCAAAGAAAAAGAGGAAGGAACAGCCATGACAGCTATTTCAACCGCCTCATCAAAGACGGCTAATCGATCTCCAGCATTTGCAGGGGGTTCTGGCGCTGCTGCTATACAAAAGGAGGCAAGGAAGACAGCAGCCAGTTTCTACACGTCCATGTACTTCTGAGATGGGAGATACTTGGGAGAACTTGCCCTGCAAATGGGATACAGAATATGTGGTAAATGCCACTTTAAATACCAGACCATAAATGCTAAGTGTTATGGTCAGTCTTTATCTGGAAATGATCTGTAAAATGTTGTTGATTTTCAGCAAAGTGGAAGGCACCCTTGCTGTTTTCCTGCTGGTAAGCTTTCCCTTGTCACCTGTGATAGACACTCGAGGTCTGACATCACACGGCCACATTTCTTGCCGTAGACACCATTCCTCTCCCTTTGCCCCCAGCCCTCTGCTTTCATTTTGCTTTTGTTTCTCTTCTTTCAGGCTGAGCAGAAGCTGGGTGAGAGATGTTTGTTTTGGGAAAAGAAGAAAGAAGACTACTCTGGAATTGTTAAAAAAATGCAATGCAGGTTTCAACAAAGAGCCACTTTAAAGAAAGTTAAAGAGCTCTATAGAGGTCTCTTCTTCTTCTTTCTTCTTTTTTNGTTGGTGGAAACAGCTGGAGACTGTAACTTGGAAAATGGAGAAAGTAAGATGAATAAAACTTCCTGTTTTCCTCTCCTATCCCAACCTGCAGGGGACAGGGGTGGGGGGTAACCTCTTCAGCCCCTTTTCAAAACAGATGTTTCATTCCCAAAGGGTTCAGGTTTGCGCTATGGTTTTTGGAAGCAAAAACATCAATTATTCTTCTGTACAGTGCTCGAGGGTCTCCAGCTCAGCTACAGCTTGCCACACGTAAAGTAAACGTGGCAGATTCCACTACTTAACTCTGACTAGTGCAAAAAATTGATGTTAGTAAACTGTAATCTTTAAGGCTGATACCTGCCACCATTTTCATATCCTTCCTCAGCAGAGTTTTCTTAGCTCAGTATCTGTAATTTGCTCCTGGTACCCTACTCACCAGTCCTACCGTTCATTGAATGTGAAAACTCGGCTTGTGAAAGCTCTTAGTGCAGGTGATAAGATTTCATTCTGCACCATTTCCCCACCTCTTTTCGGTTATCCTTTTGGGTGCACAAGCTGGGACGTTTCCAGGCTCATAAAGATAAAAAAGTACTGAAGTATCTCAGGTCAAGCACACAAAATTTAGGTTTTATTATTTTTGGTTTTATATTGGCTTAAACACAGGTGCGCCACAGCTAAGAGGTGATGCGGAATAAAGTTTTCTTGGCTGCTCTCTCAGCATATTCCACTGTTGTAAGAGCAGTGAAAACATTGCTAAACCCATTCTGAAACAGCAACATAGAAATCCATAAAAATGAGTAGAACCAGAAGATCTCATTTCTATTCCTAGCAACACTATTGACCTCTGAGATCCTGGCCAAGTGACTCAACTCCTCCACATCCCTGCTTCCCGCAGCTGTGAAGGGGAAATACTGACCCTTCAGTAGGACACTTTCAGATTCCTGCCCTAAAGCTTTAGTTTTGTCACGAACACGCAGCAGGGGCCTGAAGTCATCAGGAAAAAAATGAGAGCCCCTTCTCTCCGTTCAAGGTTTCAAATATTCAGCTCCTACTGCAGGAAGTTGTAACCATTTTATAAGGCAGACCCACTGTATTATTATGGTTTATATGGCTTAATCACTGAATTTAGTAATTTAATTTTTGATGGTTTATTTTTATTAATTTCCAATGATACTGTGAATGCTCCAAATGAAGATGATCCAGGACTCCTAACCTATTCTGTGATGAGATTTTTGTTTGCTTTTTTTTCTCATAATATCTACATCAGCTCTACCTCTATTTCTGTAACCCTGTTATTGATTCCTCACTTTGGCAATTTACATGTTTATTACGCATCACCCCAGCACTACATTTCATTTGTAAGGCCAGGCATGTGTTCGGAGTAAGAAGCAGCTATGAAGGATTGATTTTAAAATAGAATTAAAATACACTTACCATCATGTAGAGATTGTGTCCAGATACAATCCTTCAGGGTAGTTGTATGCGGTCTCACATTGCTAGGTTCTTCGCTACCTCTCCCGGGAAACACCTGGAGCTCAAACAATATGCTGTTTAGACTTCTTAGTGCACAAGATATTTGTTTAAATTACATCTAAAATTTTAAGTAAAGTTCTACTCCCACATATGCGTATAAGCTCCTCAAGCCGCAAAACATGCAAAAGAAATGTAGAAATTCCTGGCAATACAGTGACTGGGGTAGCAACCACAAGAACCAAGCACATCTGAACATTGAGCATACATGGTAGAGCAAAGGCATCACCTGCAGCCACAATGTGCAATGGGAAAAAGGTAAAATCAATACAAGCTGAGGAATAATTCCTTATGTTTTGCCAGTATCCACTGAATAAGCATTGATTTTCTCTTTTGTTGTCAGGGATGTCTTCTAGTTTAACTCTGAAGATCTAAATCCTCATGCGTGTGTATATATCTGAAAGTCTATGTTTGATATTTGGGCCCTTGGGTCCTAAGATGTTTTACTTGAGCCCCAAAGGCAGGCAAATTTTATCCTTATTTCCTTCCGCCATATATTCTGGCTCACTACTTTTTCCCCTTGCACCCAGAGCTCAGCCGGCCTCAGCTCTGGAACCAGCTGGGCTTTTTTGTTGGTCAGCTGCCAGACATCATCCATTACGTACCTATTCCATTTTTCACATGGAAGAGTATTTTAAGAATAAACCTCTCACTCATGTTTCAGTGAGGCGCACTGAAAGGAGCGAAGGAAATGGCAAGGAGTGAAGGAAGGTATCTCTCACCTTCACGCATTTAAACCCTCTGTTGTACCTATAGCAGACGACAGGAGCTGCTCTTCGCCATCTGCTTTCTGTAGGATCAAGCGGGTGTGAGATATCTCTGCCTCAAAGCAATATGGGACCAAAGCTAATCATTTTGGGGCCCATGGCACTCACCAAAGCTGATCCCTGTGGCTGGAGGCACCAGCAGAGCTGGACACATGCTGTTTGGGCCAGGAACCCTTGTTGACATCAAGGATCACTCCACTGTCCTGCAAGCACATGGATCTCACAGCCTTTCTCCAGCTGAGGACTTGGATCTGAGTCACTCTTCTCTCAGAGGAAAAAGCAAGTGGTTTAATTTAGAATTTTGTGTTTCCGGGCTGTAGAGGACCCCTGCATCTCCTGCTCTGGTGAGGGAGCTCCCACCAGAGCAGTGTCCATCACAAATGGACAACCCTATTGCACTCGTCCTATGTGCATTTGCAAACAAGGAGCAGACGCAGATTACAAACACCCTAAACTATTTCTGTACTGTAAGACTTACTTATTTCACACAAGCATGAGCCAAAACGGATTAACCAGAGCATGGGGTGCAGCAGACATTTAGGTCCATCTCTCTACCCCAAAACAGTAGCCAGAGCAAAATGCACACTTACATTTCATTATGCAGCTGGAGCCATGCAGCTCTTCCCTGGCCACATCAGGGCTGCCAAGGTGCTCCCAGCCTTACTGTGCATCACTGAATTATTCCTGCTGCTCTCAGGACCTTCAGGATACTTGAAGCCGTGCAATGGTAGAGCGATGGCTTGAATTGTTCTCTCTGCATTTAATTTTTATGCAAAATTTTGGGCTAGGGCCAGTAGTATCATTGGAGCCAGCTGAAGATTTCACATAAAAATTAAATTAGAGTATTATTAGAGTACTAGGCACGCTAGGCACGCTCTCCCCATGGTGCTTTTCCACTTGCCTTGAAACAAAAGAAGAAAAAGCCGCACACACCAGATAGAGAAGGTAGCCACTGCTTTTAGTACAGCAAAATGTTGCTTCCAACAGCACAGGGTATTTTATCTCCTCGTTTAGCTCAGAAATGTTGTTTCCCTGATTGCCCGATCCGTCACACTGAGCACAGCACCATTTGCAACATTCCCCAGAAAGTGCATCAGTGCTGCCCTCCAACTTGTCAATAAGAAATCTTTCCTGAGACAGACTGATGGGCTCTCCTCTAATCACAGCCAGAGCTAATGAGGTAGCAGCCTGGGGCTACACTAAAAGGCCGGTGTGTGACATGTCTGCTGACTGGGCTATGTTCACTTACAAATAGGCAGGATTTTGCTCTAATTTAAGTCCATTCATCCAGCTTGGAGCAAGAAAGCTAAACAGTTTATCACCCAGTGCCATTCTAGGAATACCACAAATGTCTAAAGAAATAAATTGGGAAGAAGGTTTCTGTCTCATTAGGAACTTGCATTCTTGGGTAAATAAAATTCGCGGAAATGTCATTGTGTTGCCGTATGTTTATTTCTCCAGAGTCATCACTTGGGGGGATTTATTGTGGGGGAAGTTCCCTTTCAGATGACACACAACAGGGTCAGTCCATGAGTGAGAGATATAAACAAGTCAAAGAGAAGGCTCCGGGGAGACCTTATAGCAGCCTTCCAGTACCTGAAGGGGGCCTACAAGAAAGCTGGGGAGGGGCTGTTTGCAAGGGCATGTAGTGATAGGACAAGGGGCAATGGTTTTAAACTAGAGCAGGGCAGGTTTAGATTAGACATTAGGAAGAAGTTCTTTACAATGAGGGTGGTCAGACACTGGAACAGGTTGCCCAGAGAGGTGGGGGAGGCCCCATCCCTGGAGACATTCAAGGCCAGGCTTGATGAGGCTCTGAGCAATGTGATCTAGTTAAAGATGTCCCTGCTTACTGCAGGGGGGGGTTGGACTAGGTGACCTTTAGAGGTCCCTTCCAACCTAACACATTCTATGATTCTATGACTTTCAATTGTTTTCTGCAAACAAAAAATAGATGAGATAGGACCTTATTTCCCTAAGGAAGGCTTTAGGCTTATAAGCCTAAAGAGAAAATGCAAATACTTGGGAAAATGGAATGAAAGATTCCCATCTGTTACAGTCAGACCAAAAATGCAATGGAAATGGAAAGATACTCATCAAATTCAATAGGCTTTGATATAAGCCTGTATATTTTATCTAGACATGGATGCAAATTTGTATAATTGAACAAAGTTCTTCCATCATTTCAGGGCAGAACTTAGTGCAGAACTTGAGAGACAGCTTGATGAGAGAAAAATATAGTGCAAAAAAACCCTAATGCTGTTTCAGCTTGGCTAAACCTATTTAGCCAGTGATTAAGTCACTACAAGTGAATTCTGAAGGAGAACTGAGGGCGGGCAGTACTTGAGTAAACTTCAGTGGGATTTGGGCACAGAAAATTAGACTGATTTGAATGCCAGCTCAAACTGCAATAAGAACAGAAACAGTTAAAAATAATCTGCTGAATTATCCTTCAAATAACATCCAAATCAAAATTAACATTCAGAGAATAAAATATCTAATGATGACAGGACTTTGAGATGACAGGCATCCTGATTAAATGGTGGGAGGATGAAGAACAGAGGGATATTTAAAAATCTACCACCAGGCTGTGCAGGGAGAGTTTATTTCCCTGTAAAGATGTGATAAAAATACAAATATACCCCTAGATTTATGTTCCCTAATCTCCTAATCAAGAAAATACTGAGTGCACAAAATTGCAGAATATCAAAGCATAGATATAACTGGCTTCGAGCACACGCATAGGTGCTACAAATATGGGAACAGTCCCACAGAGCAGCTGCTGCTGAGGGACTCATTAGCAACACACGAAAGTGAGTTCAGGACACACAAGAGCTGAGCCACAAAGCCAAACCCACTGTGGCATAAATGCTTTCAACATATTCATCAAACTGATTAGGGTTGTCTTAAGCTGCGTCAAAGGAGAGCTCAAAAATGAGGAAACTAGTGAAAGGGAAGGTCAGAACCAAGGAAAGTAATGGTTTTGTACTGCCTCTGGAGCCTCAATAAGAGACATTGTGCTCACATTCAAGAAGTCAGGGCAGAAATCGGGACAGACATAAAGTACGTGTGCACCATTGATCTCGGTCCCACTGAATCTAACTGCAGTTCTGAATAATCCTCACGGTAAGCAATACATGGTCACATCTCAGGTTTGAACAACTTCATTTTTCTGTTGCCAAAAATCCTTAACCATTTCTGAGTTATTACACCGGCCAAGGTACAGAGCAGTGTGGCTGCTCACAACCAGACAATGATGAGCCACAACCCTGCCATGGGGCTTGGGTTCAGGAGCTCTCATTTCCCCTGCCCCAGTGCTGCAGATTCACCCAGCCAGGGGTGGAGTGGCCTCCCCAGCCCCAGGGGGTGTCCTGCACGCCCTGGGACTTATTCCAGTGAGGTGGTCTTTGAACAGTGACAAGTCAACTGCACATGCTATTCCAGAGGACCTGGGCAGCGTCTCAGAAAAATGGGGTTCTCCAGGAGAACCTCCAAAAGGAGGTTTCATCATGGGAGAATATAGGACAGGCCTGAGGAAAGTACTCAACTTCTGCTGACGGAAGGGATAAAGTTTCTGGATAAAAGAGTGAAAGCCTCCAAAGTCTCCAAAAACAATTATAAAGCAGAGCCAGCTCATGCCTCAGAATCAGATGCAGGATAAGAAGGCTGTGGGGGCATCAAAATGGGTTCAAACAGCACAATTTGTGGAGCTCAGCTCATTTTAGTGGGTTCGAGTCTTGGGTGGAGATGTCTGATCTCCACAGGAAATCTCATTTTGTTCTGTTTTGATTGACACATTCACAAATTTGGAGACCCCAGTCTTATGCAAGGGCTTTAATTAAGGAGGATTAGTACAGTCAATAAAACTTGGTGGTCTCTGTAATGTATTCTGGATCTTTCAGCCAAACTGAGTCAGAGCAATTTCATCAAAACACTCTCCCTTTTGTTCTCAAACAAAGTAACTGTGTGCAGCTATAGCTGGAGGTGGATACGTGCCACTGAATCTGTATTAAGCAGGCACTTTGGCTAAAGGGACATGTCTAGGTCCCATTCTGGGGAAAAAAAAAAATTGGGGGGGAAAAAAAGAAAGACTAAAACGAAAGCAAAACAAAAAAAATATTGAGTTAAGTACTAAATGTGAAAGAACACTCCTTTTTAAAAATGGATCTGACGCTTGCTGTCTTTCCTGCTAGGGATCATTTAGCTAAACATTTGGAGGTCGCCCATGCAAAAAAGTTGTGCTTACATCATTAGTCACCTCCATCTGCCAGCAAATAAATCCCACTCAGCTGTCTGTTGAGCCCGCAGAAATATGGCAGGGCTAACGGTTTTATTCTTGAAAGAGCCCTGTTGTGTCTCCCCATTCAGGCTCTGTTTTGTTTGAATACAAAAGGATTTACTGGGAGAGGAAGTATCCATTTCATGCCTGCAGATCAGAATTCAAAGACTAGATTTGACGGGCAGAGATACAATGGGCAGGCAAAGATAGTGATAAAAGTACTAATCACCTAATTTAGTGACAATTTCATTCACATACCTCCCTGACCTGCCATATACCTTTTCCCTCACATTGTTACGAACAGGAGACTCGCACATCTCTGTAGTGTTAGTTTATAGTGGTAGAGTTTATATGTGGTACGGTTTTTGCTTGGTAGTTTTAGTTGGGTGGTTTGATGCATTGTGATAATACCAAATAGAGTCAGTTGTAGAAGGTTCACGGTTTTCTAATTCAAGATTCATACCTTTACATCAGCAGTTTTGGTAAAATAGAGCATGCAAAAAAGGGGACCATTTGCATGTCTAAGTGATACAGGATTCGATCTTAAACGATTGCTTTTCATGACATCATTCTCACTTGCAATTTTGTAATAAACAGTGATTGTTTTATCAGTGGATTTTCTCAAAATTAAAACAACTTTTAAAAGTTTGAAGTAACCTAAGGCTTAAAACCCAGGCGAATAGATGCAGTAAATTGAGATTAGCATGACAATTCTTTAAGCCTGAACAAACCCTTAGATTCTGGCTAGCACTAGTGTTGCACATGAGGATGTATTACAAAATCAATACAAAAAGATGGCTCTATGTCTAATAATGACCAAACGGAAAAGCAATATTATGCTGTTCTCATTCACCTTGGTGCAAGCCTGAAACAAGTGCAGCTACTCCCTATTTATATCAGAATCAGGAATGCAGAAACGCACTGCAGTTCTGTATAAATTATCTTTCTGATTTACTGGAAGTAAAGAACTCCTCCTAAGTGAAAGAAAATAATTTTGTCCTTTTTTCTCAAAGGCAAAATCCTCCAAATATAATTTTAAGACTTGAATCATGGTACGTGGCAGTTTCTCCCTATTCTGCTATTAGATTCTATCCCAGTGATATAAACTGTTTGCAAAGCAAGCAGAATTTGACTGGTTTTTTGTCCATCATATGTCCATCACCTCTGGGATGTTTGTATACACTCTGACTATTATGACATAAAATTTTTAAGGCTTTTCTTTTCAGGAGATTACTAAAAAAGACCATTAGTTTTGATGACTAATTTGCAATTTCATCTCAGCAGGAGCCTTGCTGTTCACAGGTTTTATTTGGCTTAAAATAGTCATTAGGAAACTGTTCCGTCTCTTTCCCAATGTTCCCCAGTAAGAGGTACTTCACAGAGGGAAACCCTGCCACCAGCTGTACCGTGCATTTGAAACCCATGAAGAACCGACTTCGAACAAGGAGAGTCAACCTTTTTAATGAGAAAATCCAACTGGCCTGCAGAGTGCGATCCTGACACCCAGTCGAGTACGTCCTGGTCCCACAAATGCTTCTTCTTTCTGTACCACCAGGAAAAAGCACCTAAACAAAACAACACAAAAATCCTCCAGAAAAGCTGTGCTTTTCCCCATGATTTATTCCACTGTTGTTCAAGGCCTTCTCCAGCTGGGAGGTAGCTGGCTGTAACGTTTTGAACTCAGTGGGACTGAGACACGATACACTTTCTAAGGCGAGCACCATCAATCATTTCAATCAAGTAGATATTTTTAGATGATTAAAGACTTTGGAAGTTGCTCTTTCTGAGTTTGAGTATTGCACCAGATCTGGTAAATGGCTGTGCATTTTTGCTACTGCACCAGGCGTTTTAAATATTTTCAAATTGAAGGTATCAAGCCCTGCATTTACCAGCTGTAAAGATTTGATAAAACTGACAGAAGATGAAAGTGGAAAAAGTGTGTTTCAAAGTAACATTGGTAATTAATGAAAGTGAGTTGCCCAAAAGTCCAAGATCTGGAATGCAGAAAACCTTCACCAAATTAGAAGCTGGCATTCAACTCAAATGTAGTTCTAAACTATAAATAACGGTTTTAAGGAGTCAGTTTTAAGTATTATAAACAAATGGACTTCATGTTGGCTTTAGCCTTAAAATGCTTGATGTCCCTCTCATTTAAGCTAGAAATACTCATACTTAAAAATGGCGAGTAATTAACTTTTCTTTGTTTCTGTTTGTTTAATGAATGCAGTCTCTGCTATTCTCTGTGGAATTATAAGTGGACGTTTCTCTTCCAAGAAGTTTACAGTAGGAAGGCAGCACAGAAAATATTGTACACAAACCAAAGTGCTGGAGTTGGGTCACTTCATTGCCATTCTAAGTAATTCTTATTTTTTCAGCCTGGTTTCCTAAGGAATCTTGTTCTGTTTGCTTGTGCGTCTGTTTATAATAGGTGACCCTTTCACCTCATCTCATTCCAATGGATTTGACCCCATTAGCCAATACAAGAAAGAAGCAGTTGGTAGCTAGTGAGAGGTGGAAGCCACCCAGAGGACAGAGTCCCTTTCTGACCTCTCATGGACAGAACAATGCTGTGAGGATGACCCTCAGCGTAACCCAGAGCATCCCAATAAAAAAAGGACAGTCACAACCAACCTAACTTCAGTAACGTCTTCAACTGGGGCTTACATTTTACAAATTACTAGCAAATTACTCTTATAAATTATCAGTGAAACCAGTTCTTCGAGTTTCTCACCCTTATGGATTTTCTGGTGTCTAAAAAGCGAGACTGAAGCTTTTCCAATGTGTTGCAGTATTCATCAAGTCTTGATCCATAGGAGCGCACGGATGCTTAGTCCTGTTACAGTTTTAGCATAATCCCACTGAAATCATGATCAAGCAGGAAGTTCAAATCCATTAGAAATCAGACTCACTTAAATACAGCATATGCCCAGACTACTAATTTATGGTAATTAACGATACCACACCTGCCAGAAAGAAGTGCATGTTGGGAATAATATGCAGCAAAAGAGGGATGGGCAACCCCAGCACAGAGGTCACTGTGTGAGGATTTGGGGCTATGTGGAAGATGGGATGATTCTGAGTTCGGGCAGAGCAAAGGATGAGATGCGGGTAAGAGCAAAGGCAGTGCTGGATGAAGAGGAAGAGAGAAGGTCCAAGGTGGGAGTGGGAAAAGAGGTGCCCCAGAGCCCATGGGAGAGCAAGACTGAACCTGGTGGACAACGTGAGCAGGAGCCAGAGCTGGACTTAAGAGGAGCAGAGACACAGGGGAGCAAGAGGCAGCAAGGGGGAGTACTGCACCAGCCAAAAGGCATTGTTTGCCACCACTTGATATTCCAAGCCAAAGTTAGGGCAGAGGCATCAGAACCAGCAGAGAAAACTCAGGGTTAGTTTTCATCCTGTCAGTATTCGGCACAAGTGTCCACGGAGAAGTACACCAGAGACCACTGGAAATGCAAGACCTAAAAATAGTACAGGGAGCAAAAAAAGCTGCACTTGTCTAGCAGATTCCTTCATCCTTTTTGCCTAAGACAGTCCACCACGGCAAATTATTTCTCAGGAGAAACCAAGTAGTTTTAAAGTGTCAGATTCTCTAAATGCGTGAAGTCAGAAACCGCCCTCACATTTCCATTATGTGGTCATCCTTGCAATGCCACACCACACTGACAGGCAAGATTGACTGGATAAAAGGATGGTGTCATCTACAATACTACTACATGTGACTCAGCGGTTCTTATACTTTGTAAAACAAATGTCAGTAATTCAGTGTCTCTGTAGCAAATACCCTCTGCCAAGACCAGACATTCAGCAAGGTCAGAAAGGTCAGAGAATCATAGAATCGTTACGGTTGGAAGAGACTGACTTGGTGAATAGGACTTAGGACTCACTGTGCAGCATGAAGGCTGACAAGCTGATGGTGAAGTTCAGCTTTTCAATAATTACATGTAAGGGAATATCTTGATTTTTGTCCGAGTGTTCAGATCAAAAGACAATGTGATGTTTCTGGGTAAGATTCTTGATGCTTTTCCTCTTCTTTAAGAGAGGAATACAGCAACAAATGATGCAATCCAAGTTTCCCAAACTGCCAAATCTGCAATTTGGTTAAAAACAGATTCCCCCTTTCCTAGCAAAAAAACCTCACCCACAAACACATAAAGCTTATATATAAAATTACAGTTTCGTGCCCTCACTGGTGTTATTTAGCTCAACATACTTTTCCGAAGTTCTAACATTAGAGAGCAGGAGCTCTAAACACTTTGGCAGTACCCCTTGAAGTGAGGGCATCCTGGTCTATAACCAAGGGAAGGAAGCCTGCTCCCCTATGCCAACGAATTAACCTTCACTTTGTGAGAGCTATATGTGTGAGAAATTTGCGATAAAAATAGCATAGAAAGCAACAGATGTTTGTGAGAAAGAATTAAACAGGTGTCAAAACTAGCACCCCAGGAGTGATAAGAAGACAAATGAAGAAAATATGAAATATGAGAGATGAACATCACATATCTGGTTTCTGATAATGTATTACCTCCTCTTGCCAATTTTGGAAAGCTGTAAGTATTAACTTTTGCTATTTCCTCCATTGATTTGTCCTGCATCAACTTTCCTGATGCATGAATTTCAATTTGGTCAGCCAACACACATGTTCTTTCACAATGTACTGAATAAAACAGACAAGAAAGCTTCCTTCTGTTTTTTTTAAAAAAAATAATAATTAAAGCATGCGCTGCCCTTTTCATCAGTTTTGCCCTTCAAACGTGCATGTCAAACGGGCTTCTAAGTCAACACATGGCAAGTGTAAAAAGTGTGACTAGAGCCATTCCCAGCAAAAGGAGCTGCCGACCAGATGTGCATCACACCCTCTCACCAAAGCCCACTCCACGGCAGAGGCACTGACGGTTGTTTCACACTGGGGCACTTCCCAGCCTCTTGCTCCAAAAGAGACAGGCTCCGCAATGCCACTCTAGCTCTTGTAAAATAAAGTATCAGTTACGTTCATGTTTTAAAGGAAAAGGCAAACAAATTTGTTGCAGCCTTCGGAGCGGAGCCCAATGCAATGAGTGATGTTGCGTTTCACTGCCAACAAAGTCTAGCGGAGACAGTTTTGGATGTATTTAAGGAATAATAGAAATCTGAGACTCTCATCCTCAGCTCAAGCTCTTTTCTTAATAAGGTGTCACATCCCCTCCCTTCCTTCTCACACATATTTTCTCATGAAAAATCCTTGCTTTTTGCTGATCAGAAAAAACTGACAGATCTGCTCCTGTACGGAGGGTGACACTGCTGGATTTCAGTAGCAGAAGAGTAGGGAAAGGCAAAAAAGCAGTAGTGACTGCCATTGTGCATGCCGCACGTTGATAAGGCTGTGGCACCCACCATGAAAATAAAGCAGGGACTGAAGGAAGTTTTACAACCAGTGGTTTGGCAATTGTAGCATAGAAACAATGAACAAATCCATGAGGGGGGGGACGTCTGTGGTGGTCCTCAATCTGTTTGTAATATAGAATACTTGTTGGGTCTTATTTACAGCGTGCAGCAGAGATGTCTTGTTGCCTTCCATAATTACGCTGGCAAAAGTTTCCAGTGTAGAAGCTGTTTTATCACAGTACTAGTGCTCAGATGAACATGGCATCCCACCAAAAACTGTGGGAAGGCATAAGAGCTTTTATAGTTGCATCCGTGTAAGCTGCTTTAGCCACATGCCACCAAAACAATAGAGTGTGAAGTGGTCTGAAAGCCTTGATTCACTCAGGGTCAAGGGAAACTAAGGATGCAGGTATGGGGTGACAAGTCGGGTGGACGAGTCTCATGTGCACGTGGGACATGCAGTGAAGTACCCACAGGCACACTTTTGCACTGCCTCCATCTTGAAATTATGATCATGAGTAGGTAATTCAGATAAAGAACGAAAAAACATCTAAAACGTGAACCCAATATTTTCGACCAGCTTTTTTTTCAGCAGTCCGTGACAGAGATTCAAAGGCTGAAGTCTCCTTCAGTTAAAAAAGCATCATGAAAAGGCAAAACCACTCACCCCTCATCTTCTGAACTTACTTCATTTTCCTTGCAAATGTTTTGTATCAAGTCAAAGTCACTTTTTTCTCCATCATCCCTTCAGACTTCATAACTGAGGAGTTAGGGTCCGCGGGCATGGGAGCTCTTCTATGGACCTCAGTGAACAGTGGATTGGCCACTACGTGAATATAAACCTGTGTGCAGGAAACAGCCCATTAGTGCCTCTTTCATCATTAACCTCTTTGCATACCCCTATTTCAGGTGAACATGCACACTATATTTTATAGATACTTTCAAAACCAACAGACTTAAATTTAAAACTGAAAAAATACCTAAGTCGTAATTACGACCATTTCAGCTATGATAAAAAACTTCTCTAATGCAAAGCTTAGTTCTCATGAAACTGTGGGCTTCATTCAAGGAAGTGGACCCAGCTACTCAGTTCCTACTGCGTTTGATTCTAATTACTTCACTAAAATGTTTTTTAAAAATCATGGAGACGGGTATACAGTGTAAACATAAAGACTTGTATACATGATTTTAGAAGCAGTTTCCTTTACTCAGTTTCCATTTACTACAATATTGGATCTATTTAAGCATGTTCCATTAACTTCTTTCATTACAAAGAGAATTTGTAATGTCTTGGCCAAGATCACTATAAAAGACAACGTTCACAAAAGGGGTTGTTGCCGATTATTATATGGTATCTGGTTATACTTAAGGTATCTCCTCCTGGTATAGCCCAGAAGGCAAGCCTACAAAAGAAGAATAAGTTGTAGAGAAAGGGATTTGACCCATAGCTTCCACTATGTCTAGGGGATCTAGGTGATCCCACAGCCTAAAACACAACTGAGGTTTTCTAAAAATAAATATGCAGTAAATACATATAAATCTACAAACAAAAGCTTTCCAACTGCTCCCACCCCATGTGTAGAGCTGCACATTGTACCAAAAATGGGTCTGATTCTAGGTTGCTCTTCACCTAAACTACAGCCTTGCACCGGCTGATAAATCTGAGCAACGGAGCGGTCTAGATCAGAGATCTGCGAGAGAACATCTGGTGAGACCAGCGTTATTTCTAAAACCAAAGACATTTCCATAGATTTTCACAGTCAGCCCAGAAAATGAGGGTTTGGGCAGAGAACTTGTTCTTTCAGTGAGCAATGCCATGAAGATAAAGTGTCAAGGACAGTTTGCAGATCGGAGTCATGCTTTTAACAGTGCTTCTGTGGTAGTTTATCAGCATGGATAGGAAGAGACCGCATAGAATCATAAATTGTCTAGGTTGTACTATTTTCCTTTCCCAGTCTTTCTTTGAGTGTTACTCAGCGTCCATATCTAATATATCCCCTTTGGCTACATACTACATCGAACTCAGAGAGACAGACAGGGATTTGGGTCCAGGGAAGATCCAGGGACTTGGATCTTCACCCCTTCAAGCCCAGCTCTCAGCAGCTGGATGGTCACAGACCTGGATGCTCACTGAGTGGACCTCCTCTCTGCTCTCACACCACTCATGCTCTGTCCCAAAAAAGGAGGCCACAAGACATGTCGAGCAGGGCAGAAGGACAGAGCTCACACCGACAAGGAATCCAAAGTCTGTTTGCTTCCACTGCTTCGTACGGTGGGCAAGGTGCATACAGTCCTCACCTCAATAGCATCTCTGGGAGCTAATCATAGTTACGGAAATGTTGGGAATGAAAGAGTGAGAAATCCACACCCCAGGTGAATCATCCACTAGGAAAAAAAGAGCTAAAAAACCCCAGAATCATAGAGACCTCTCAAGTAAAGCAAGTGATTGGAACCAGAACATGCTTCCCATTCTCTTTCCCAAAGAAATTCCCTCTCTTTACCTAGCACATGTTAGCTTTGGATATCTGAACTAATTCATGTCAATGGCAGAACATAGACAAATTCTGTATCCTGGCTGCGGTTCTTTTTGGACAATAGTGAGACATTTTATTGCATTCTAATATTGTTGTACATATCAGCACCTGTTGCATGTGCATATTTTAGGGTTTATAGTTTTATTGTTTTATTGTGAATTTCCTGTTCTTTCCTTATTGAAAGCAGATAGCTGTGATTTTTCACGCCCATTTTAAAAATACATGCAATGGCTGTCACAATTTAGCACTTCAGATGCAAGCAGTTTCAGCTTCCTGTCCAAAAATCATTCTGCAGATTTTGTCACCTTGCAATCCCATTTATAAGCGTAAAACACAAGTATTCAGTCCAGTGTGACTGGCTGTTTTTCCTTGCAGAGGCTTGAAGAGCCATTGAGGCATTCTTTGGAGATTTTCACTATGAGAAATCATGGTACATTTTTCATTCTTTGGAGATTTTCACTTTGAGAAATCGTGGTACATTTTTTCTGTTATTTTTCCTTACATAACTCAATGCTTTTGGCAAGAACAGACTTTATCCTTAAAGTCTGATACCATTAAACAGAAATGCTGCTCTAGAATTAATCAGTAACTGCCATTTTGCAGAAGAGATTTGTTGTGATTTGTTCCAATTTTAAGATAAACTGTCATTGGATTAGCATAATCTAATATTTCAAAATGCTAAACTGCTAGCTATCTCCACCACAATTTTCAACAGTAAGGTTTAGGTATTTCAGGAAAATGGGAAAATGAATCCTTCTATTTAATGGAAGGAGCTGAGACAGTCCATATTCTTGTTAAAAATAAAGGCAGAAATTCTGTTTCTGTGAAATGTATCATCAGGTTTTTGACACGTTCCATGTGCCCATGGCAAAAATCACTATCTGATAAACACGTAGACATGATAAATACACAAACCTTTGGCATTAAAAGGAAAATGGTCCCATACACTTTAATATCAAATTGCTAATACCAAAATACCAAGTAAGCCTTTACTAATACTTCTAAATTGTCTTCAGCTAAAAGCAAACAACATTCAGTTCATCTCAAAGGAGTGCTTTGAAAGAAATGAAGCTCAGTAGTGAAAGACTAAGAAAAATACCAATCTGCTTTCTTATATCTTTTTTTAAAATTCAGATCAGCCTTACCGCAATCCAAAAAAATGAAATGACACCTTTATAGAGACTCCTAACCACTTGTTTCTGTCAACGGGCACGGTCTCTTGAGCAAAGCCTCTAGCTCCAAGCATAAGGTACTACCCCAATAGTACCAGCCAGCATTTATGAGCTCTCACTGTTGGGCGCGTCGGCTTCCAGGTTACAATTTAGTCACGTACTGAAAGTATCTTCCCACTGCAGTTCTGATCTGAGCTAGGGCTGCTCTTCGCCATCTCACCAGCAGCAACCTGATGAAAAAAAGTAGGTGGAAATACCCATGACAACAAAAAGTAGGCATAGCTTTGTCATTGCTTGGATAGTAACTTGCCAAGCAAGTTACTAGCCAAGAGTTAGTGAGAAGACCCTGGAGAGAGTGGGACAGAAATTCAAGTGCATTAACTTATGAATGACTTCTGCTCTCAGTCCAAGGTAGCCCAGAACAGAGGAAAAGAAGGGAGGAAACTGTGCATGGCTCTCCTGGGATTTCCCGATGGCCCAGTGCAGCTGCAGCAGTACCAACCATGACTCACCACGAAAGCACAGACACGTACCTCCCACACGCTCTTCCACGCAAAAATGCAAGAGAAAGAAAAGGAGCAAATCATGCTGTCCTGAAGCCTTCCCACAGGCACTGTGGCTGTCATCCGTTGGGCTGAGCTCCTTCACCAGTGTGGAAATTTAGGTTACTACAAGGTACATCCAACTTGCAGGCAGGAAGAGTGGGCACCCCTAGAGTGACCTCCTGCCATCCATGGAGCACTTCTCTTTTTTTCTCTCTTTTTTTTTTATGACTTTAGTTAGGGACTCAGCCATATACCACAAGAAACCGTACAGGAAAACCAAGAGTCCTACACTTGAAAAGGAACAGTGCTGGCTGGCCCAAGCAGCCACTTAAAAATACAACTGTGACAGGAAAGACACAGCATGTGAGCAGACTGTCATGAATGGCTCTATTTAATGCGGGGGAAGAACCAAAAATAGAGGTTTCTAAAATAGCCAGGTCAGACATTCCTTTACAGACGAGATCCCACAGCGTGCTCCCGAGATGCCCCATGCCAAACGCCAGTGCGGAGCTGACGCTGCCTCTCCAGCCTTTGCTGCTCAAGCTCGGCTCAGCGCCTGGCAAAGAGCAGCTCGTCCTGCTGGGGCCAATGGACTCTACAGCAGGGTAGGGTGCAAGTGGCAGCGACAGAGTTCCTGGAGGAAAGAGCAAGTTTCTGTCTATGGACACAGAAATCGGATCAACTCACCCAAATCCAGCGCCTGTTCTCAGGAAGAAGCACATTCTTTTCTTCTGACTTTACAACCTGCCCGTTCTTCCGCACGCATTCAAAAAAGAGAAAACTTGTGGGTGAATGGATGTGGTTTTGTTTCTTAAGCTGGTCTTTGTCTCTTTAATTCCCTTGTTTCCTTTTCAGCAGGAACATTTTCCCCACCTTATTTGAGACTGGAAAGCATAGGAGAACCCTCTTTTCAAACAATACTTTTGGCTGCAATACATGTATTTTGTAATTACATTTGTTTTAAATGCTGTCCAGCTAATCTGGTTATATCCCAGGGCCATTTTCCCTGGTTTTAGCTCTGAAACAAATGATGATTTATTTTCTGGTTGTTACTTCAGTGCATAGAGATGTGATCTTGAAGGAGCCTCATTTGTCATTATTCAGGACATTCAGCAATCAGGCACAAGAAACTAATCAAAGTGACTAAATGATGTCAGCTGACTACAATATTATTCTCCAAAACTTTAAAGCAGTGCTCTGCAGCTGTATGTAAGTAACCTTTCTACTGGGAATTGATGTCTTCTAGGGTTTTGTGTTTTGGAGGAACATGTGTTTAGGGACCTCACCAGCTGCCTATGGAAAACCATTTTGCTCTTAAAGCAAAACCATATGTCAGGCCAAGGTAAGGGAAGCATTTGAAATAAAGAAAAATGTCTTAAAAAGTGATGCTGAAAACTGTCAGACAGCTAGCCATGCACCGCAGGAGGTGGTAGCAGATTCGAGTCCCCCCAGAGCTACAGGAGGCAGGGCGCTCTGCAAAGGGATGAATTTCCATTCTTAACCTGTGAGGGGAGGAGGGAAAAAATAGAGTTGCAATTAGCAGTTTGGCAGTGGCTCTGTTTTGACTGAACAAGGCCCCACAGACTTTTAAGCAACATGCTGGCACTGTTTGCCCACAGCCAGCTTCCCACGGTGCCGCTGAGGTCCGCACTTCACGCTCGGGTCTGGTCCTGCTCCCCAGCAGCCAGTCAATGCTTCTCCCATGGGGAGAGCCCTGCCAGACCAGTGGAGCATCACCAAGACCTGGGACTGTGGGCCGCTGGTAGCCGAGAGAAGGCTGAGAAACAGACATTAAGAGCTATAAAATGCTCAAGATGGCAAAGGAGAAGAGACCGGAGGGGAGATGTCCTTCCTAAGACCAAGGTCCGGCACTGAGTAGAGGGTCCGAAGTAGCAGCATCCACACAAAAAAAACACATCGGTGTGCAGGTGTCCTGAGTAAATGTGGGGGCGGGAGGACAATCCACATTGCTATAAATCCACAAAAGAATTTGCAAAAGCATGTGCAATGTCTTGTCCATTGTCTCAGGCCCGCAATGTGTGCCTGTGAAAATCATATACATACAGATCCCGTACACTCTGCTTATTAACCTTGCTCTTCGGTGATGTCCTTGCAACAGTGAATATGATAATTATCAGTGGTTAATTATAAGCCAAGCCAGGCATGTACGAATGTAATCTCCCACTGCACAAAAGGGGCCAAAACAAGAAAGAGGCTGTTATATCTGTCATATAAATCATATGTATGTCAATGACACAAGCAGTAATAAAAATAACTTGGCTACTGTACCTTTGTCAGTACTTACGGAACACCAGTAGTATTAGAACCAAAATAATAATTAATAATAATAATAATAATAGCTAGATATTGCTTTTCAACCTGACATCAAACAGCAACATGAAGGTGCTTCTGGAAGGAGTATAAATGAGCACAATTTGCTCTGCTGAAGAAATATATCTGCACGGTAGTACCAATAGACATCTCCCACAGGTACACCCCCTAGCGCTTGACTTCAGGACCCAGTACCTCCTCAGTATCCTCACTTCCCCAGCATTTCATCCTAATGTCCATGTCCAGCTGGTCATTTTCTCTCCCTACACCCTGGCAGGTCAGCCTCCCCCCCTGATTTCACAGTCTCTCTGTCTATACGGTTGTTCCTCTTCCAGCCTGTCTGGGTGCAATGGACAGAGGAGTCACAAGAAAGCAAGCTGTGCATCACCTCTGACCACACTACAGACCTAGCAGTGGGAAACAGCCATCACAAGGTCCTTCTGGCACCATCCCTGTAGCCTGAGCCCGGAGCACGCGATGCCAAGTCTGTCCAGCACAGGAACTGTGGAGGCTCCAACACACCACAGAGAATTTCATTGCTAAATTCTAACAAGTTTCTTCTGAGCATGAATAAATTGCAATATTTCAACTGTTTATAACTTGGCAAAGCATGAGTGGATTTTCCCTAAAGAACCAAAAAGCACATCCCTGACATAAAGGCAGCTCTTGTGCCAAACCGAGAGCCCCTACTCCAAAGCTCCAAGGCACTTGAACTTCACAAAGAAAAGGTCACCCAACCTTTTTTAGCCTTGGAAACCAATGCATTGTTTACCCTTTGCCTTGTTCTCATAAACGGCAGAACTACTCCAACTGATACTTTCAGAAATAAAAACCTGCCCAAGGCATGGAAAATTCGCCTGAAAGAAGTTTTGGAAAAGTTGCGGAAAACGAAAACCAGAGTTTTACTGTGGGAAATAACGAGCGGCCCTGTGTACTAGGGCTACCAGCCTACCTGAAATCGCACGTTAGAGCGGTGGGGTAACAGCACCTCTCCCTGCCCTGGGGCCCTGCTATACCTGCACCCAGAAGCTCAGGCTCCCCTGCTCATGCAGGCAGGTCTCCTCTCCCAGGCCACTGTCAGCCACAGCAACCATGATGCACACATTCAGCAGACGCTGGTTTGGGAGGCGACTGTCACCCGCGGCAGAGCAGGAGACGCTGGTGTCACCAGGACTCAGCTGACAGGTTTCATTACTGTGATCCTAATATTTCAGGTCAGCAGCATGAGGCTAGGAAGGAGCTCGTATGTCACTGAGGTCCCTGCACTCCCCCGTAGAAGACACTCTACGCCACAAGCGGCATGTCCCAACACGACTCATAGACTAAATAGCTAAATCCCTTTCTTCCTCCAGATCTCTACAGACTCTCAGGGCCATAATATACCCCATAATGTATTCCCGCAAAGCCTGCAATAATTCTCTTGTCATAATACACCAAGGATACAGGCCAACAAAAGCAGATTTGTGTTTCATCTTACATTCTGATCTCTGAAGTTATGCTAAAAGAAAACAAATTGAAATGCAGAGGCACTTTTTTTTTTGGAACCCATTTGTGGTTTATTATCACAATGAGCTAAACAGGCCTGGCAGAAACATGTGATCTACACAGAACAAGCTTTCATGTGAGCCAAAAGACCACTTCCACCATTTAAAAGGAAGAACAAAGATCAGGACAGTTCCAAGGGGTGACAGAGGGAAGGTGTGGACCTCAAAGAATTAGCAAAACACTTCACAGGAGTAACAGAAGAACCCAACAACACTGTCTTCTCGGTTTCCACAAAGGACACAGTTGGATAGATTCATTTTCCTTTTCCCAGAAATAATCAGATCTTAGATTAAAGTCACATACCGTAATATAAAAATCAGATCACATCACGGAAAAGCATCTCTTCCATATAAAACAAAAATGCATTTGTGAAAACACATGGAGGGAACGAGTTGGTATATCTATTCTTGTTTACTTATCCCGGCAAAGAGGGGAGGAAACATAATATTTATAATCATTTGTTCTTTATTATGGTGTTTCGCTTTGCACCCCAGATCATTATCATGCTTTTTACACGTTATCAATCTGCTGAATTCCCACTGCATCTACCTTCCTTTGTACCTTCTTTTTCATATGTGTTTCTTGGGTTCAGGTACATACTTTATAAATCTCTCTTTTTTCCTAATTTTTTCTTTCTTTTTTTTTTTAGGTAGATCTCCCCCACTGTTTTTTTGTTGGATTTTTTTTTAGCATGAAGTTTTTTTCAACCTAGAATTAACTTCAGCATGGAGTTAATTTCATGCTGGAAGTAGCGAATGAATGCTGTTGGACACTCATCTCTAGCAAGTGCTGGAGAGGTGTTCAACCCTGTAAGAGGTGTCTTCCAAACCAGTTGGAGGAGTTGTATTTACCTTTCTATTTAGACAGGCAGTTTCATTCCTAATAGCCGCATAACCTAAACCTGAATCCATCTGACAATCAACAGAAGTAGCTGCCAAGGAGAGACATACATCAAGGCTGACAAATAGACATGTGGCATCTATAAAAAGCAGGAAGACAGCAAACCTTGTCTACCCATGGTGGGCAGGAAACTTTTCATTCGTTCTCCTGGCAGACTAGAAGAGTTGCCCAAGAGAGTTATTTCCAGCCATGGCGTCTGAGAGCACTCATGAAGTCACATTCACATAGAGGTATCCAAGAAAACACGTAGTGTAGCCTCTTCAGGGAATGTGACAGACATGGTCAGTTCTTTGATGGGTTCCTATTTCCCAGCCTACATCTTTGTCTTCTCTGTTTCATTTCAGCCACAAATAAATACATATACACACATATATATTTTCTCCCTCTTCTTTAAAGTAGTGGTTGATTTACTGTCTAGATGGGGATTCAGGTCACAACTGTGATATTTACCCAAAGTCCTCTTAACACATGCAGAATGCATGAGCATATTTAATGCCTTCACTTCTTTTAGGTTTCCCTCATTCACAAAAGGTTTGCCTGCTCCTCCTTGCAGCTGTAGCATTGTAAGGTTGAGGAAAGAATATTTTGAACATTATCAGGAATTATTGACCCCATTAGACCCCAACATAATGCAAAGACATTGCAGGGGCAAAATTTGCAGCTTTGTCATCACTGGTCTCCTTGATGGCATGCAGGAAATCTTTATGCATGCCTTTCCTGTTCCACAATTTGATAATAGCTGACATAATTAAATCCTATAGGTACATTGTTCAGTCTGTGTTCTGCATAATGGAATTTACAACAAGTACAAATATTACAAGATATAATTAAATTTATATGTTGAACAATATAATGTGGATAAATTTTATGTGCCTGCCAAGATAGATTAATGAGAGGTGCTCTTCTATACACAGAGACATGAAAGTGAAATTTAGGATTTTTGACTCAGGTACAAAATGAGCTGGAGAAAGAAAGTGACATTCACATCCAAGGCAGACTTTTGGTTTTAGTCAGTTACTGTTCTTTCTGCAATCACAGCAGAATTTTTTTCCCCACTATCTCCAGGGACTGTCTAGAATTTCAACACAGGAACAGCTACTGGCAGCCTTATTTTCCTGGACTGATTTTGCAGGCTTTTTTTAAATCTGACATCCCTTTAATTAGCATCTTCAGAGGAAGTTGGGGCATGGATCTCAGGGCTTTGCACTATTTCTCCACTTTTCATATTTACGTTTAGCAAAACCAACAGCAATAAGGAGTCTGTATTCAGTCACTGGGTATTGTAGACCTACAACACCTGAGATTAAGTTTAGTGCTAAACAAGTCATGTACGTGGTTTCTGGGTGGCACGTCATGTAGTATGACATATATTATGAGTATAGTCAAGAATTTATTTGTTCCCACAGAAGCACCTCTACTGTGAGCACACATTAGGGTGCAGAAAGTTTTAGGGGAGAGTCCTCAGGAAGCTGGCTCTCATAAAAGTAGCTTCCTGGGATTTAGGGGTATTCTTGTAACTACTGAGTCTTAGACTCTTACTAAACATGATGGAGGAGATCCAGCTACATTTCTGGATTTAGATTTAAGCATGTTTGTTATTCCAGCAACCCTTTCATGAAAATTACAAATTGCTGTGGTTATCTTCCATCTATGGGACTTCGGGGTCTTTGAGTTGGTTTGGAAAAAGATGCACAATATGTAAAGTGTGTGTCTCACCTTGAAAGAGATCACCCTCTTACTGACATCTTTTAACTAGTAGTGCTTGCGCAATACATTCAAATTCCATTCTGGTGACTCAAGGACCCAAAATACTTTTTTACTGTTCTTCATCCATGCTGTCCTTAAAACAAGAAATCATGGCAAGAATCCAATTTGCAACTCAAGAGATGGAGTATGTTCTTCCTAGATATCCTCAATAGACCTTCTTAACAAGTAAAAATATCATGGAAAAGCTTCCTCTAACTTCCAAAAATTTCTTATGGACAGTAATACATGAAACAGTTAATTTCTTGCTTAGTCGTGTCAGTTTTGCGCAATTAAGAGAAAGAAGAGATTTTATGTGCAAATGAAAAAAATATGCACAAATACGTATGCGTCTAGATACACTCACACACTAAAACGTGCCATTTCATTTCTACAAGATAATTTTCACAACAAGACCTCATATAATCATCTGCCAACTGGATCTAGATCCCAATAAAAGATTCAGAGCACTGTCCTCACAGATTAAAAACTCCCAAGAAGAAACATCTGGTTTACTGCAAAGGAAGTCCAAATGCAACAGTTTATACCCTACGCAGAACACTGCTGCTGGTTAGGATTTAATGGGTTTTGTGGCACAAAAGAAGAAAATCTTCTTTGTTTCCCACACCATCATGAAATAGTAAAAATCTTCAGAGGCAAATCAGGGCTTGCACAAATAGAAACAATCCCACCCTGTCACTGAAGCTACAGTTACACAGGTTAAGCTTGAATTGGTTGGGGTTTTTTTCATGTATAAAGCAAAAAACCTCTACGTTTTGCATCTTTCTCATTTAAACCACACAGAGCACCTTCCTGTATATTCGCCATATACTACATTTGTGGTTCTGAAAAGGAGGCGTTCACCCAGGTTTTAGGTATCTAAACTGAGCAAAACCCAAAACGCAGAAGGTGTGAACGTGCAAATGGAAAGTGAGAGGCATCTCCAGGGGGCAGCTCTGAGCACCCTGATTAGATGCTTAAAATTTGATTGCAAATTCCCTTCCCAAATGCCCCTGTGTAAAACTGCATTTCTAAATATACTGCTGCAAAGCTAGTGCAGGTTTCTCATAAAAAAGATCCATACAATGGGAAGAAATCTTCCAGGAAAATGTTATAACAGAGGGGCCACAATGACATTTTTATTAAAATTATATTAAGGAAGTAATAATGTAGGCAAGACATAAAAAAGAAGCAATGAATGAATCAAGCGGTCACTGTAAATCATCAGTGAGGTTTCTTTTCATACAGCAACTTCAAGCAGAAAAGACCAGATCACAGAAAAGACCTGGAGATCACAGGATTCAGAAGACTACAGTTTCTGTATTGTATTACTATCACATACACTTGCTAATCAGACAGTAAACATATTCCCTACTGAAAATCTCACTCCACCCAAAACGTGCTCGCAACTTGAGAGCTTTCTCTAGTAGTCCCTATGCTTAGCAATGCATCCATCTACACGTGAATAAATTCCTTCTCTTCAACCCATCAGTACTGGGTTTTATTTTTAAGAAGATGTAACTTAGAGTGACACTGACACCAGGTGACTCCAGTTTCACTTGGGTGTGATGCACAGCTTAATAACGTCTTTCGCCTCTATGCAGTAGAAGAGGTAACTATTTGGCTGCTGCTTCTAGCTACTCAAAAGCTGTGCACTCCAAATACATGTGGAATAGGAAAAGGTTGTGTTTCCCCTCTCTTTTTGTGCATGAGACACAGGGTAGCAAAGTACGTGAGAAAAAAAACTCAAAACAAGGGACAGAAGGTGATAGACAACTCTTCCGCCCTAAAACACAAGTACAAATGTCACTGTATGAGTCAATATTTCAGTGTAAATACCACACAGTGCCTCACACGCAGAGTTTTCGGGGAGGGATTAAACGTGAGACTATCCTGAGGTTGGCTGTGCCCTGACCGCAGCTCTTCACTGATGAAAAGAAAGCCCAAGGAGGAGACACTAGGGAATTAACTCCACGAAGGTTTTGATGCCGTTCAGATTTAGTCCGTGATTACGTGAAATTCAGACCCAGTGAGAATCACCAGTCCCAGGCCATGCTTTTGAGGAGCTATTTATTCTCCTGTGCTAAATTACAGCCAGTCAATAGCTGTCTCGAGGCTCTTGGGGGACAGAAGGGTCCCTGCGGAGGTGTCAGAGATGCACATCCCTCCCGATGGTCCGATCAGAGGCCACAGCAGGGAAGGTGTGAGACAGCCTCCTCTGCCTTCACACCTCTCCCCGGCTCTGGCTATTCTGTTTCTGAATGGCAAGACAATTTATGATGCTAAATCAGCTGTTTCACAGGGCTATCTCAAAACTGCACCCTCCAGCTGAAAGATAAAGGCCCCTAGTATGTATTGTCACTGACTTATAATTATGTCACAAGCCTACCAGACCTAAAGATTTTCCTAATTCTGGAGTCATGCAGCATCTAAGATTCTCCGATTTTATCACAATTATGTTCAGAAATAGAAAGCAAATTATGAAAGCCTTTCAAAAATAATTTTGCATCAGTTGATCTTCAAATATCTGATGCCCACGATATAATATCTGAAGCTGCTGAGGGTCTTAAAATTGTTTTAAGAATAGTTACTTTTGACTTTCATCTGTTAATGTTTTTCTATTAGCAATTATCCATGCAGAGTGGAAATACACACTTGCTTTTTAAAAACAGCCTGTATTCACCTCATGTTCCACTTTTAAATATTGCTACTGGGACATATATGCAGCAATTCATAGATAACAAGGAAGCAGAGTCATTCAGATAGAAATTCAAGACATTGAGTAAATTGGATGTTTCTATGCTCTTATTCCTCAGACTCTTTCTTTCTGGACCACTATCCCTCTAGTTTTCCTGGCAAAGTTCCTGTCAAAGGTCACAGCCTGATCCTTAAATAGTGAATACTGCACATGTCCCTAGTAAGAATCAAGAGTTTAGAAATATGGAACTGCTTCAGAAAATTTGTGTTTGACAAGCCGCATACTTTTTTTTGTTTTGGAATGTGCTTTTCTCCCAGAGGGAGTTGCACACATTAGCATATAAAATCAATACATGGAGTGTGAATTTTTGTGCTGTTTCCAAAGGGGATTTTGCCCTGTAAAGCATTCAGATGCATATGCATTTATGCACAAAACAGTGACCTGCCTATTTACGTCATATACAAGACGTAAACATAATTTTGACAACCCATTCATGTATTGGATTGCAGCCAGCTATACAAACCAAACTCTGCAGCTGCACCAGTGAAGCAGCAGAACAGTAGCCATAAAGGACAAAGCCTCCTCTTAAGGCTGGACTGTGTTGTGGAGACTGGGACACAACTTGAGGTAAATCTGCATATACTTCATCATAATTCTGTAGGAGGTTTTAGGCATTATTCTTCATAAATAAGACTACTGATTTGCGCCAATTTTATCCTAGCAAACTAAGACTTGAGGATGTTCCTACATACAGAAACACCATATCTGATGTTTGCTGTACATGCACAAGCACCCCAACCACAACAGCTTTCATTTCTGCTGAAGCAGAACCAACCCACTCACCTTCCTCAAAATTTCCGCTAGAGTTGCCTAAAGCTCAGAGACCAGCTTTATCCAGAGAATACAAAACCACAGCACTTAGATGGGAAAGATTTGCTGACGAGACTAAAAGCAATTGCTGTTTTCCAGGCTGGCATAACTCTTGACAAAAAGTTTATTTCCATTTTCCTCTGGGGGGAAATGAGACAAGAGTCTGACCCAACAGCATATTTACTATTTCATGCAAACAAAAATAAACTCAAAAGTCTAATTGTTTTCCTTGGGCCCTGTCCAAAGTGTTATGCAAGTGCATAGACAGTGAACAAAACCCCTGGGCTAGATCTTCCTCTCCAGCCGAGCCATGTAGTTTTTCTGACATCTAGTGGCATGTAACTGTGAGGTTTTTTTCTTCATGACTAACAGCATGTTTAGAATCACTTTACTTCCTCCTAGGAATTTTTGGCAGGAAGAGGCCTTCAAAAAAGCAGTTTATATAGGACAACCCTTGCCAGCCCCCACATTGCCCTCTGAAGAACGCATCTGCTGCAACACGTACTGAAGACCCACAAGGCACAGCACCAAATCCAGAAGACACAAGGGGTCATTCTACGGGCTTTATGGATGCTTTCTTTCCAAATGCAAGCTCTAAGGTGGCTTGCAGGCTTCCCCCCTCACCTTTAAGAGCAGCTGCAGCAAGTCACTGCAAGCACCTCGCGTCAAAACCTCTGCTATTGCTCTGGAGAACTTTTCCTCAGCTGCTGCTGGATGGTTAAGAAGAAGACACAAATCTTTCCCAGAACTGGCTTTGTGTGAGTTCTAGGCCTCCCAAATAAAGTGCGAGGGTTGCAAAGAAGTCCTGGAAGCACATCTTAAGGCAGGATCTGGTCACTTTAAAATAATATAGTTAATTATTCCTTGGGTTCTTAAAGCTCGGTAAATGCCCAGACATTTTAAAAAACGGACTCTGGAAATGCAGCCTACTTGAAGTTCTTGGATTAATTCACTGTATCAACAAAAGTTGCAGGGGGAATTTGGAAATGACCACAAAGAAATACTTCATCTTTAGATTTAACATCCTGTATTCCACATGTTTCTCATGGCTTGGACCCAGTGGCTTCACTGGGACTATGCGTACATAAGTAATGCTGCACTACAGGAGCAGGTCTGTAAAGCAAAATAGCTGGTGCTGAGGATACGACATCCACACAACCCCCAGTTCAAGGCAGGGACCACCTCAGAGAAGCTCTGACAGTCCAGCTGCGTGGACAGGACGGCCGCCAGTGGCGGCAGCACAAGAAGTGCTCCCCTGGTGCACACCTTCCCGCTCCTTCTCCCCAGAGGGACGCGGTTTGCATACTCTGAGGTTAAAATGGTAATGCGGATGTAGTTTTGTCTAGCTTCTTCACACGAGCACTTTTTTTCCCTGAGCATCACTTGTAAGATTCCAGGAGGCTGAGCCAGCCGTGTTCCCGTGCGCATCCTGCCTGCCTCTGGTGGCACGAGATACCAGCAGCTGCACAGCCATCTCAGCCACATGCTTGTGCTTCTGCACCAGTACCCACCTGCTCTGTAAAAGTGCTTTAAATTCTATGGATTAAAAAAAATTTTAAAATGTCAGGCTGAAGCTGCAGCTCTCCATCGGAACCAGATATAGCCAAAAGTTATTCCTTCCGTCAGAAAAAAAAAAAAGCTAGCTACAGCTTAGCTTTACATCTGTTGGTGTCTCCGTGTGCCCCTGTCTGATACTCCTCAGGGACCTCAGCAGGGACGGACTCTGCCCTTCTGCGTCCCATTCGTCTCTCCCTGCCCTTTTCTACCAGCTTCAGACCTTTGAGCCTCCTTTACCAAACAAACCACAGACACAATTTGCCCCTCTATTGCTCAGCAGTTACTACTCACACCTAAGTGTTCTTAGGCAGAATCAAAGGTAGATTCTCGTTTTCTCACTCATAAGCAGTCCCCCTGTAGTCAAGAGAATTGTTAAGGCAAAATATTTACAAGATATAGAGGTAGAAATAAAGGCTTATCCCTGAAAATCTCCATAGTTTCTCCCATTTCTAATGCTGGGTCATAGTTTTGCACATAACTAACATTGGTTTTATTTTTCTTTGTCTTAACACACAAATACATGACAAATGCATATTAGCTTTTTTTTTTCCCTAAGACAATATTCTGTTTGCATTATAATTCTTTTCTAAACTGAGAAAACTTTCCACCCATATGCAACTGTGGAGTGCCTGACAGACTCCCAACAGTATTTAGAAAGATTTTTCAGAGGAGCAATGCTGATGTGAGGCTTGCAACGGGACAGAGCACCAAGAATCACCTTTTTTGTGAAGAGGTGATGATTTAAAGGCGCCATTTTGGCATATGCAAAGCGCAGGAGGGTTCTCATCAGCATCCCATCCTCCGACAAGATGTACAGATGGTGCAGAGGGAATTACAAAGCTTAAGAATTCAGACAGTGCTGTGCACATTAAATACAGAACATACAGTACTTCATAGTGTGCAGGAGAAGAAATCTTCCTTCCAAAAGAGACCTGTCACCTTGACGAAGATGTATTGTCTGTATTGCGTGAATGTCTGCAACACCACTTAAATACAGAACATATAATGAGTCCTGCAGTTATACTGGAGGGAACATCCTGTTTTATTTTTCAAACGAGGCCTTATTCTGCTCTGTCTTGTACCAGTTCAAGGCAGGAGTCACTCCCCTGAAGTCCTTGGTGTTAAAGAGACATTTTCAGAATCAGAGCCACAATGCTTTTCTTCAAAAGAAAAAAGCATTAACTGCCAAACCTGCAGCCCGTCCAGTTCAACTTCCTTTCAGTGGGAATCACATTTATTGCTTGGGCTTGAACTTCTTCGTGGACATTTATAAACCTCTTCTCCAGTCAGTGCAGCTATCCCAATTCTTGACAGCAAGCGATTAATTTATGTGCCAAGCTGTGACCAAAGTACCTTACACACAAACAGGAAAAAGTGAGAGCGATCTTCTCCCCCTTTTCAAAACAGCATGGACTACTTCTGTGGTCTCCTACGACTGTACTAGTGTTACATCCAACCAAGTCACTTGTAAACCGGTTAACAAATGAGCACCACAGCCTAAAATTAGTAACAGGAGAAATGTTCAGCATTTTCATCCATACAAACAGAGCATGGATGGAAAAGGACCCTGTTTTGTTCTAAACCACATATCCAAAATCACGGGGCAAGATTCTTCCAAATGTTGGGTACCCTTATCTCTTGTTTGGCCGAATGGGATCTGAATGTGTCCAGGCTTTTATGCACGGCCCTTCCCTAAAGCATCAGCAAGAGAATGAAAGTTAAAAGCCCACCTGACTGCTAAAACCACAGTGCCAAGAAATATGCCTTCCATTAACTTTGAGACTGTGAAATGACACCTATTTGAAATGGACAGGAAATTTAAACACTTTTTCCAAGCACTTTTTTTCTTTAGTATCCTACTGAGAACAATTTAACCTCAGATGCTGGAAAATCCATGCTTTATTACAAACTGGGAATTTTCTTTGCATGATGACTTGCTTTTGCACACATTAACTGAGATTTCATGATTCCCAGCGCAGCAATTGGGTTAAGCAAGCACCTGCACTGCAAGAACTCCAAACGCGACCAGAGCAAGTCATGCTTATTTGTTGGGTATTGACAGTTAGTTGAAGCACAAACGGTGGAATAATCAATTCCACTTAGTCCTGAGCCCACTTTTTAAGGACCTAGGTATTATTTTAAAGTTTGTATTTACACCATCTGGGCATTATGGAACTGCCACCTGGGAGTTAGAAGCCAAAAGTCTTATATGGTAAGATATAAAGTCAACCAGTTATGCCTTTTAGTAAATTCCTGTAAACACTGGCCAATGAACAAAAAATTAACCCTATTGCCGGTGTAAGGTAATTAAAATGATATTACACATTTATAATTTTCAACCTCATTTTACAACATGACACGATTTGCAGTGGGTCAGCCCCTGGTGTGGTATGGTTCAGCTGTGGTGTAAATAAGATAAACACCTTTAATTTCACCTGGATTGTATCTGCTTACACTGGGGCTAGATTTCCCCCGTGGGTTTCTGTTTATTTATAGGCAACATGGTAGACCAGGATGACAAAGACACATATCTCAATGTTGCAGTTACATTAAAACTAGCATATTTATCAGGATACAGAAAATCATATATTCCTAAATAGCATGATATGTGGGAGACAAAGACACCTGCCTTGTAGGATTTCGAAGGAAGCATCACAGTGGGTATTAGCAAGTTCCTGCCAGTGAAACCAGCTCACGAATCTCACTGTGTGGAAACAGGAGTCACTTGGCATTTCAAACATTTGTCTCTGCCCCTTCTGTGCAACCCTGACAATGCAAAGAAAAGCAGAGAGTGACCCAAAATATGCCACTTCCATTCAAAACACGTAGCTTGTTGGAGCATTGTATGTCTCCCTGAATGGCTTGCTGCCCTTCCCCCATTAGAGCACAGAAGCAGATTCACTTTCAGGGATATATAACACTTGCACTTGCTCTTCTTTGCTCATCTGTAGCAAGAACAAGACCTGCTGCCAGCAGAGTTTAAAAAAATCTTTGCTAAAAAGATGCCCATGGCCCATTCCCAGCACAACAGGGACCGAATACCCAGTGTGACTGGCTAAAAATAAGGGGCAAGATGCATTTTTCAGCAGGGCAACCCTACTAAGATCCACCCTGTTCCTTGACACTTTTAACCTTAAAGGCATCTTGGACAATAGCACAAGGATTGTTTTCTATCCTCAGTCTTGTTTTCAGTCAGTCATATCCCCCGGTAAATAATCCTTGGCTTACCTTCCAAAAAACACAGATGAACGTTAGAACGGGCTCTGGATAACATATTACCTAATGCTGTTCAAGGCTAGGAGAATTACCTGCTGGAAATTATCTGGAAGGGTCCTAATGATTACCACAAGGTTTCTGCTAAACAGACGTTCTTAGCCAGTCTAGAGAGATTCTACCTTGGATCACGATTAATTGCTTGGATTTCATAAGGTGCACCAGATGTCAGGGTCAGCAAGTCCTCTTGCTGCTCCAGGAAAACTGCCAAAAATATTGGCTGGCTACATTCCAGGGCACTGACATCATGCAGCAGCAGGATAGCAGTCACCAGTCGTCCTATAAAGGTTTTCATTTCAATCCTGATTTCTAAATGGTGAGAACTATAGATAAACAGGAAACTGAAGAGTTTTTTGTGCCTAGAGGGACACACACCTACCAAAATTAATTCAAGCATGGCAAAGGATATTTAAGATTCTTCAGCTGACGCATGGCATAAACACCAGCCATGAAGAAAACAGACTGGAAAGCGAGGAAGATGTTTTAATTATTCCGAATCAGACATGAATTAGTGCCTTTGACTGTCTTTTGTCTGCCTGGAGAGTTCATTTTGGAAATCCCAAAATAAATTATTGCAGCCCTTTAACTGTAAGCTTTCCTTCTGCCTGAGCTCAGCTCTCATCAAGCTGGTAAGTCTCTTGTCTGGAAGAGCCAGAGAAGCTGCCCGCCCCTTCCATCCCAGCAAACGGTGATGGTAGCTCAAAGCAGACACAGGCAGGAAGGCCGGTGGGAACAACCAATTTGTTATGACAGCAGAAATCTGTGAGGTTTTTGCCTTCTTCATCCAAGAATAAGGACTTTTCATTTTCACAGTTCAAAATTAGATGGTCTAGGTCTAAAACTGCTCTCCAAATTTTTTTATGGAAGTTTCTGGAGATGGATACAGATGTCATCAGATCGGTCTTTTCTGGTACCAAGTCAAAGCTGTTTGTAACAGCAAGGACTGACTCGATGTAAAGTTTTGGCGGGCAAAAAGGGTTTAAAGAAGGTAAAAAGGACAGCAGGATTAGGTCAGGTAAAAACGCAGGACACACAAGCAGCAGCTAGGACAGGTGTAGGGAACTAAAGCAGCCAAACAATGAGTTTTTATCATTGCATAGTGACAGCTTCTTACAACAGAATATGAAAGCCTACGAGGGAGAAAACCTGGAAGAGAAGGGTGCAGAGGGCTGCTGATATGGTTGCTAAGTCCTTTTTTTTTTTTTTTGCAGTGGTTTAAAACAGTTTATCTTGAATTAAAACCAATGCAAAGGGTAACAAGAGACGATGTCCCCTATTACCATGTGCCCAGCCCTGAGAGCTGAACCCTAGCTAGACCGCTCTGGCCAGCCAAGACAAAGTGTTCCTCCCAGACCTCCTGGTATTTTTTAGCCATCTCTTCTCAGAGAGTTTGTCTTTAGTGCATCAGGCTGGTTTACCCCTGGAGAGCTTCAACCATCTGTAAGTAAATTAGTCATTAGAGAATTTGCTGTAGGTAAAATAAAGGGGAAAGGATGCTTGGAGAAAACTAGAGATGCCCTCACTGGAGAGCTTACTTTCACTGTGGAAAAGTCATCCATTTCCTCTAATGTTCATGACTCATTTACTGGACTGTATTATTTTTAGTTTAGGTGGTTGTTAAAGATGGGATTATGAGACGTAAATGTATGCCTGAGTGCTATTCCAACCACTTTCCTTGACACTGTGAATTGATATTGCAGGCATCATTAGGGGGTTTGTACTCTAATGGGTAGAGCGCTCTGTTAATAAAAATATACTTAATACACAGCCTTCATGTTAGCCTTTTTTGGCTCATTTATGATTGACTTTAGGCCATTTGATTCTCTAAAAAAGATTCGAAAATATCCATTGCCTTTTCAGCTGAATCAGGAATCTTCTATAAATTAGGTCTCTAAGAAGGAAGGACGATGCCAAGGTAATTATTTCATTCTATAGTTACCCAGCCATACCAAGCCTTTCTCTGCAAATTTCAGTAGACATCAGCTGAAAGGTCAGTATCGAAGGGGCATAAAAAAATTAAGGCCCATAATTTACCCCTTCAGAAAGGAAAGGTAAGCAGCATTTATGGTGCTAAAGGATTGTGCTACAATTTATGACTCAGAATTTTTAGCTGTTTCTTGATGGGTTTACTGTAGGTTTTCTGTATGTTATTTAAGACTGGTGGTCAGAAAAATAAGAGCATGTGTGACCTATAGAAATCAAAAATCATAGCAATGACATTTCATTGTCAGGTTAGTAGAAATATTCAAATATGTACTGTTACCTTAAATTCCTCACGTCTTGGCTTTCCACTAATTCTTGCTGTTAACATTTTAATTCATACTTGTTTGCTGCTCAATCAATTGTTGTAACGGCAAATAAAAATAAAGATGGAAGAAAATTCTAGAGGTCATCTTAGACACTGCTTAATTTTTTTTTAGAGGAATTGACAGACCTTTCAGGTTGGAGGTGGGGATATAAATCAATTTGATTAATTGATTGAATCGATTGCTAATTTGAATGAAATGTGTTATTGCTTAATATCCATCAAGAGAAATTGCATAATTAACACTAATGAGCTATTTTACAGAGTCATGTTTGCATTCCTATAAATAAAATTACAAATACAGGTAATACAAATATTTTAACACAGCTTTCAAATCTGTGTCTCTGTAACAGCTGACTGTGACTGAACCATTCAGTTCACGGCAGTGCTTTCATGGACCACCTTTGATACTTCATTGACCACACGCCCATGAGCAACAGACAAAAATTCCAGTCTAATCCATGCTCCTGCCCCAAGACAAAACCAACAGGATCCAACAGCAGTCCCAAAGTGATACAAATATCCTGTTTGTTGATTGATGATTTCAAGTGATACTAGTGTGCGTTTAAATATTTCTGCTAATACCATTCAGAAGACTAAGATCTCTCCTTCTGTAGGGCAGTACAAGCACTCGCATCTACAAGTCATTTGGGTATTTCCTGCTGGATTTCTCAACAACTTCAAGAAGCATCATTCTTTCTTCCTGCGACAGTCATCTTCAAGACAACCTGGTGTCAAGATTGATACCAATTGTATCTGCAGCGCTGTAATTATTTGGGCAGTTATTATGTTGAATTTCTCGATGAAACAGCAATATGAAATCACAGACATTTAATGAACTAATCTAGATTATAGATCTCAGGCTTAGAAATACAGCATTAAAACTCTAGACTTGAAAAACATTTTATACAGGACACATTCAAATTACCATGGAGTCCTAGCCTTTAAAACCTGGGTTAGTTTTCGGCTGGCCAGACAGACTATTCCTTTTTTTATATCTGTGGAGCTTCAAGGCAATCAGTTTTATTCAAGTCTGCTTTGAAAACAATCTTAGGTTGATAATTGTCTTTAAAATAAACTGAGGTGTGATGGAAGGGAGTTGTACTGGAAATTTGAATAGAATCTTAACTCAGATGTCTGCTAACAAATGATTGACAGCGTAGCAAGGAGTAAAATGCAGCCACACAGTCTCTCAGTGGCAACAAAAACTGAAGTCACAGTTTTTAAAATCTGATTGAACACTGTCATCTGGTGGCAATTTGAAGAGAGTACAAACAGACTCTAATCTGGGGTTTGTTCCACAGGCTTCTTCCATTTGAAGACATTTATTTTAATAATCAATTAATTTGCTTTAAATTATCTAGAACTCAGCCCAAGTTCTGGATTGTTCACATCATTAAAAAGGAAGCTTGGCACCACGGATCCTGCTAGTTAAGCCAGAAATAAGTTACCACAAATTACAATTTATATTGGAAGCAATGCCTTAATATTTTGGTTCTGCAGACTGTCACAGGCTCCTGCAGCAACCCAGCCAAGAGTTCCTACTGGGCACAGAGCAAATTTGTGCAGAAACTTCAGAGAAAGATGTGGAAGCGATTAGAAGTCTAACAAAATGAAAAATTCACATGTTACACACAGGTTGTATCTTACTTAGCAAACTGCTGAGCCGACATCTGTCTTAGCAATTAAATCAGTGAGTGTGGCTGGGACAACCCTTATAAATGTTTTTAAACATGGAAGAGCAGCTCAGCCATTTAGGTTTTCTAACAGTAAGGTGATACTGTTGTTGGAAATATTTCTGGTTTCTAATTTCAGATAATTATTTGTCAGAGAGAAATCAATAGGTCTCAGTTAAGATCTCAGCAAAGAAGTTTGTGTTCAAATATCTTTAAGGTCCCTTCCAGCTCTAACCATTCTATGATTCTATAATTCTAAATATGTACCTGAACACCTGTCATCAAGAGAAACCCTAGGGCTGTACAATGACCCACACCACATCCCAGAACAACAATGTGTGACCCTGACAAAGTCAGTTTTAGGTCCTTAAATTGGACAGAAATGTATAGGCAGTCTTACACATATGGTCTCATCAGCTCAGCAAGTGATAACAAGTAATAAGACACAGCAATAGTGGCTGTCACTGAAGAATCTAGAGTGATGCATGTGCTCTGAATGCGTTAGAAACAAAGCATGCTTGCAGCTCTGACACAATACAAATACAGGTAAATTCAACTGTAAATTAAAAGAAAAAAAACCCCACATATTAAAGAGCTCCTCTGCAAACTCAAACCAGCATGGAAACAAGGCACATCAGAATAACCAGGGCGGGACGCTCAGCTGTGCTGAGCAAGGAGATGGAAGAGGACCAGGTAGCTCCAAGACAGCCAATTCTGTAATGTAAAACTGAATGAGGACTTCAAGGAATGATATACACTATAACCTGCAGATTTATTAAAACAGGCTTCAGTTCTAAGCATTCATAGCTCTCTCTTGCCACAACAGAATAGATAGGAAAACCAGTTGTGGTAGACGAGAAGAAGCATCAAAGGGTTAGTCTCTAGATTTGTATTGCGGTATGACGTACGCGGAGGTTCTTACTTGGTTTGTATTCACACAAACTTTTGCTGCCTGGAATTAGAGGTTTCTGGGACAGACAGAAAGATAACTAGAAAAATTAGCCCTACGTTTGTATTTTAAATTTCTGGCCTTGATCATATACACAGGATTGTTTGCTGACATCTAAATCCCCTTTGGTAGAGTTAGGTAGTTATCATTAATGGTCTGGTCACAGCAGGGACGTGGGAGGAGGGAGGACTATGCAGTTTATCATTTGATACTGCTCTCTGGCGGGATGACCACATCTTTCACTGGCAAGAATAGCTTTTAGAATTTGTACTTAACTTTCCCTGCTAATCATGAAGCTGGTAAAGTTTCAAATTAAGGTTAATTATACAGGATAGAGCTCAGATTTTATGCATGACATTTGGCCAGGACTTTAAGACTGAAGTTACTAGTTGGTCTTTGTTTAAGCACAGGATTCATTCCTTGTCTTTGCAGTTAAGCTGTTGAGGCTGCCTATAAATTAAATTCACCAATCCAGAGGAAGCAGTAGCAACCTAACAACTACATCAAACTCAAAACATAGCTGACAAAATTAAACGCTAGATGAATTGCTGCCAAAAATAGCAGTAGTAGCCACCATCTTAAGCTTTTGGGGAAGGATTCAGGATACCTGAATAACCCTTATGACAGGATGGATTTTAGTTACTTCTGTTGACATCCTAAATGATAGTCTGATCCATCTAAAAATCCCTGCACAATTGTGGAGGTGATAAATCCTTTAGCCATCTGATGTGAAGAAAGAGACTTTTGTCTTCAACCTAAAACTCCTTGCAAACCAGTCCAAGGCAGACAAACACCAGAGCAGCAATTCACCATGCCCTGGTGGATCAGGGCACCCAGCTAGGATGGGAGACAGATAGATTTCATTCACTCTGGGGTCAGCCAAGGTCGGAAACCAGTGTTGTGACCAGTGGACCGCTACACCAGAGACAAGCAGTAGCCTCACTGTCACATGGACTGGCTCCTGTCCGGACATGCGCAATATTATACAGGTCCCCACATTGTAAACTGAGAGCTAGATCTCTTCCTCGGAAGAGCCAGGGCATCCTTAGGAGGTGCCTCAAGTCTACATTGCTTCCAGGGAAGTGGGAGGCAGATACTTCTGTAGATCAACACCAGGAGATGCGATGTGTCTGAGCAAGGGCTTCCCCAACAGCTAAGAGAGGGCTGTCTGGTTCCTGTCCCCACCTTCAGACCAAAGAGCTAAAGTTGATGAATTAACGCAAATGCTAAGGACGGAAGCCAGGCAGATCAGATTCCCACCATTTCCTCACTTATTGCTTTAAGCAAGGTTTGAAGTAAACATATTCTTTTAATTGTCATTTCAGCCTCACTGTCACTGAGTAGTCCTCGGGCAGAAGGAGGGAAGACCAGAGAGGAGGGCAAAACCAAGGCCACAGTTGTCACACGCTGGTCCTTTCCTCGCAACGTTACCAGTTACCATGCTACTCAGTCCTGTTCATTGGCCTGCAGTTTGCCCCAGGCTCCCAGAGTTTTCCAGCACCGTTTTGAACAACTGCATTACAGTAGGAAATGCAAATTTATTTAAGCCAAAGGTCATTTGCTATTCCTCAGGAAAGGAATATATTCAAACTGTAAAGCTACTGTCTCCTGTCCTTGACCTGAAAGATCCCTAAGGGTCTGCCCTTGAGCCCACACAAGAGACAGGAGGGGGATTGACCTTCTCCCATCCCTACACAAGTCGCTCCACAGAGAGAGGAACAGCAAACCAGCTGTAATCAGGTATTTCCCCCTGTCAAGCATTGCGCTGCCGTCACTCGGCCCCTTAGGCAACTTCAAGCGCCTGCTAGCAGCACTGTTAAGCAGAAGCAGGCAATGCCTGAAACTTGAATGAGCAATTCCAGGGCAGACTTACATACACCTGCCAATGCCTTGGACTCCCTTGGACTCCCCTACCACTTAGAGAAGTGTCTGACTAGCTGGGGACTACGTACAAGCATTTGAAAGAAGGCCTTGAGAAAGTACGTGGAGAGGAAGGAATTCAATCTGAAAGTCTCATGTTGCCCCTTTCCTTTAAACCCTTGAGGCAGAGGAGAACATCTTCCTGCAGGTAGGTGCAGTTAGAAAGTTGATTGATTTCTTCTCCACTACTCCAAGGATGAAGAAGGAGGGGCAGAAAACACCAGACTCCTGTCCCAAGAGAAAAGGACATGGAAAAAGATATATTCAACAGCTAGCTGTCATTCTGGTGGTAATGTGAAGATTACTAAGTCGCAACAGCAGCGGGTGAAGAGAACATGGTATTTTCTGCCATGGAGGATGACGATGACCACAGCAACCAGTCCCTAAGCACAGGGCTGGAAACACTCAGGAATGCTCCAAAAGTTATCTCAGCCCACCGATGGCATGAGGAACTGCGAACAAGGTCAGATCCTGCTACTTGTCCAAACTGTGCTAGGTCACTATACACCCAATTGCTATTCCTGAAGAAAAACTAGTTAGTGGTGGAGCAGCATCTGATAAAAAAATATGCAGGAGACTGAATGAAATTTAGGGGAACCTGCCCCACCTGGAACAACAGCAGAAGGCTGGTAAAAGTCAGGAATTTGTTCACAGCCATATCCCAGACACAAATGAGATGTCAGGTAGCATAAGGAAAGCATGTTAAATATGTACATAAATCGGCTGGAGGTTGGGGGGTGTGCATGTGTCTTGTTTTTAAACAAAACATTCAAGTGAAGGAAAAGCAAGTTGCAAAGAAACTTGGGATACAGAAAAGAGAACCAGATGAAAGACACTTCAAACATGAGACTCAGGCAATTGTTCTGCAAACAACTTTTCTTGCCTCTGGCAAGGAAATACAGTGAATGAGAATGAGATTTTATATGTCCATATTATTGATGTTAGTACAATCAAGCGAAAAAAAAAAAAGTGTTTATAAAATTTGGGAAAGCATCCACTGTATATTTGATGACAGCCTAGAAGCCCATATGAATGTCAAGCAAGCAACAGTCCTGGCAGATGTGCTAGGTTACAAAGACTTCTTTGGCTTAAATTACAAGCAAGAACAAGAAAAATATAAGGACTAAAATTAAAGTCAGCATAGACATCACAGAAGTTAATGATTTCAGGTGAAGCACATTAATTTCAACTTAATGACATTGAACTGAGGTCAAAACAAGTCCCGCAGAAGATATAAAAGAAGTACACACTGATGGCTTACTATGTTATGTTACTTTCCAAGATAACAAAGCCAAGTAAATTAAGCTAAGCAGTGAGTTGCCACCAACACATCAGCTGCTTTTATGTATCTTGTTTCCCAACATTTTACTACATGATCGTTTCGGCAGAGAGATTGTGTGCAATCTCCAAGTACCTTCATCAAATTGATAGTGCACCCAGAGCCAGAATCATCAGTGCTTTATGATGCTTTATCATTTACATTTTTTGAAGTAGGAGTAACTATGTGTATGACACATCTACGGAGTCCACACTATTAAATACTGGTTGGCTACATCCATGAAGGAATCAGCATCTGTTCTTGTTGGGACAGTAAACATTACAGCTTAAAAATCCAGTCTTTACTCTGGGCCTTCTCTCTTCTTCCACGAAATCTTGCCACAAGGTAGTTGAATAAAATAGTCATATGCCAGATATGAAAGCCACGTTAAGCCATATTAATAAAATAAACTCGACACTACACTGAGGTTACCTTCCTCCTTGACTGTATTATAACACAACTCCTGACAAACAACATGATTGCTGTCATTGCAGCTAAGGCCTTTCAGAGAACTGAAGGTTTGCTTCTCTAATTTAAGGTTTTATTTGATTTTTCTTGCACGTTTAAACCATTTAAGCAGTATGACTTTCTTTGATCACATAGAGCTTTTCACATCAAAGGGAGAAAATGCTGTTCTTTCTGCCAAGACTCTTCCCTAGCTGCTCCCCGTGCATGGTAGTTTACTCGCCTCCAATTGAGGGAGATTTTTTTAAATATATATAGTCTGCAAGAAGACTCTCACAGCTGTTTAACTGCAAGAGTACTGATTTCTTCTTAGGGGCTGGCTAGCTGACCTGAGACAGCACTGCAACCAAGCCAAGCTTGGGTGTATACCACAGCTTAAGCACTTCAGTCCGTTATTCAAAGATCTGGCAAAATAACCAGACGCAACTGACTCGGAGACTACTGATATTAGCATATAACACTGATCATAGGATCCTGGGTAGCTCTAGTCCAGCCTCCTCCTCAAGCAGGGCCAGCTGTGAGACCAGACCAGGCTGCTCAGGGCTTGATCCAGCTAAGTCTTTGAAACCTCCAAGGATGGAGCCTGCTCAACCTCTCTGGGCTGCCTGCTCCAACCCTTAGCTGTCCTCATGGAGTTCCTTATATCTGGTCAGATATCCTTCCCACAGATCCTGGGGAGCTGCTGTTGGCTACCCCCAAAACCATCTCCCTTCCAAGCTAGACAATCCATAGTCTGTCAGCCTCTTCTTGCAGGGCAAGTGCTCCTACATGACCAGCTTGGTGGTTCTCCTCTGGACTAGTTCCAGCTCATTAACCATCTGTCTTGTACTGGTGTGGAGGGGGAAGCAAAGCTAGATGCAGTATCTAGACTTGACCAAACAAGTGCTGAGCAGAGGGGATAACTGCTTCTCTGAATCAGGCTACACTCCTGTTAATGCAGCCCAGGATGCTGTTGCCCTTCTCTGGTGTCAGGGCACGCTACTACCCGTGCCCAGCTTGCTCCCCAGCCAGTCAGTACCCAGACTGTATTGCTGCAAGGGTTTACTCCTTCCCAAAGCTATTCTTTGCTTTTATCCTTGAATTTCATATGGCTCAGCCTTTGCCTGACTAACAGATCTCAAGGAAAAAGAGTTCATTATCTAATTAGAGTACTCAGTAGCACTGCTTACATAATAATAAGTTTTATATGTACACTTTTTTCTGAAAAAAAAAAACCCAAAAACTATTTATGCAAGACTTCCAGTGACTGTAGACTCAAAACAGAGGTTGTACTTCATAGGAAATTCCCGTACTTCAGGCAGACATCCAGCTGCATCTAGAGCTGCTTTAGTAGGAAGCAGTTCCACTTCTTTGGACAAAGTGGAAACCAGAGCTGTTCAAATATTTCTTACCTTCAGAAGTGATAAGCAAGAATGCAGTATCTCTTAAGTTTTATACCCCAAGAGACCCCACATTCAGAGTGACAAGGGATTCTTTTTGCCTTGATTCAATATTAACCACAGCATACTGTATTGTCATAAGTACCTCTCAACATCTTGTCTTAGAGAGCTACCTGCTGGCCTGGAGCACTTCAGCTGTTTGTCCATAACATTCTAAGCCACGGGGAGCCCAGATAATCCATCCCTTACACGCTGAGATGCCAAGTAAAACCACTTGCTTTTGACTTAGTCACACACAGGTTTCTCCAGAGAAAATCTTAAATAAAATTCCTTCTCTATAGTTTGTATTAAGTGGGGGTACTAAGATCCCCCATGTTGCCTTTCTAGTGGGAAGAAGCCTATGACCCGATTTGGGAATTACTCCTCAGTGCTGTTATTGCAAGGCCATTGAACCCAGAGCTGAATGGCTTCTCCCAACCCTGCCCTTACTTAGGGGCAACAGTTATGCCTTAGAAGACCCTAGACAGCTAAAGTCAGTTTTGTAGTCTGGCTTAACCTGCCGCTCCTGGAGGGTCTCATATTAGAGATGTTGAGGTCTATCATGAAAGCACACCTGAACCAGTGGGGGTCACAGCAGGAGCTGTGCCTCTGCATCTCAACCGCAGCGGGGAGGCTGCTGAAAAACAGTCAGCTCACTCCAGGGAACTTTTCTTCATGCGGAGCAAAAGTGCACAGCCCTTGACTGACGGTGCGATTCCACAGGCAGGAGCGTCAGTGACTCCTCACACAGGGCAACCACATGTTAAAACTTAACAAGCTGCATCTGAAACCCAGATAAGTTTATGGGTTGGCTAGATATGCAGGCAGCTGTAATCATCAATATAAACAGGCTTTCAAACAAGCAAGTAATTAATGATTAAGTGTCACTAAATAAGTAATCCACAATGCACTGGACATAAGGAGCAGACGGAATGGAGTATCCTAATGCACCCAGGGACTTTGTCGGTTTTGATCTCTGGATACTGATCCAGCAGCAGAGATCCTGGCTCACTATATTAAGATCTCAGACGCGTGATGTTTAAGCTGCCATATGCCATGACTAGGGTTGGGAACTTCCAGAAATAATTTCTAAGTACAAAGGATAAGTGCATTTAATCAGTTCCTCAACATCTGTTTCATAACACTGCATAACTTATCTGTGTGGTTCATCAGTTTAGTTTCTCCTCTTTGCAGCAATTGATCAACCAAGACATTGACAAGTTAATAACTTTGTTTTCTTCTTACCACACCCCATTTGGAGTGCTTTGTTTTGACTCCTGTGACAAAGCAAGTTAGTACTATGACTCTGCTTTGCCCCAGGAAAGTGAACTGAGATCCTTAATTCCAGCTTTTGATGAGATTTGTACAAGATGCTTGCAGGAGTGTCTAAGAGAACTCTGCGTCAGAATTAACTTTTCTATCAAGTTAGTCACGTTACAATATACCCTTCCAAATACTCATCTTCCTACAAAGGCCGCATCCTATGATGAGCTCCAGCAGCTCTTCGCAGATATCAGAGCCATGCCCTAGCCAGCTGCCACAGGGAAGGCGGGAATGGAAAGGGTCTAAGCAGACATCTCCCCTTTCCAAGGGAGGGAAAACCAGGCAGACAGCTTGAAGAGAACCAGTCCCCAGGGAACTGGAGCTCACTTACAGATCCATGCAGCTTAAGAAATGTTACCTTGATTTTTGCAAAGCCAGGAATAATCCCCAAATCTAACACAGGAAGATGTAACAAAAGCCATACTGTCAGAAGATCAACTATTTCATAAAAATCATAGAATATAATCACTTCAGCACTATTAAGCAGCAACGACAGTTGAGAAGGCTGTTTCAGATTAAATGTGCATGGAGTGCTTATTAACACCATTAGTCACAAAACCTCCATGGGACCTGCATGCAGTCTGACATCCCATCTGAACGTCTTTGGCTGTGCAGACAGGGAGACAGCCTCATCAGGACTCTGACAGATTATGTCCACCCCTTCTCTCTGCCAGCATCTGCTAAAATTAAAGAGCCAAAACATAAGACTAAGCTTTGCTTGCCAGCAAAGCCCTCTGAGATATTTCCTGCCATCTCGAAGTATGACTGGCCCTCAGGAAGCAGAAGCAGCACAGTAGTTACAGACCAGTATTAAAGCTGGTCCAGTATATAGTCCAGCTGTATACCTCCAAGACAAGCTTTGGCACCATTCTCAAACCCTCCTCTTTCCTGCATCTCCACCACATCCTCTTTCCCCTGTATCGCCAGAAAAGAACAACCCCAAGTATAATGATTCTATAATGATTCATAATTATTCATAAGCATTCTATGAATATGAATTCTATGAATCTTTGCAGGTTTGCAGTGTGGAGTCTAGCATGTTGCTATGGATATAGTGTCAAAATCCATATAGATCACTTAACTGAGGGTTGCAAAAGAACATATGTGAATAAAAGCACAAGATGGCATGTCAGTCAAGTTAAAGGATGGAAGCTTAAGGAAAAAAGAAAAAAGCCTTGTTATTAGAATCATCTAGGTTGGAAGGGTTCTTTCAGATCATCAAGTCCAACCATCAACCTAACTCTGACAAAACCCATCATTAAACCGTATGTCTAAGCACTATGTCTACCCATCTTTTAAATACCCCCAGGGATGGTGCCTCAACCACTGCCCTGGGCAGCCTGTTCCAATGCTTAATAACCCTTTTGGTGAAGAAATTTTCCCTAATATCAAAACTAAACCTCCCCTGGTGCAACTTGAGGCCATTTCCTCTTGTCCCATCGCCTGCTACTTGGGAGAAGAGACTGACCCCCACCTGGCTACAAGCTCCTTTCAGGTAGCTGTAGAGCCATAAGGTCTCCCCTCAGCCTTCTTTTCTCCAGGCTGAACACCCCCCCAGCTCCCTCAGCCGCTCCTCATAAGATTTGTGCTCCTCACTCCTCACCAGCTTCGTTGCCCTTCACTGGACACATTCCAGCACCTCAATGTCTTTTTTGTGGCGAGGGGCCCAGAACTGGACACATTGCATAGTTCAGCTGCAGAACTTGTGGTCAAGCAATTAGCAAGATTCAAGAAGCTGGATATTTCTCTGATATCATTAGCTCAAGCCTCAGGAATACTCTGATTTTCTATACTGCAGGACATCTGTATGATGTAGAGGTACTCAAAATTACAGTTTAACATGTAGGAAAATAAATGCACAGAAGTGAAGGAATTTGCTAGCTTCATGCAAATAACAAGCAGAATAGAGGACTGAGGAGTTAATTTTCAAACCTCAGCTCTAACCATTTCTTCAAAGCAATTCAAAAGCACAGCGCTGTGATGCACTACCATGCAGAAAATTATTGAGATGACTGAGGGTCTATTTCCAGCCTGGTTTACGTGCAGCTTGTGTTGAAGTCAAACTTATGCAGATGTCCCTAAACAGGACAACATTTCAGTGTGTTTTGCTACACATAAAGTAAATTATCTATCATTGTTATGCCTTAAGCCCTCTGTTTAGTTTTTCTTCCTGTTACCCTCTAATATCGAATTAAAATGCAGCTCAATAACTGTGGCATGCTATGACAACTTAACATTTCTGCCTGTCTTGTCCTTTCAAAAGAGACTCTATTCAGAAAATACACTGTGCCTGTGTTCCAAACACCGCTCCTCTTAAGGTCTTCCAAAGCTACCTGCAAGTGCAGAGAACATCATGTGAATCTTTCCTGCCCACACATCGGAAGAGCAGCAGCAAAGCTTCATGGTGTCCCAACAGAGAAGTGTTTAGGCTTTTTCAGCTTAACAACACACCGCAGCTTGCTTGGACCAAGCTGCCCTAAGTACTTCATCTGAAGTATTTGATTCTTGTCATTCTGATGAGATGAACCTGGGTCTCAATCCAGATGGTGAATCTGCACCAGCGCTAGATCGTGGCACAATGCAACAAGCACATCTGCTATTCAGGATCAAGTGGTGTCCAGGTGTGGTCAGAGGCGACTGTGGAACAGTTGCTAATCAGATTTCACTTACAGGGGCTTTGTTTTTCCAAAGAGTTATGCAGACCTTGTCCACTAGAATCCAAATCTCAAAGCCTCAGGCTTGTGAGAAGGATGCTAAGCACTACTAGATAAAGCATAATGTCTTGCCTAGCAGTGTCCAGGAATATTTCTGTTGCCAGTTGCATGCATCTCCAAGAAAAATAAGATCTTAAAGGAGCAATACATCTAAAGAACATGACGATCAGAAGATAGTATTGTTATTGACAATAGTAAAGGGGATAAACTCATAATATACAGCCCTTAAAAAGGAGCAAGGAGAGGGGTGAAAGTACCATACAGTGCTTTGAAGCCAGCTTCAAAAATGGATGACAGCTGGCAAAATGTAACTCACTTTATAGCTTGTTCAGCAGGTGTAAATCATATTTTTTCCTCACCTTTTATAGCTTTCAAGGAGCTACAGATGGTTTCTGAAGCCTTCAATTGATTCAAATTTCTCAGTCCCTGAGAAATGAAGCCTTTCAAAGTTAAGGTGTATGGACTCAAAGCTTTGATTTCATCTGGCTCAGATAAGCTGTAGTAGTACAGGTTTAATTAGCATGTGAGTTCCTAAGGGAAATAAGGCCCTTTATAGTTCTTCTTTCACTGAAAACTGCATGCCAGATGCTGTGGAAATCCATATGATCCATGCCAAAAATAGGAAAGGAAAATAGAAGAATAATTATTACAACAGAAGTTTCAGTGGGATCCTGGAGTTTTCTGCTTTTTTGCAATTTCAAAAAAAGTTACATATGCACATTCAGTTTCATAAAAATAACCAGTTACTTTTCACCAATTTGAAATTTTCTTTAAGGGCTAAGGTTTTGCCAAGAGCCTGTATGTCCCTTTTCACACAACTAAGTGTAGAGCCAAACAGCTGTGCGCAGCCTGCGTGAGCTCCCAGGACACACTCCTGAGGCTCAAATGCCCCATGTCAGATTTTGTCAGCTGGCTCCATATTTCCAGTTTGGCTTGGAACAGACACTGCAGATCGCACAGAAGCACCCCCCAGGTCCCACGAGCAAGTCAGATCATCCTGTTCATGATCTCAGGGCTCACAGACCCTAAGCAAACAGGGCACTATCTTTGCCTTGTTTGAGAGCATGAATAGTCAGAGAAGTCTCATCCCACCGTAGGAAGAAATCTACACAGTATTGCAGTAGTGAGTTCCCCATAGCAAGAGGGCAGATCTGTCCCAGCATATCTACATACAACATTTCTCACATTACTTAGAGGTCTATAAGGGCCTGATGAACTCGGTTCTAAACCGGTTCCTTTCCTGCCCTTGATACAGTTTATTGCCAAAAAAAACCCCAGCGAAATAGTAAGGACAAACTAAATAACTTGCAATTCTATTATATAGTATGTAACTGTACGGAGTAGAAAAGTAATTTGGAAAAAATCATGACTGAGATAAGAGTCCTTATCTTCCACTTTTATTACATAAAAATCCTCTAGAGTTATTTAATGTGAGCACATTCATATGGTTCGGAACATTGAAGTATGTTGCCCAAAATGCGTACTTTAGGAAAGCAGAATGTTATAGCATATACCAAAGTATATGGTATGATTTTTGTCTGTTTCTCATCCAAAAGCCATGCACACAGAATAGTTCCTACAGAGGTTAACAGAGGAAATAGTACAGTCTGTACAGATAAAACACCTGTGTTGGGCTAACTGCTCTCAGTGCCAAAAGAAATTGTTGATCATTAAATTATTATGTATTCCCCTGCCTGGAGAAGCTCACAGTACAAACAGCCGTAGAGATATAATGCACTGGCATCCTGAAGGAAGCTTCTCATTGATGAAGGGTATTTAGGCAGGATCTTAATAACATTGAGACCAAAGTGTGCTAAGACAGACATCTCACCAAGACAGATGTTTTGTCAGCTTTCCTTAAGCAATTCAAATGGCTTTTAGCTTACAAGCACACGCAATTCATATTAAGTATAATTTGGGCACCACACAAATCTCATCCAAAGTTGCATGTTCCATTTCACTTCTGGTTAATTTGGAAGGAGATGCTTAGGTTGAACTCACTTGTGTGGGATCCTTTCCCACAGTGCTGTGAGTTCATCTTCTCCCTCATTTCCTGAGCTCAGCTTCCAACGAGAGAGGCTACAGCCAGCAAAGGGAAGGTGTTGCTCTCTAGCAACAAAAGATGTCCCTCTGGTGTCAGAGGGTTCCTCCAAGCAAAGATCCGTGTAGGCAGTGACAAAAACTTCCTGCAATTTCCAGCACTTGTTGACTTGCACACATATCCTTTCAGCCTGGTTTTACCCAAGGTTTTAGAGAGTTTGGTAGAGCAGGGAGCATGCCTTCTTCCCTCCCTCTTTTCTATTAGGTGTAAAATGGGTACCAGCTGCACAGAAACTCAAGAATAGGAAAGTATCAAACAAGAAAAGCCAAACAAGAACATCCAGGGCAGCAATTCTCCAGGTGTGGGTAACCTTTACCAGGGTACGAGGCAGCTAAAGACTACCGCTAAAGCGTGTTGCAATTCTGCATCTGCACCCACCAGCAGCATATAACAAGAAGTTAAGCACAATTCAAAAGCTATTTCCCAGTACTCAGTTCTGTCCTCCAAGGCTGAAAATAAGAAAAATTATTGTATTCTTTTAAGGTAACTTCAAGGTCACTTATGCAAATATTAGCAGGATTTCAGTAGGAGCACAGGATGAAGAAAGAAATAATGAGAGGATGCAAGAAATGGAGACGACAGTAGTCCAAAGATGTAACAGGAAGCAAGGAGGAAGTCCCAGAACCTGACTAGACAACAAAAAGCTCAGGAGGTTTAAAAAAAAAAAAGTCCCCATCTAGACTGTTGCCCTGGGAATGGTGCCACAGCTTAGCAAGAGGTCTCACTGCTATTGTTAGTTAGATGCGGTAAAATTCTACACAGTCTTCCAGTTGTATTTCAGCAATTCCTGACCAGTTGCTGCACAGGTGTTATTAAAAGCCCATACGCCTGCTGTATTCATACCATTCAGCAGGTGTTCTTATTTTGTATGGCTGTTCTTGGCTTCGCAATCAATTGCGGTTCCTGGATGTAGGCGATCCTCTGTATTACATAATGCTGCTGAGTTTCTTTCCACATTCACCCCAAGTGAAGCTGTTAGCCTTTTGCTCTCACATTTCGACAGCAGGCTCAGCTGCCAGTGTAAGGACCTACTGGATGCCAAGGCAAGCACAGCACTTGGCTTGTCTTGGCGTTTTGTTTCAGCCCTATGCTGAGTCTATGAGGCAAAACCAGCTCGCATCCACTTTTACCCACCTTAATTAACAATTACAGTGATTCCTAAAGACTAAGAGATGTTCGCTTTTTTTTTTCCTCCAAAGTGGTGTTTCAGTTGCAGCACAATAGAGAAAGCCAGTATCAATTCTTTATTATCATTAGCCTGAAAAAGAAAGGGTGACAGTACCTCTTTGCCTCCTGATGGCTGCAACTGCAGGAAACACTGGAGAGATGAACAGGCCAAAGCTTCACAGCACAGTGTCCCTAATACTTCTTTACATTCTATTCACCAGCAACACCCTTAGTAATTCTTCTCTTTAGCTTTTCTCCAAGCACTTCCCACAGCAGAGGACAATAATACCTGGAGCTCTCAGAACTCCTCAGATACTTACATCCATGGCCAGATCTGGGACTGCCTTCCTGTCCCACAGCAGGATGCCATCAAGTCCTCACCTCCCAGGGCACTCAGCTACTCTTCACATTAGACTAATCACTCCTTTTCTCTCTTAGAAATGGGTTTAAAGACCACAAATCTCTTCTCACATCATCCGTGCTCCTCCACATACCTTATCTCACAACTTCCCAATCCAGAGCAACCTTACAGAAGATGTAAGCACTAGACCAGCACACACCCCTCCCTTCTCCAAAGTACCCTCTTCCTTTACACTTTAGCTGGCAGCTGCCTTTTATAGCCCCATCGTTAGGTTAATTAGAACTTTCTGGTGCATGGCTGTGGCCTTACTGAGGTCCTAAGGTGCTTGGCTGCTTACTGGATCAACATCCCCATCCTTGCAAAGCTGCTCAGAGTTAGGAAAACTCCAAGTGAAAGGGGCTAGTTGATAACAGGCAGCATTTGAAGGGGGGATGTCTCCTTCAGTCATCAGTTCTCTCAGGTGTTGAAAACTGGGTATAGGGATTTCGTCCCAGAACCACTGCAGCTGTTACTCACTATGATATTCTTTTTCCATCATTTCAGAAAAAAATGTTTTTAAAAATCATCAATGATAAAACAATTCTGTAAGATGCAAGTGTGAATACACCTGTGGAGGGACGGCAGTTCACAAGGCTACCTCAGCAGTGACAGGTAAATAATGGACAACTGTGGTGCTCACTGTTGTAGGTAGAGAACTGCCATAGTAATTATGGCACACCAAGTAAAATGGTCCATGTCTGGAATACTAAATAGGAAAAATCCCAGTTCTGTTGCATCCGTTAACTTTAAAAGGCAAAACAAGGGTTTGGTTCGTACTTTAAGAGCAGTCTTGTACCGTAAGGAATGAGATTTTCCAGTTTGTCAGGAATTCAAAGAGTCTCTTAAGTTTTCCTTCCTAACTGGAATGAAGACTCAGAATTTGGTAATTTCCTGTAGAAAGGAGGTGTTGTTTCAGAAATTACAAGAAACTTCACGCGGATTTTTCTGAAATCAAACTGAACAAGGACTCACCTTGAGACCCCGAGCCTTTTCTCTGCCTTTCAGTCCTGGGAGATCCCCCGAGGCAGCCTTATCCTGGAGCAGCGAGCTCAAAAGCTTGTTTCAGCTCAGGAAATTTCTGCCTCTCCTTGGAGAGTTGAGGCCACCTCTGCAGGGCCATGATCTCCTTCTACGAGTCACATTCATAGCTCAAAAAGTCTCCATCCTCCTACACATTCATTTGAGCTCTAGGGCCGAAGTTAAACAAACCTGTTAAGGAGTTACGAGCTGTAACCATCTGAATTCTTCCCTCTGCAGCACGGAAGGTTATAAATAGAGTAGGAAACTTATAAAAGTTACCCACGTCCTTTAACTGGCTGAATACCATGTCCACACAGAGGATTTTTACTTTGGGCTTTGACTCTGTAGGTGTGGAACTAACGTTTTAGCTCTCTCAGTCTCTGCTCACGTCAGCTGACAAGCTCCAAGTTGGCCAGAGCCCACTTGATCATATTTTGCAAAAAAGCTTCCTGTCCGTGGCAGTCAGGCTGCTGATCACCTCATCAGTTCATCTTGCTATTCTAGGCCGGAGGTGTCGCAACTGTACTTCCCATCTATCCAACTGTTCCTTTACAAAAAAAAAGTTTTTATTGTGCCTGGAAGTATTTTATCTGTTCTTTCTGGGGAACCTCCAAAACCCAAAGTTCCTTCAACCCTGTGAAGGCCAGCTTCAGTACTAGCCTTAATTACTTTTGCAAAGCTTCAAATCTTTCACTTGCCTTTTTCTTCCTTTAGATCTTCATTGATTCCTGCAAGGGCTCCCACTTTTTGTCCCACCTCATCTCAACAGGAATATCCCAGTTTCTTTCCTTGCAGACTGGACCTCATTTGGCTGTAACACAAATTCTTAGCACCGTTCCCAGTGCAGACCCACACTTGTTTCAAGAATAACTTTTCCCTGTACCCTGTACCTTCATCTAACACTGCAAATGTTTAAAACACAATATTTCACACACACAGACTATATGCATGGGTGACAGGTGACTCAGACAAGCAGGCGTCTCCTTCTCTCTGTTCAGAGACAAAGATGTCCATGGGAGAAGGGACCCCACCCATGCAACTGGGGACAGTGCTCGCTTTCTGATGGTCGTTTCTCAGTCATTCCTTTCCAGCAGTCACAGCCTTTGAGGAGGCTGCAGCCTAGGTTTCTGCTGGGTGTCCATTGAGTGCATCTTCAGCCCCTTAGTGCCAGGTGGCACTGCCACAGAGGTTGGTTCAAGGCTTACGTGGAGGATGACAAAAGAATCACTGCACTCTTACTCTTCACTGTGCAAGGCAAGCAGGGAGCTCTGCCCACCCAAACAGCTACAAAAAGATCGGTGTGGTTGGCCTCTACCACACCTGATACCGCCCACGGGCACAGTCCCAAGAGATGCCGCTCCTCTGAGGAACAGACCATACCCAAGACCATCTGCATATAGATTAGCTGCCTCTTCCTCCCATGCCCTTGCTCATTGTCCCATTGGGCAGGTATTCCAGGCTGCCGCTTACCAAAACCACCTTCAGACACAGCAATCGCTCCCTCCTGTGCTTCCCACCTCTTGGTGACTAAGAGGGGAGAAGTCTCATCATGCTGGGGCCTGTCCACTCTTTCACCACCCTGCTCGGAAAGCCTGTGCTCAAGCACCCTTTCCAGGGAGATAAAGATGGCTCTTGGAGTCAGGCTTCCCAGCAAGAGGGCTGTGCTGGGAAGGATGTGCACATGCCTGTACAATCTGCCCAACATCCTTGCAGGTGCAACCAAGTGAGGGAAGAGGGAAAGGGCTCTGCGGCTGGGTTAATGGCCAACTAACTAAGGGTCAACAACTAACTCAGCTCTTCTGAATCCCAAACCACATCCTATTGTCTCCTCCCAGGTCATTCCCCAGCCTCTTGGAGGCTGCTTGCTTACAACATAAGCTACCTGGTGGCCCTTGGAAGTGTGGAAACTCTGCCCATGCAGTGGCTGAGCACAGATGAGTTGAACACCGGTGGTCCATAAGCAGTGAGGGCATAACACACCTAAGCACAGGGCACTCACCCTAGAGAACAGATACATGTTTTAAAATATAGAAATACCTAACTGCTGACTGCTGCAAATCCGTTTTTATGTTGCCAAATGAAAGCAGCCATGGGAGCCTCGCATAGAGGCTGCTGGCAAGATGCGAGCCCAGACAGTCAGCCTGCTCTTCCTGGTGCTGCAGGGACCTCCTGCCTCAGAGACTGGGAAGCAAAGGAGCATAGGATGTGGGCCAGCCGTTGCTGGTGCCAGGCTTGTGGCGAACGGCTGGCCCTGCATGCCCGAGCCAGAACACAACACGAGTCCTTAGCTTGAGCAATGCTTATTCGCCAGAGCCGGCTCAGATTAGATGCAAACCTAAACGCTGAGGTGATGTCTATACAGCTGGGCAGATAAGCTCAAAGCAAGCTGCAGTTTCTCTGCTGGCCAAGAGAAATGGGGTACAGCCCCATCCCAGGGGTACACTCATTTAGACAGAGCTCTCCTCACTGGTGGAGCCACCTGGAATCCCTCTGAGGCCGTTAGGCTTTCAAGCACGTCCTTTTGAGAGGAGCCTGAGGCAGATAACCCAGAGAAGGACAGGCTTTGTGGCGATCTGGCCTTTAAAGGCAACGAGGACCAAAAAGTGACTCCACAGTGTCTCAGCCCTGAGGTGCTCAGCAGAATTTATAGCTCACAGAAATGAGCACCAGTCCCCGGGACTTGCCGCACGCCTCCTTGAAAGTCTCCGATACCACAACATATAAAATTGTGGCTGTGACGGCCTACCCCACAAAGGCAAAAGAAAAGGAAAAATAAATCACTGTCAGGATCCCCTGTCAGCTTCCACATCCAGCAGCTTCCTCTTTACCCAGATCCACCATTGCCAAGGGATTGCCTTGTGGGGGAGACAGCCCTCCACAGAAGCTGAGGACATCACAGATGTTCCCTCACCCATCTGCTAAAGGTAAATCCATCTGTCGGGACCCCCTAGGAGACGGTGAAATCAGGCAACAAGATGCCCAGCATGCCCAGATGGCTGCCTGACAGAGCTGTGGGGATAAAGAGGGACCGTCTGGAGGCCACAGAGTGCTCAGTAGATGGCTGATCCTGTGCCAGGCATGCTGCTCTGAAGACACCCCTGAAGGTCCCCTTTCCCATTTTCCTTACAGACAGCAGCCACCTCGACTCCATTCTGCTGCAGGAGGGAGGTCCTGGGTATTGCAGATACACCACCTGCTCCTCTGCCCCGTTCTCCAGGCGTGTGTAGGAGGGAATGGGCAGCTTACTCCCCTCCTCCATGGGGAAAGCAGAGAAAGGAGCTGGCTTTGTTGTCCAACAGAGGCCATCCACTCTGAGGTGGGCTTACAAGTATGCACAGATAGTTTCTGTATGCAGCCTGAGCCCCATGCATGGATTACAAGTGCTGTGTCCTTAGGGAAAAGGGGTTCGTGCTGGGAAAAGAGATTAGTATGAGCTTGGGAACAAGACCTTGGGTTTGCCTCCATCCTCCTTGGGTGGCTGAAGGACAGGACAGTGCTCCAGTTGGACTCTCTAAAAATGTTCTACCTCATTTCTTCAGGTTTAGGAGATCCCAGCATAGGCTCAGACAAACTACTTATTGTGTCAGGTCTCCCTCTGGCAGCACCAGTCTCTAGGAGTACATCACTCACGAAATCCTCAGTGTGTGCATGCCAGCCATGGTGGCAGGGGGACATGATGGGGCTGATGAGCTGGCCATGGCACCTTCCCCATACACAGCAGTGGCAGCCTGGGATGTGCTTATGAAGGTGGCTTAAAGAGCAAACACCAGACATGGCCTCTAAGATACCTGCTCTGGTGCTCTCAGGGTGAAGATCTAGGGCACTGGTGAAACTGCACCTCATGGGCAGAGGCAAGTGAGGGCTGAGTTAAAATAACACTTGATTTAAGCCCAAGTTTGTAGAAATGAAGTCTCTACATGCATTTAAGTGATACAATATGCATTTTTCTACAGCCTCAATGCAAGGTTTAAGTTTTAAAAAAAACAACAGTGAAAGTCTTGAAATAAGCTTCGCTATCTTCATTTTGGCCAGAAGATGAGTTGGCATAAGTTATTCAGAAGGAACACGTTTTAGGAAAGGGAACATATGTGCCTAGAAAAGGAAAAAAACCCCAAAACCGGCATAGATTAAAAACTTCATGATCTTATTTGGACCATCTTATGTGAGTTACTGCCCTGGAAAGCAGAAACTCTTTGCTACTGAATATAGGGGAAACATCATTTGCCAAAACATCCCATTGAAAGATGAAATAAAATTCCTTAAGCTAAGTTCTCAGGTGCTAGAGAATTTGTATCCATTGCCTATTTTGGCAATAATTTTATATCTGACTACAGCTTAACCAAACACTGCAGAAAACAGAATATTCCTTTAAATACCCCCTTTCACCAAAAGGGGATTTGTTCCTATTTGGATCCCCAAAGAAGCATTTGCCATTGTTTAGCAAACATCTTTTCAACTGCTTTTGAGCAGCTAGGCATATCCAAGGCGTTTATGTCAAATTTTACTTGTCCGAGTTTGTCTCTGAAATATCTTGCCTCTTCATATGTTTAGTTATGAGAACTGCAGTTTGCTTACATGTCCTCCACATTTTTTCATGGGACTAGACTTCCTGCAGTTCCTGGTTAGTTTGGTTGTATGATCCCAGAATCTGTTCCTTGTATGGACACACTGGAGATCGCTCCAGCACATGCAGAGAAAAGCGTTGTGGACTCTAGTCCTGGGGAACAGGAGATTGAGAAGTCCCTTGCCAAAGCAGCCAAAACAGAGAAACAGCACAGGTCACAGCAGCCAGGCCCTTGATGGGCATCAGAGTAAATGAGGCCCATCTAGATGGTTATGGCCACTCATGAGATGGGATCGATATCCTGTTTTTTTCCAAAGCATACTTCTGTAACGATGCCCTGCCTCCCTTCAGCCACAGTCTCACACCTTATTTTCAGATATTCCCCCTTCCAACCCAAGACCAAAACCTCTGTAGAGAGACCTTGCAGGCAGAAACAGCACACGTTCCTCCACTTGTCTTGCCAGGCGTGGCTGGTAGAGCTGACCTCAGCTACTAACCTCCAGCTGGGGGACACTGACTAAAGCCAGACACACTGCCAAGCACATTGTCTACCTTGAACTGTGCTACCTCCCTGCCTGGCTGCTTTCCTCTGCCCTCCTTCCAGCCAGCAGCAGGAGCTTCCCATGGGTTTTCTCAGGAGGGATCTGCTGGCAGGGCACGGCTCGTGTGGATCTCTCAGCTGCACGAAGCTCCCTCCTTCTTCAGTCAAAGGGCATCCAAGCCCACTGACCTCCAGAACAGGCGGGAAACGCTATCTGTTTCCTCCAGCTCTTCATGATGGGGAGCAGGATGCAGCCTGGGAGCCTGTGGACTAACGAGGTGTTTCTAAGCTTCAGTTTTCAAGCAATTCACTTTCATTCAGGGGTTGTGGTAGTGATGAACTACTGTGTTTCGCTTTTTCCTCTTATAGTCTATATCAGTGTTTGTGCTATACAAAGAATCAATGACCTGATTTTTCAGCGGCAGTGACCTCTCATGGCACTTCTGTTGCTCAGTACTGTAGAAAATATAGCTGCTGAAGTCTGTGGTGAGTTTTACTTACAAAGTTTTTTTCAATCTAATAGTTTAAATAATAACTGCTTCTGAAGCCCTCTGGCATCCATGTGGCTATGAGTGGCTTCTTGCACCTGGAACACGTGAAAACCTGATTCCAAAAGAAGTTACTACTTACTCACGCACTAGGTTGCTGGTAACAGACTGGCCGAAGGTTTGCTTCCAGTTCACACTTCAGCTAAAAATAAAAAACGTATGGAACATTTTTTTCTTCCACTTGCTGCAGATTACTAATCAGGTCAGCTGAGGAATTATGTCTTTCTCTACAGCACCCACCAGAGCCCAAACAGAGCACCTTTTAACCCTAGAGAATGACACCAAAGATTTAAATAACATATTATTCTTAAATTTGAGTGTTGTAGGACCTCTGAAAGCCACCTAACTCCATCAGTCCCTCCTATTCTGGGACACCTCTTCCTGGGTGGACAGACTCAGAGCCCTTGAGTGTTAAGTGGAGAGATAATCCATATAGAATTAGAGGAAGAGACAGTAAACTTCTGAGTGTGAAGTTTACTTATCCTTATCAAAAATGCCTTACATAAACCAGATCTATGCCCAGAGCCGTGTCTCAATTCATAGTAAGCCCTTAAGAAAGGATATGTGCAGCTAATGGAAAACAAATGTCTGTTTTGGCAGGGCCTGCAGCTAATGTCAGTTATTTTCCCCCCTTTGCTAAAGAAATAAAGAAATCGTCAAAATGTAACAGGCTAACTCAAAAGTTCTGGTTTTCTTTTAACTGTTTGGGTGCTCCTCTGATATACAACATATGCAACAGAGCTTATCTAAGTGGTTCATGAAGAGAAAAAAAACTGCTGAAGAAATCATGTTCTTTTTCATTAAAACATATAAATGTCCTCAGGAAGGAAGTTCAAAGTTGAAAACAGATATGCTTCATAGCTTGATAGCTCTCAGTAAGGACTGTTTTAATTAGAGTGTGATTTCTAGACTTTGTTTTGCTGGAGTCTGGCCAAAACCAGAACAAGAGTACCACGCAATCTTTAAACTGTTTTCTAAAGAAAACAAAAGCCTAGGGAGGGCAGAATTATTAGCTGTGGCCTAATATCTCAAAGCAAATTAATACAAAGTATAGTTACCGTTCATTTCTCGGGAAAGAACAGTACTGTCAACACAAGTGTAGAAACCACCAGAAGACAATTCATCATCAGGATTATGGTCACTATCTCATATAAACCATACTGAACCACAGATACTGTTTTTGACCCAGAACACAACTTTAACTCAGTAATGACGTGAATTCAGGGTCACTGAACAGCCTGTAGGTTGTCAGCTTGTACCACGGTTGAGAAATCAGTAATATGGAAATATTGGGGCAGGCAGGCATTCATTGAATTTTGCCTTCCTTGGATCCAAAGGGTTTGATTCCCCAAAGCCTTGTCTCACCTGGGACAGCTTGGTTTGCAGATCCCAGAAGCTGTGAGGGTGTACAGGAGAAGAATCACTCCTCTTCCATACTCCCTCTCCTTAGGCAACTGCTTGGAGCACGATTACAGGGAGATCAGACTGGCCTTGGTTTCATCAGGTGTCACTGTTGTGTTCTTCCACTCTTCCCCAGACATGTAACTGAGGGTACTCACATAATCGTAAAAACCCTCAGTGTTGCAGGTGGAGAGGTGCTGCTGAATAATTCTATGTTCACATATCTTCATATCATGACAGTGTCTTACCATGAAGATGAAGGCAGCTATAGTCTTTTGTCATTAAGACAGAAAGCACTGTTTCATTTTCTGGAAACAAATAGTCAATAGAGACCACTTGAAACTTCAGCAAGTGTCCTCCTGCCCGTGTAAGGACACAGGAGGGGCTACTCCAAAATTTGAAATATGTGCATGTAGGGGCATGACATTACCCAGATGTTACAACGACAAAAGAGAGAGACAGGGAGCAGCCAGAATGCAGGTACAGTCACAGAGTCACTGGCATGTGGCCCTGGGAGAAAGCCACTAGAGAGTTTTCTGGGACAGGTGCTAGAAAACACGGTTTGGGACTATAAGAGAAGAAATAACCACCTGTGGTTGGACTGGTCTTGTGTTGAAGCCAATGAGTTTTGTAGGCTCTTTAAAAATAAAGAGATTTCACCAGAGAAAGAGGTAAGGCAGGTAGGAATTATAGTTTTCCATACTCAAGGAATAAGGCAAATCACTGGCATGACCAGGAACCTAACTATTGAGGAACAGACTTTCCAAGAAACAGAAGAGGCCAGGAGCTTTTATGTCAATATGGAAGTTGTTAATGTGAGTTTTGTTGGAGTGACCGATTCCTCAGGTACCATTCCTCTCTTCAATACAAGGAGAAATCCTCTGCAAAAGAACAGCTCACAGCCAGCAATGATCAAATGCACCTTCTGGAGAGCTTTCTGTCTGCTTGGACCCTGTCTCTTTGCTGTGACCTTCCCTCCTTGTGCTTCAGCCCAAACACCTTTGTGCATCAAACTTGCCTGAACCACTGACTGAGGCTTTGTTTCGCCTTTACTATGGCTCCTACTTGCCACCCAACTGCAACTTGTGGGCTGTCTAATGCTCTGACCTTCAGGCTCAATGCTCACCACATCCTTGCTCTATCCTTGAGCTCATGCCTCGCCTGGTCTCCCTGCTTCTGTCTTCATCACAAATTCAACCCCAGCCTGCCTGTCTCCTGGGCTTCTCTGCACATATGCTAGGCCCACTGATGAGATGAGCTGCTGATGAGATGATGAAGCTAAGAGGCATTAGATCCACAAAGAAATTAAAGTTCAAAGACCCCAGTCAAAAGTCACTGCTTGAGTAATGAATTGGACCCAACAGAGAACTTTGCTGGGGCAGGATTTTCACAGCTTTTTTGTAACCTATGGAGATCCAGGAAGCAGAGATCAGATTGTCTCAGCTCAAATAAGGAAAACATCTGCTAGTTTAAGGACACCATTTGCTAAAAGGCTTATTTCTCTCTGTTTGTTATCCAGCTCACATAAATTGCTGGGAAGATGAACAGAAAGGAGTTTCCATCTTGAAGATGTCAACTCTGAAAAACACTAAAGGAAAAAGAAGAACGACTATTCCAGGATAGAAGCATTCAAGAGTTTAAATTCAGTTTGGCTGAGTATAGCATGGGGTGGATCTTACATGAATGCCTTCAACATAACTTGAAGATACTTTTTGTTTAGGAATTGTCCTTATCTCAGATATTATCAACTATACAGCATCAGTCCAGCAAAAACTGATGCAAAGGAAGAGGCTTAGTAAACAACTCCTTCATAATGCAGTAATTGCAAAGCGAACGTTATCTTATAGGCCATTAAAAATTGTTTCAAGGGCCTTTGGCCGTCACTTGGTGAAGATCAAAGACATCAGAGATCGTCTAGGATCGGCCACAGAGAAATAAGCAGTAACTGTGAAGGAATCATATCCTGTACCACACACAGATGCTACCTGGGGTGCTGTAGTGGACCCACTTGTTTTTCCATGCTGGATTTTATAAGCAAGTAATGACAAGTGGACCCAGAAAATAGGGGAAAGCCTATAGTACAGGGTCTGAGTCAACAGAAAAGGCTGTGGTCGCAGCAACTTATAGGACACAGAGATCACTTTGGAATAGCTAACAGTTACTGCTAGACAGACCTCTCTAACAATCTTTGTCGCATCTGAATTCTAACTTGTTGCTTGCCTGGAAAAATTAAAAACATACAGAGAAGCATAATCAGCAAGGAGGGAATTTCAATTAAATAAAAGCAAAACAAGGCTGTGCAGAACTGGACAAAGTTCTAGCTTTACAGATGTGCAGAGCTTTGTAACGCTCTGCTGTGACCGAAAATTCATTTGGGGCTTTTACAGGATCCTGGAAAAACTGTGCACACTTAGTGAAAAAGGCAGAGCATTTCTCTGGTCACCTGAATGCACTGAAACTTTTCTGGAATTAAAAAAATCCCTCATGAGCGCTCCCACCTTGATTTTCTTGTATCTCAAAACTTCTAATATTGGACACAGATGCTACTGCATATGGTTTGAGGGCAGTATTATAACACAAGAACACAAAAAAACATGGAAGAATAGCGGGCTGGTACAATAAAGCCTAGGACCCCACACGTAAATAATTATGCCACCTGTGAAAAGAATCTGAGTACAAATTACTCCTGGCACAGCTCTTCCAGGACAGTCTTACGTTCAGGACAGAGCCTCTTTCCCTGCTAGGGTTCTTCATCTTCAGGAGTTCTAAGGAACAATTTGCAACCTGTCTGGAAAAGCTGGAGCACTATGATTTTAGAGTCACACAAAACCTTTGGCATGAGCAGGAACAGCCAGATGGCATTGGTAAGAGATGAAGGTGCTTTTGTAGGAGGAAAGGCACCATTAGGTTTCTCAAGGGAGGAGGTGGGCTTGAGAAGAAATGGTCCTTCCTTCCCTTGATGCTATTTGTAGAACTAGAAATTGCTCCTGGCAATTGCTCCTCTGGTGCTTTCTAGCAGGCATGGGCTACTTCAGAAAACAGCCTCAAACACATAAACTGGGAAACAGAGACTCTGACAGCAGCAGCAGTTCTCATGAACCGATGCTGAACCAGTCCCAGGGTCTTTCATGCATTCTATTAGAATGAATGAATGCTTTGCATTCTAATAGGTTTGTACAACTCCAGTAGTTCAGAAAACTCACGATTTCTTTTTACTGTCATTTTGCCTAGGAAGCCTAACAACGTGCCCATAATCCAAAGGGTAGTAGTTGGAATTCAAATCTGAGTTGTAACTTCCTGCAATAGCATTTCTTGGTGATCCAGCTCTCCGACTAGCACCTTTGCGCAGCCGCATTGCGACGCATTTGCAAAGTGCTTAACACCAGGAATTCTTCTAGCTCAGCAAGGATCAAGATCTGTTCATGCGAACGGTTTGATTTCCTGGGACCTGTTGGAGCTTCTTAGGAAACAAGAGGAGCTAGTGCCCTCCAGTCACCATCTTCCTGGGTTTTGGGGAGTCTTCCTGATGCACATAGCAAGTCAGTGCTTTCAGAAGATGTTTTGCAAACATGAAGGTTGTGGACAGTGTAACCACACCGTGAAGTAGGTACCAGAGGGAGCACAAGGCAAAACTGTCCCCAGCCGTCACTGTGACTGCTGAGACACCCTCTCAGCAGCACTTCTGGCTGTATCAGACCACACGTTCCATTGACAATAACTGAGTGTTCAGTATCAATGCAGCTTTCCTGGTAACACTGCCCTTGGGCTGGTACCTCTCCTTCAATGTCCAACTGCAAGCAAGTAGGGAGGGGACCGAGCTTTTGCTCAGAGAAGAAAAACGCTGGCAAGGAATAGGCTTTTAAATGTTCTGACTAAGCAAGTTTTAGCAACTCTGTTCTTGTCTAAGATAAGACATGGGAACACTTTTTTATGGGGGAAAACAGATTAATAAAAAATGGCATACATCTCCACTCTTCTAATCTGGAAAGTTTTATGGAAAAGACGAAATCATTTTTTTCATGTTGCTGAAACCAAAAAGTCTTTGTTCTTTCACTCCCCTAACCAAAGATAGGACAAAACATATCAAAAGGTCTTACCACGTTGTCTTCTGTCTCCTGCATCTTCCCCTGCCTCTCTGTCTGTGGCCATGTGGAATCCTGCCTTTTGCATGTAGATGAAGAGATCATTCATAACTGTGCACTTAGAGCAGCTCTCTAAGATGTTTTCCAGCAAACCATTCACTATAGTTCTCTGAAAAAAAGTATGAAATAATCTCTCCATGTTAGTATTACATTATTTATGCTTCATTCCTGCTATCTCCTTGTTTCCTGTGGACAACATGTTGATTTATTCATGCTGTCAGGCAACCTCCTCTGACTGTGTTTCCAGTAAAAAACTGAAAGGGAGATTTAGCCGCCTACTCCCCAGATGTGCTGTGGCTCCAGTGCTATGGCATCTGTGTAAACATCAGCAATAAACTTCTGACATTGAGATTAAATACGGGGAGGCTTTCCTTTTACCCCATGTTCAGGCGCCTTTTATCGAAATATTTTAAAGGCATCTTTGGCATTTTTTGTTATGAAAGCATTTTGCATGCTGTTCATCAACAAGGTATGTCCCCAGGAATCCAGCCACCGCTGGGAGGCATCAAACCATAGGACACCCCCATTAGAGGTCAAAGCCATGATGTTCCCACCAGGGAATATGCCAAGGAAGAGCACAGCTCTAGGCTGCTCAGGTATCAAACAAGGCTGCAGAGGCCTGGGTGTGCTACAGGGGCATCACTGGTATCTCATAAATGAGGATGCTGTAAGAGGGGTTATCCTAGGGTATTTAAATAATGGTAAGTTAAGTAGGATAATTCACTAATGGTAATTGCTTAAATATAAGAAAAAAAAAAAGAGGAACAAAAAAAGAAGAAAAAAAATCACCAACTTGATGCTTATCAACCTAGTGATTAATTCCCTGAAATCAGTGATCTGGTTTAGTACTTTATAGGAGTCAAAGCAGTGCTTCTGTTTAACAATATGCTCCAGAAATGGCCTAGAGGAAGGGCACCAGTGGAGCGTAGCTGCCTTCAGTGGGAAGTGCATGGTCTGGAAAGCTCCTTTCCACATGAGACAGGTCCAGTTCATTACCCTAATGACATTTTTTGCTCTACTCGCTCAGCTTGTACAAAACATGCCATTGTGCTTGGGCCCACAACTTGCTGAGGGGTAGAAGAAGGGCTGTAAGAACAGAAGTGTTCAGTGCTTGTATGGGGCAGCCAGCGGGGCTGGATGGGTGCAGAATAGCCTGGTTCACACTGACCCCATCATTTTCTTAATTGTAGCTTACTGCAGTAGCAGATTTTGACCTGCAGGGTTCTGCCAGGGAAGGGCCCTCCATTGCCACCCTTATCACTCATTTTGGCTCGGTTTACAACTGCTGGAAAAGGGAGCTCAGGCTGGGAGCTACACTGGTTTTCCTAATGCTTGAGTGCTTGACTTCTCAAACGTGGCGATATTTTAATATATTTTAATATAAGAGCTGGAGCAGTTTCTCATTAAAACCCACTGAAATTGTCCCTCTTCAGTGATGAGTTTAATCCTTGAATTATTAATACCCACCAATAAAAGGCAGGAGATTGATGTTACTGCCCCAAATTGGTAACGTTACTGGAAGAAGAAAGCGCTGCATTAACAGACAACAGACAGACCAAGGGCTGTAGACTTAGCTTGTGTGGTTGTTTTTTCAGTTCAGTAACAGCTGATTTCAATCACTTCTAAACAAACTTCTGAAGTATTTTGTACAACCAGCTAATGTCTCTATAAATATCTTCTGTTTAACTATGGACAAATTATCTCCCAGCTTGAAAAGCTAACCAGGGTTTCTTGGGGGGGTGTTTCCTTCATCTGTCTATGACGAATAATTACCAATAAGAGACAAAATGTTGCCTTGGAGCTCACCCAGCTGAATCCCACCATGTGTACTGTATAGCTATGCAGTACAGAACCAGTGTCCTATATAGCTTTGTAACTCTGGAAAACCCTAGCAGCTTTACAATTTAACCGCCTGTCTTGCCAGGGTTTGCTTTCTGAGTCAAACCTTGAAATCCAAGAATGCCCCAAACTTCAAGTTAAAAAGACGGGAGTCTTTTGATGCTACTTCATTTTAGAGTGAAGTCCAAGATCTCATGCAATGTATGGTCTCCTTGGGCCAGAGTACGTCCTTGGCCAGGAGACTGTCCCGGCAGAAGGAGCTGCTCCCCATCTACATCCCGTCAAAGCCCGTTGGGAATTATGCAGGATAATGCACTTCCCTGAGTTAATCTCAGCTCTGTGGAGTAGCCCAGAGAGCCCCTGGGCTGAGGCATGGGCTCCTGGGAGCACTGGACACGCTTGTCCCTTTGCCATCCTCTGCCCATCCATATGCCCATCCCTCGTGGCACACCAGCACCAGACAAGCTGTGTGCTGGAATTTCCCCTCAAAGCACATGGCAGGCAAGCCAAGGAAGACAGGGAGACAGGACATCACTGGCTGATGCTGGGCAAGGCTCAGAGCCCATCTTGGTGGCAAACAGCCATGGCCAGGGTCCCATCCCCTTACACAGCCTGAAACATGCTGTGTGTACCGTCCCCGCAGGAAAATTCCCACTGGGAAAGGGGAGATGATGTAACGCAGGCAACCTCCTCCTGCAACCCCTTTACATTTGGCCTTGTCCCCTTCTCTCCCCTCCTGTGGCGTCAGACAAAACAACATAGGTTGGACTTTCCGACTCAAATATGGATTTCCTGACTTGTTTTGCTGTAAGCAGGACTTTCAAAATTATTTTCATAAAAGCTGATTTGGCTGCGAGTGTTGCTACATGTTTTATTTGAGTTAAAGCCATATCTTCCTCCTAAGAACTTCTGGTAAACAAAAAACTCCTTATAAATCCTGATGGGAACTACTGTAAGGACGTTGGTGCATTGCACATACCAGCCAAGGCAGAGAGAGCCTGCACAACCGCAGCTCTGAACAAATGACCCAAATCACAACTTTTCATTTCCACTGGGAATTGTGGCTGCACCATAAAACTTGCCTCCTGCCAAAGGAATTCATAATTTAAGGAACCCACTATTGGACCTAAATTCTGAGATAAAATTAAAGAAGTTACATTTCTGTCTTTCCTAAATTCAAAATACATGGTGGTTTGAGAATGCCATATCCAAATATAAAGGAATTGTCAAAATCTCAATTTATGCTATAGTCAGACCTAGCTTTGGAACATCTGCCTGTTGATGGCCATTATCATTATAAGCAGGTGCTGTCTTCAAAGAATTAGACAACATAGAGGGAGGAGATATTTATTTTTTTCACTCTCCTGTGTGTATGTGTATGTACACACATATACAGCACTCAAGAGCTGCATTTGAAGAAAAATATGGAGCTATGCCACAGCACCCTGGCATAATAAACATATATATGTCTACAGACATCCATTACACACGGGTACTATGGCATAGATTCATAACTTCATCACCGTGCAATTCCCCTTGATTATACTGACAGTCCTAATAAGTTCCAAAGAGTTTGGCTTTCACTATATCCTGCAGCTGAAAAAGCTTGGCAAGAAATAACTCAGCAGAAAACTTCAATTTTCCCCTACGTATACCTTACCTAAAAAAAAAAAAAAAANGAAAGAAAAGGAAAGCTTTAGCATATTATCCAGCTTTGAAAAAAAAAATAGCATAGCAGTAATGAAACCTACATCTTGCTGTGATCTCCTGGCAATCAGAGAGAGGTAGCAAAAATACAGTCTGTGCATGTATCACCTTCTGTTTTCCTCCTTTTAAAGACGTGTAAGTAGGACAATGCTCCTGGTAAGACAATAAATAAAAAGCATACCTGAATCTCCTTCTTTTCAAGCAGGAAATTGTGGTAGACTTGAAAGCTGCCGTCAACCAACAGTAACTAGAATTTTGCTAATATTATCATTATCAAAGAGTTATCTGAGGAATGCAGTGACTACCAAGCAGTAAGGAGTACATCTGGGGTACATTTAGATAAAAAACCTGAAAAACACATACCTTGATGTTCTGTGTCCAGAAGAAAACCTTCTTACTGTTACTGTTCACTAACCAACCCTTTATGAAAGGTGCATTTAGACAATTCACCTATTATTAGGCAATCACCGGGCAGTGATTTGCTATGAGACACAGCACCCAAGCGGTATTTACATCACTACAAATAATCAGAGGCACTGATAAAGACTGCCAGCATCATCTGCAAGAAAAATGAGTTTGGATTTTGATATTCTGACTACAGTTTGGCACAATGGGAAAGGAGAAGACTTATTTGCACAAGAAGGAAAAAAAACCTACCCAGATAGGATCTCAAAATTGCTTTCAAATGAGACAAAGAAATGATTGCTATTGCTGGAAGGGGCAAACTTTCTCACACTTCATTCATGCGGCTACACTCTCTTCTGCAGGATCAGGGTTTCCCGTGAGAAGTAACCAGGTAGGGGAATGGCTAAATCCAGTCCATAAGGTTGTTCATTTTATCAATTTGCTCTTGTGAATTATTATGCCTCCCTCCTTTACCAATGAACCTGTTGTCTCCAAATGATGCAGGTTTGATTTTTTCAATGTAATCTGATTTAATATTATTACTGTATGTTCCACTATGTCACCATTAGCCAAGGCATTTGATTTCCAAAGGAGTCACTTCCTCAAGTGAACACAGAATTTGAATATTCATTACTAATACAAGGGCAGAGGCAAAATTATTTATTTTTCATTTTTTATTTAAAGATTGGTTTGATGATTTTCTGTATGAAAAGACCTTTTTCTTTCCCCTCAGAGAAAGGAAGGGCAAAAATCAGTGGGGTCCTTAGTGTAGCCAGGTGCGCATGCAAGTGGAATATAGAATCATAGAATTTTTAGGGTTGGAAGGGACCTTAAAGATCATCTAGTTCCACCCCCCTGCCATGGGCAGGGACACCTCCCACTAGACCAGGTTGCTCAAAACCCCATCCAGCCTGGCCTTAAAAACTTTCAGGGATGGGTCTTCCACCACCTCTCTGGGCAACCTGTTCCAGTGTCTCACCACCCTCATGGTGAAGAGCTTCTTCCTAACGGCCAGTTTGAATCCTCCTGTACACTCGTTTTTATGGATATCCTACCCAGCCAATTTTTTGCAAATGAAACCCTTGATATATTGAGTGCCACTCTTTCAACACTGGTGGAAAATGGCTTTCCTTTTGTTAAACAAGGATTTTTCCACTCCATGAGCCTGCTTGATACAAAGTTCAGTGTACAGCTGTACAAATGTCTTCTGCTCTCTGTACTGGCCTGGCCTCTTGGGCAGCAAGAAGGCACTAGAAGCCAGGCTGCAAATCAGTCCCTGGTGAGACCCTTCAAATGTTGAGCCAATTCGTGCATAATTGGGCACTACAATTTTAATAAGTTTGCATTTTATTCCAATTCAGTGCAACAACCACCATTAAAACTCCTAAAAGTTTATACAATAAAAGAGTAACATGATTGCCCCTCTCTGAGTCTTTTTTCCTGCCCAGAGTGAAAAGCTGTATTGCTAAAAAGCGGATGGCTAAAAAAACCATCCAGAAGGTTTCAATTATTTCATCTTCTTCACAGAGAGGTAAAAAAAACCTACCAAAGTCTGATATTTTTCAGTCAGCTATTACTATCACTTTGTCTGTTTATAACAGCAACAAAACCAAACAGAAATTCCTGTTTCCGAGTCACCATGACACCTATAAAACTGGACAGGCTGAAAGATTAAAACGAAAGCCTAAAAAACGATGCGGTATAAATGGTCCATCCAAAAAGACTTTAAAGGTGGTTTCAGAAAACGTCAACACATGCACATTTTAGAAAAATGATGAAAAGTCTAAGTATCTAAAAGCATTTGATTTATACTGCGTGGGTGTTCTTAAGCCAAAACTGGATATTACTCATAAAAACAAGAATAAAAGACACTTCCATACTTTTAAAGCAGGATAATGTTTTATCTATAGTCATCCAGCCTTCTAAAAGCAAGTAAGACTGTAATGCATTGCGCTGAGAGACACCAAACTTGGAAAGCGTATCAAATGGTTATAGCATATTAAAAAAAAATAATAAAAAATTCATTGATAATGCTCTGCAGAGAGCTGTAAAAAATAATTACTTCATACAAAATACCCAGCCCATGCAGTTAATGACATTTGTCTGCGTGCTGGCTTTGTACAAAGTAAGAAGCACAAACAAAAAAAATAACACCTCACAAAATTTCTCAGTTAAACAGACCCTGAATCAAAACTACAGATCTGAACACTCTAAAAAGAGTGTCCAGGAAAAAAAATTTCCTAGTCTAATCTGCACAGATGAAGTTGTTCTTCACCCTCCACTCAGTGCAAGTCACTAGGAAAACAAACAAACCAAAATGAAATTGTTATCAGTTGTACATCCACCCAAAACACCCCATGGTGATAGAACGTGACCATGTAGGCGATGCTGCAACTCCATGTCTTGGTCCTGTTACTGTTCTCCGTGGGACACCTTCTCCTGGATCCATGGATATCAAATACCACCAAATCCAACAACGGATGTGTTCTGCACAATGGCAGTGAACAGGAGCTCGTTTTGAAAGAGTCAGACAAGGCAACTTTTCTCTAGGATCAGACATTTCCTTCCAAATCACTGGGAGACAGCAGAAAGGGAGTCAATAGTCACCCTTCGGGCAAGTACAATGTTTGCAGGAATCTCAACCCAAGAGCTGAAATCTCTTCTCTAGGCAAATTGCAATAGGTAGTTGCAAATAGTGTGGGGGTTTTCCGCAAAAGCAATCATCATCAACCCTAAAATCACTAAGGTAATACAGCAAGTGCCGAACTGTGGCTTCAGCATGGAATAGCTGACCTTCATCGAAAGGCAAAAAGTTAAAGGAAACCAGGTGAGCCATACTACACAAGCCATGGCCAGTGCTGGCTGTCTTCTAACAGGCAAGAGTTTCAGTTCACACAACAGTTTAACAGACTAATTGGAAACACTGAAAGCTGATTTAGCCAGAAAAACTCACAAGCTGCTTGAAGTCTCTTCATCTTCAGGCAAACTCAGTCTTTGTTAGAAGGTGAAGGAAGGCTAAACAGCCCGATGCCTCCCAGATGGGCACAGGGTTTTACCATTCCTCCAGCTTGGCCCAGTCCTGCAGATTTTCTTTGTCTTCCTCCTTGTTTTGGGCAGAAAGCCTTCTCCTTTGCAGCACCTCAACATCTGGTCCAGCCCAAAGGTACATCCCTGCTTTATCAGTTCAGCACCTCTTTTCACATTTCACTTGAAAATGCATATGTTAGATAAAGAGAAATTTCTTCCAGATGTCAGGAACTGAACATGAACACATCCTTGTAGAGAGAGAGGTGATATTATGTGATGGGAATACTGTGGGATAATCAGAAATAGAAAAAGGTCTTCTTTTAGAGGTCAGTGCTTAAGTCTCCATCAAGACATTTTAAGTATTTAATATCTCTGCAGTATTCCCTACCCTAACTATGCCACCCAGAATTTGTCTAAATAAAGGAAGTCTTGGGAACATTCCAGAAATATGATCTATGCATTGAAGAATGACAAGCTGCAAAGACAATAAAGACAAATCTCCCTTAAATCCAGCTTGGTCGTAGAGTTTGTTCTGCCCAGCCTTCCCTCCCAGCAGCTTCCCTTGAGGTGCACCTCATCTCGAGAGACATCACCTCAGTGTTCCCACCTGTGGGTAGAGGAGCAAAGAAGCACCCTCTATCTCGTAGTTACAAGCTCCAAGTTACACGTGGGGCATTTTCTAGATGCAAGGCATGTTTACTCGGCTCCTCGCCACTACGACTTTCCTCGTACAATGGGAACAAAACAAATGCACCCCTTGTTCCAAAATCCAAGCGCGGTAACTGCACATGATTGAGTGATTGCTGCCATAGTAGTGGTTTATGACTTACTACATTTAGCCTGGTTCTTTGTAGCTGCGTGAATATATATTATTCTGCTTCATATGAGAGTTAAGTCTGGTTTTGATTAGGCTTGTAGAGAGCTGTCAGAAAGTCAGACTCGAGCAAATAAGCCCCTGTAGGTTCACTTGGAAAAGCCTATAAAATGTCTGCTGTTCATTTAAATTAGGCTCAGAAAGAAACACAAACCTGAAAGCTGCCAGTGTTTATATATTTGATTAAGAATTTTTTTTTCTTGGGGGGGCAGAGGAGGCTGGGAGAGGAGTTATTCTGGGAATGAGCCTAGTCAGAGAGCAGCCTTGGGCCCAGACCCTCATTCCTGCACACAAAGCAAAGGAAAAACAGGCTTATGCAGGCACCCTGAGCTATAGCATAGCAGAATAAACCCCTGCCTTGAACCAAAGCCCAGCAGTGGAGGAGCAGCACAGCTACTCTGCACTCATTTCTGAAACCGATAGGTTGTGGCAGTGGCTAAAGCAAGTTCTGGGAATACTTTCCTATACATGGCTTGCCTAATTGCAGTTCTTCTACACACCTCCGAGCTTTGGCTGAGGAAATCTGCCTGGGCTGTAACCCAGACGGCAAGGCAAGATGACTTGTGGCACCTGAGCTCCTCCAGGGCTAGCTCAGGTCTTCCCATGGGGCTGTTGGTCCCTGTCCCACACACAGATGCCCCTACATGTGGTAGCATTTCACCTTACTTGGACTGGATATGCCAACCAGTCCCTTTAGCTTGTGCTGTGCTTTTATTTTCGAAGTACTTGCTGGTTTGTATACCCATGCTTTAGCTGTTGGGGGGTGGGGGCGGGGGGGAATGTCTGCATCCCCAGCCTGGATGATGACATTGATCTGTTATCTTCAACTCTCACTCTGTGCTGTCTGAAATGCTACTTACAGTTGGTTTTACTTAGCAGGCATCGCCTAAACCCCCTGCCTCTGCTCTTCCTGAGCCGAGCAGGCTGGCTGCTCCCTGCCCCTCTGCCTTTCATGCACGCACATCTGCAGCCTCAGCTCTCCCACACCCCTGGCTCACGCATTCTCCATATGAAGATAATAGGCTCAAAACTTCCCTTCTTTGCCTGCCTCTGCTTCATCTGGGTCCCACAGGCTCCAGCGCATCCCCTCCCCATGTGAGGATCCAGGGCTGTCCTCCAGGCTCCTTCCTCCAGGCGCCTCCCCCCCCAGCCCCGTCTCTCCGGTTTTGGGGACACATCTCCTACTGCCGAGCTGCCGTAAATCCAGCAGTGCCTCCCAAAGCCTCCATCTGCGTGTTTTTTCCTGGGGATTCACCTGCTCCCTGCACTCATGTGCACACATGTGTCGTCTTTGCTGTTCCTGCTCGGTGCTTTCTCAACATGTTTTTGGCCTCCTGGGCTGGGACAGAGGACAGGCACAGCCTCTGAGGTCCCTGGGCCAAGCCCCAGGGTGCAGAACGTCCCCCAGCACACCCCATCCCCATGCACCGCCAGCACATCGGCCTCCTGGGCTTGAGGCTGCCCCTTCAGGGGACAGCAAAGACAGAGTTCCTCGGGCTTTTGGCATCACAACTGCAAATTATTTAGCAGGCTGAGAAATAACTAGTTCTAAACAGAACTTGGAGGTCCTGCACTCCTGTGTCGTTGACCACTCCGCATCAGCATTTAAGCCCCCAAGGGGGGAAATTGGTACCTTGGACTCCAGAGGGAGAAAATTTCTCTTTCCTTTATTTCTGTCTGGCCATCCACCCAAATGCTTACAGAGATGTTGTACCTGCTGCATCTAAGCAACCAGAACAAAGTCCCTTGATGTCCACTGCAGGGTCCTGGGGAGTCTCTCAGTGTTGAAACTTTCTATTAGTTATTCTTATCTTTGCTAGCAGGAAGGTGGGAAAGCACTGGCCTGCTCAGCAGAGCAAGCGAGAGGTGCTGCCCTCATTTTTGATCAGAACTGCTCCTTCCTACCATACTAGGGTCAGGCTGCATTTGGCTGAAGACACATACACTAATTGTAGGAAGAAGTTAATAGGCACAAAGAATTATCTGTATCTTATCTAGTGATGGCATTTTATTAATTGTTCACAAAGACTGAGGCTTTTCAGACTTTCGTTTTAATTAGAAGGAACAGTTGCCAAAAGCAACTTCTCTCAGGCAACTTTCACCATTTGTTGAAGTCTTCATTTATCTGATATTATTACAAGGCCAGGTTAAAAAAAAAATAAAATATGTAAGAACAGCCTGTCTATTCAGGTTCTGAGAAGTCTCCTAGGCAGCAGCTGGGGGGAAGAGCTGGCTTTACGAAAAACCTCCTGTCCTTGGCTCAGCTGAATCTCCCAAGCAGCTTCATTCCCTGCGTGCTGTGTCCAGTTCTGGGCTCCCTGGTTCAAGAAGGACAGGGAACTGCTGGAGAGGGTGCAGCAAAGGGCTACAAAGATGACTAGGGGACTGGAACATCTCTTGTATGAAGAAAGGCTGAGGGATTTTTTTCTTTTCAGTCTGGAAAAAAGACGACTGAGGGGGGATCTTATCAACACTTATAAATACTTGAAGGATGGGTGTCAGGAGGATGGGGCCAGGCTCTTTTCAGTGGTGCCCAGCGACAGGACAAGAGGTAACAGGCGCAAACTTGAACGTAGGAATGTCCATCTAAACATGAGGAGGAACTTCTTTATTTTGAGTTGCCCAGGCTGCCCAGAGAGGTGGTGGTGTCTCCGTCTCTGCAGATATTCAAAACCCACCTGGACGCATTCTTGTGCAACCTGCTCTAGGTGACCCAGCTCTGGCAGGGGGGTTGGACTAGATGATCTCCAGAGGTCCCTTCCATCCCCTACCATTCTGTGAGTCTGTGATTCTGTGTGCACCCCGAGGAGGTTGCCTTTAAGCCTGTTCAAAAAGACGGGAAAAGTGCACCATTACATGCAGGAACACTTAAAAGCCCACTTACGTTTCAGGGGTGACTTAGGGAGGCTCTCTTCTAGAGGCAATCTGCCTTCTGATCATATTCCCTCTAACCCTCCCTCCCTGCCTTTATTGCTCATAGGAATTTGTGCATGTAAACACTCACCCAGCTGCACGGGTTGTTTTTCGTTATACTAGATGATGGAGCTGCTCAAACTGCACAATACCCAGGCACAGGCAGCAATTGATGCCATGCAATGGGAAGTGGATGGGTCCACAACCATCTCGTGGGACCAGGGGAGCACATTGCACCGAGCAGCAATAATGGTAAGGCTGCATCTGCTGTGCAGACACATCACTTGCGAAATCCAGCCCTGCTGCACAAGCAGAGGTCCCTGCCCCGGAGATTTTAGTCTGCAAGAGGTAAGGAGCTGTACGGTAGACAAATCATGAGGACAATAAACACATCTTGTGGGTGCACAGAGACTTAGATACATTAACAGGATACTTCAGTGGCAGAGACAGCCCTGTGCATGTTGCCCACTTGGCTATTACTGGTTGTGTAGTTCAGACAAGAAGTGATGTCACCAAATCATCCCTAGCCTGGGGAAAGTCCCATCCAACCAAAGGAACAGACTTCCAAGCTCTGGATGGCCCAGGACTTAGAGACAAGCAGCACAAATCCAGAAGCATCACAGAAAATACTTTCACAGGGGTATTTTGTCCGTGACAAGTGACGTACACATATTGTGGAGATGGCTATGATGGCTCTCGGCAAATTTAAGAGATGGACAAATATGACTGAGAAAAAAAGCAATTCTCAAGAAATGAGAGCCATGTCATTGATCAATCAAAAGATAAGAAGTTAGACGACTTATAAAATATTTCCATTTTATTTTAAGCTCTTGATGTGAACCATCAGGTACACAAATTACATTCTTTTCATGAGGAATTTCTAGTATTTCATTCTGTTAATACTGTCCATTGATTGGTACCCTATACTTCAACGAGTTTATAGTGAGACTCTTAGCATTTATTTCTTCTCTTGGCAAAGTGGATATAAACAGAGCTAAATAAGATATTTTCCTCCGTACCATCAAGCTCCAGGCAGTTTCTTTTCTTGATACTAGAACTCTGTAAGGTTGGTTGTTAACCTCTGCTGTGGCAACTTAAAGCAAGGCACCACCTTGTGTTACTTCTTAGCAATTGAGGAACACACCATGATGCGTTACAACATCCACAGACACCACTGTCAGGGTATGTGTGCAAATGGAGTTCCAAAGTTCAGAATTTCTAAAATAACCGTGCCACCCATACGAAAGGCATTTAGAGATGGAAAATCAAGAGCTCACAGAAAAGTGTTGGGATTAATTGGGGTTCTAGGGGAAAAAGATTCACCAGTTTGAAACAACTGAGGATAATAAAGCTTATTAATTGATCACAGATATTGAGCCACTTACCACAGAGATGCTACAATGGTGTAATGAAATTGATAAATGTATGATACAAAGCTCTTGTCAGGCCTTATCCTGAATACTGCACACTATTTCTAGTCATCCGTGCTCAAGAAATATGGATTGAAACAGAAATACACCCAGGGCCACCCAAACAGGATAATCAAGGGAATGAAGAGCCTCTCTCTTCAGAGGAGATGGAAAGATTTGGCTTTTTTAGCCTAGAGAAACAAAAACTAAGAGAAGAGATGATTGCTCTCATCAGTCGGGCAAATACCAAAGGATGGAACAAGGACTTCTGAAGATAAAGAATTATACTGGCAGAAGAACAAAGAGATATAGCCTGGAAGTGAATAAATTCGGGCTGGGAATCAGAAGAAAATTTCCAAGCATCGGAGAAGTGAAATTCTGGAACAACACTGCAATAACTGATAAAGCGTGGTACAAAACAAACTTGTTTTTAAAACAGCAATTAGTAAGATTAAGAACAGGATTATCCAAAGCAGTTTCTGTGACAGCAGGGCTCCTTCCAGCTCTACCTTGGTGGTTCAATACAATTGACCCTGTCTTTGATTAGAAAATCAACAGAAAGTGCAGCTAAAGGCAGGGTGTATGTTTTTAATTCGGAGACTTTGCTGAATTTATTAGGAAAAAACCTCTTTCAGTCATAGAGAAAGGGAATAGTGGAGTAACTTGCCAGCCAGCCATCACAAATGAACAATCACTCAAAGTACAACGATTTTGCAAGATGGCATTTTCTCGAACTAGGTAAGAACTAGCAATAATAAAAAATGGACAAACGTTAAAAATAGTTAATTTTCAACTTCATTTTCAGTTTGGGGTTTGTTGATTTTTCTTTTTTTAAAGTAAAAGTTCTTTCAGAAGATCAGTCAGAATATGACCAGGTAAATACCATTCACTTTAGAGAGCCACATTAATTTCAAAAAATTGATCCCAAAAAACCTGAATCCAAACCAGTTTCTCCAATAATGGGTTGATAGTGATGTTCATCTCATCATCCATATGTCAGGATTTTTCACATCCTTATCAGGCAGCGACCTTTAACAAATCAATTGGCAAGCTAATTCTCCATTTGAGATCTGTTGATAACTGCTTGAATCTGTAGAAGTTATGCATTTGTTTGCAAACTTCACTTTGGCAATCTGCTTTTAAAACTGCAGTTGAGGCTAAAACCTGCTTTTTCTGTGCATAAGGCAATAGTGCCATCTCGTGGGAAATACTCTGCTTCATGCCTTACGGTAGGCAAAAAGAGCTTGGAACCTTTCTTCACACAAATGTCTCCTCAAGAAAAATAGATACAGATTTTTATTTTTCTTTAAGTTGGCTCCCTCCCGTTAGCACACAAACTTTCATCTAAAATGCCCACTAGCTTCTTCTGGGTAAGGTTTTTGAAGGATTTGCTTCTGCTCCAAGATGCTCTCCTACAAACCACGAACGCAGCATCCTGTTTGGGTACAGCCCAGGAGGACCAGGAGGGTCCTGTGGGCAGGAGGGAGAGCACCCAGCCCAGCTCCAACACTGCCCACCAGTCACATCTCAACCCTGCTTCTCCTATCGACATTTTTGGTCCGTCTTATCTGATTTTGTGCCTCTCTACCTTTTTTGGCAGAGCCAGAACACAAACAGCACCCAACACACCAGAGAGCACTGAAAACCTTTTTACATTTAAAATGTCATCCATCTCACAAAGGGAAAACAACAAGGATTCACCTGTTTCTTCCACAAGCAGTGGCAGGAACAAGGCCCTTTCTTGCAGCAAGCTCCACCTGCATGACTCCTTAGTGAAGAAGGGAACCAATTAACCCCAATCGGCTTCCTTTTATGCAAAGCAGGTGTTAAACAGAAACCGTCTGCCTCCTTCACATTCCAGCCTTTCCTACAAGGCTTCTCCTCCTACTGCCATGCTGGTCCCCATCTGGGCTCTGGTCAACCTACTTCTTGGTAGGCAAATAAAGGTACATGCCAGCACAGCTTTTTTTTTCTAGATCCCTGATAAAGGTTGTGAGTTCTGGAGTCATCAGATAGATATTAACCATAAATAAGAATTAAATAGGATCCGGTATTCACAGCAAGTTTCCTTTTGCAGCCTGCAGTCAGTGTTTCAAGACATGCTCAAGAATGAATCTTGGGCTGGTACTTCCATGATGCAAGCATCAGGAAAAATGGTAAACTATTACCTTCTTTTATCATTTGTATACTCTTGACAGTATTATAAAATTGGTGTTTATATTTTTAAATACCAGTATAATAAAATGTGAAGAAACTGTCGCACCTCCCACTTTTGTCTTCCTGTATGAGGCTCTAGACTGTTTCCCTGGACTGTTATACATGTAGTGTAAGACAAACACGCACTCCCAAGATTAAAGTTCCTGTGATGGACAACCTATCACAATTCTTGATAAATTGTGCCGGTATAGTTACAGCACTATCAACAAAAAAGACCACAAGCTTTCAGAGAACAGATGTCACCTTGAGGTTTGGCATCAAATGCCCATTTGCAATAACAGCAATTGCAATCTTGTTTAATTTCATTTAAGCTGAATTCAGGGCAGATTAGGTGCTGTTGGTGTAATATACAAAGAGTTTAGGCTCGGTATTTTATCAATTCTCTAAAAAAATAACCAATTTACTATATAGTTTTAAGGTATTATTTTAAAACACACTGTTTATTCAGACTGATTGAAATGGATGTGCTATTTGGATTCCAGTTAGTCATTCCTGAAATTCCAGTCTGGGTGAGAAAAACATATAGTACTAACTGCTATTAATCAACTGAAAAGGGTTAAATTCAAAATTTCATATGCATTTCATTGATTTTATAGCTGAAGATGCTGAAGACAGTACTTCATTTAAACCACAAGCTCTTCAGGTTGAGCAATACACCATACGCTGACTGGAAATGAAAATACTAATCGTATTTCTATGGTAAAGGAGTGTCACAGCTCTATCTGCATCTGGTTTTAGTTGCATAGATTCCTGCCCAAATTACAGCAGCACGTAGAAATAATTGAGCTTCCTTTTCTGAGCGAAGGCGTGAGGTTCAGGATAAAGTCAAAGGCAGTGGCAGTGGCCCTTGAGGAGGACTTTGCACAGAACTAGCTAATACTTCACATGCCCTCATGTAAGCAACTCACCTCAGCCTGAATAGTAATCATTCACTTACTTGCGGCATGTAAAGTGCTTTCAAAGAATAAAACGTTCAATTTCTGATCAATGTATAAAACCATAAAGAATGGATAAAGGCTTGGGAAAAGAAAGTCTGTCTATGTAACATGCACTAAAAGCAGTACTACAATATGAACAACTTACCCTGAAAGCAGTCACAAAGCTTAGCCCTAAGAAACAGAGAAAACAAAATGGATAAAATAGCCCTTCATATTTTCTGAATTTTACATTTGCGCACACAGGGACTCTGATAAATCTTTGTTGTAGGCTATTTAACATAACTGCATATTCTAATATTTCAAAAACAATGAATATAGAAATTTTATACAATAAACTGTGTGATTCTTCTACACTGCAACATTTGGGCTTATTTTTTAATTAACAAAGTACTTGAGAATCACACTTTATCAGAAAATAGGCAAAACTTGAAAAAGACTTGTCACTTTTTTAAAACTGTTCATTTTTATTAACTAAAATGAGCCGTAAAAAGCGCAAAGTGTATAAAAGTCCATAGGGCGAAAAGGTTTCTGTGAATGGAGGATGATGCTTCCAAATAATAAACGTTTGTCTTGTCCATGCTGGTTTGGGGGCACAAGTATCATCAACATAGAAACAGGCTTTCACTGAAGGTCCTGAATGCAGTTCGCATAGGGAAGCGTCATTATCTGCTTGCGATGCATTATATTCCTCTGATCTAAAATGCTGAATGCCAGCTACTGTAGTCAGTTGCCGAGGTGAGCTGGCCTGGTCCACAGCGGAGTGGCAGAGCTTGATGCACAGGGATGCTTCCCAAGGCAGGGAAAAGCCAGGGCAGTGGAGAGACCCACCAGGAGCCAACAGCTCCGGTGGAAGACAGTGACAAGGTGTGGGCATTGACAGAGCCACAGCGACTACCCCAAATCTGTTAAAAACAGCCTGGGGACTACAAGTGACCAGGACTGCTGCAAACAGAGTGTGGCACAGTTTGCATGGCAGGGCATCATCACTCTACCAGATCAAAAGGTGAGTTCCATTGGTGGTCCTCACACTCTCAAAAGAGTAGAGCTACCGTATCCACCTGGCAGAAAGCCATGTCTTCTGCACTCATCGGAATGGATGTGGCAACCCAGACAGAGCTCCCATGAAATCATGCAGGTCTTGGGCTGCAGGGCTTGCCAGACACTTTCGCTAGTAATGGATGGCAGTAGTGAGAACAGCAGTGTGAGGCGTGACCAAGTGGACAATCTGCTCAGCTTGGTGACAGAGCTACAAGAGGTAGTAGAAAGGTTAGGGAGCATCAGGGAGAACAAGAAAGACAGACCGGCGGAATCATGCTCTGCCCTCCCTGAGACAGAAACAGGAAGTCACAGAAAAAAAACAAGATAAGGGGATCCTGTATCCTCCCCTGGCCAGGCTGAAGAGAGTACCTTCAAGAAAAGGAGTGAATGGAGGCAAGTCCATGCCCAGGGTGGCAGAACAACCCCCTCCTTGCCCACCCTACCTTCCCAGGTGCCGCAACACATAGTCCAAGGGCCACCAAAAGAGACTTCAGGGCCTCGGGATGGTTGGTAAGGGAATCCGGACCACAGGGAATTTCCTCGTCTCTCCTTCCAGTTGTGGGCAGTAACATGGGAAGAAATAGACAGACACAGTCTATTAATACATGGTTCCATGGCTGATGTCACCCACACAATTTTGGGGTTTTCGAGAATGGGGCGGCCTGCACAGCACAAGGCTTTCTGGCGTCAGATGGGATTCACCTTTCTGAAAGGGGGAACAGGGTCTTTGCTCATGAGTGAGCAGAGCCTCATTGACAGAGCCTTAAACAAGGCTTGAAGAGGGAGAGGAACAATGTCAGGCTTGCCCGTGACAAGCGGTGGGACAACACACCAAGGTGAGAGGAACGGGGTGCTAGTGAGAGCCCTCAGCTTGTTGCTCTCACACGTGCTGGGTACACTGGAGCACATGTGAAGTCTTACAGACATGAGGGAAGGGTTCCAGATGTAATAGGAGCCAACAGGAGAGGAGTCAAGAGGGGAGGACCCAAGAGGGGAAATACTGGTGAAATACCTCAAAGGAATAAAGATGTATTCCTCTAAGAAGGTGAGACGGCTGACAGCCCAGAAAAACTGCGACTACAACAATACATGCAGCATGGACAACAAACAGGAGGAGCTGGAAGCTGCCATGCTGCTAGAAAGATGCAACCTACTAATCATTACTGAAACCTGCTGGGACGAATCCCATGACTGCAATGTGACTATCCATGGCCAGCAACAGGGGAGGAAGGAGGGGCAGAGGGGCTGCCATCTGGGTCAAGAAATGGATGGAGTGTGAAGAGCTATCTCTGAAGAATAGCCAAGAGTAGGTTGAAAGCCCACGGGTAAGAATTAGAAACCCAGGCAACAAAGGGAGCCTTGTGGCTGGTATCTACTACAAGCCGCCCGATCAAGGAGAGCCTATCGATGAAGCCTTCTTACTCCAGCTACAGCAGCAGGCATCGCGCTCAAAGGTTCTCATCCTGCTGGGACACTACAACCAGCCCCACAGGTGCTGGAAAAGTAGCACCGCGAGCTGTAGACAATGCAGGAGACTCCCAGAGCTGAGTGCCTTGAAGAGAAATTCTTAAGGCAGGTAATAGACAGCCCCACCAGAGGAGACGCCATACTGGACCTGATGGGCACCAATGCAAATGAGCTAATGGGTAACATCAAGATTGGAGGCAGCATGGGCTGCAGTGGTCAGGCACTGGTGGAGTTCACAGTACTGAGGGGAGTGGGCCAGGGGGAAAATGAAAGTCAGGACCGTGAATTTTAG
>VWZL01006089.1:4369-24753 GCA_013396915.1 Stercorarius parasiticus
GAAGCGAGAGGAGTTCCACAGGGGGGAAAGGAGGAGACCATAGGCCAGCACCGGGGCTATTTTGAGTGTGGGGACATCCAAACCAGCCACAGAGCTGTGCTGCAGGTACCTGAGTGGTCTCTCATTTCCTAACCTCACATACGAGGTGCAGTTCAGGAAGGCTCAGTCAGCAGCAAATAGACCAGACGCTGGGCTGCAAAGAGACTAAGAAAGTCCTCGGCCTCACCGCTAGGCAGTAGGAGAACTGTCAGTGGACAAGGTGTTGGGAAATCTCGTGTTTGCTGCTGCTGTTTCTGCCAAGACATAATCTCGGTCTCCTCAGGGCTGCTGCGTCGGACAGTGTATGTGCTGGCTGGTCCCAGCACACTCAGCTCCCACAGGTCTGCCACACACTGGGGCAAACCCAGCCCATGTTGCACCACCTCTGCAGCTGGGCATCAAGCACACGTGGGAGTCTTGGCTTCCTCAGAAGCAGGAACAAGCCACAGCGCTCCAATTCCTGCACGAAACCCTTATCTCTTCAGCAAACCAATCCAGCAGCAGTTTGAGTCCCAGAATCAATTGAGAGCCTGTATAGTGCCATCTCCTGCCGCTTTAGGACCTGTTTTTCCTGAGCTCCAGGTGGCTCAGCTCTCAGTGGGAGCCCTCTGCCTGGTTTCAGGAAGACCTACAGAGCATGCCACCGCAGCTCTGACATATTTCTGGGTGTTTCTCCACTCCTACCGCTCCTCGTGTATATTCAGAAATGCAGATGGTTCCCTGCAAATCCACATCATCTTCTGGCTTCACCCTTTCTTTGCCTGGAAAAAGCTAACTCAAATACTGCAATGCAGGCCCAGGGGTTACCCAGAATACCTACGTAATGCTGAGTAACCCTACAATAACAAAGCAGCATGCCTTCAGTGGTGTTTATCTAGAATGTTTTGGGGGTTTTCCAGTATGGCATTGTTCTGGATGCTGGCCCATCCCGCACCATCCTGTTCATCTACCAGTGGACCACCACCAAGGCAAACAAGACCGGGGTGATCAGGGAATGTAGTTCCTGTCCTGTGCAAGGTAAGGTGGCTGATTCATGCTCGGTGGTCTGTGGGACTGTCATGGGATGGATGGAAACCTAGAGATCTGTGCATGGACCATTACTGCAATTTCCTCGACTCCTGTATCATCTAGCTGTACACTGAAATAGCGCTGGGAAGCACAGGCTGCTTATTTTCAGCATGGTTCTTCTCAACACTGGCAGATTTAGCCATACACGGCTGGATGTCAGAGTACTCAGCAGAAGCAGGTGACAGGTTTTTTGGCCTGCTGCAGGCAGGGAAGCACACAGAGGGGCTGGGGCTGGTCCTGATGTCCACATGGATCAGAGGCAGAGCCAATGTTTCTGAGCTTCACACCCAGGTGAGACAGTGAACAGCAACAGACACAAATCTGGCTGCAGGGTGACTCCTGATACCCTCTGCCTCCTCCTGACTACTCTGGCAGAAAGTGCTGTAGCTCCAGGGCAACAGAGGTGCAAAGACTCCAACGCTCTATGCAAGTTTTGACAGCACAAGCATGAGTTCAGTTTGGTTTTAGGTGTCACATTTTGGAGAATACTGGGGTCTTCCTCCCTAGTTTAAATCAGTTCGGCCCTGCCAAAGCCAGCTGAAAGTGTTTCATGCATTAATGCTTGGGGTTTTCTTCCCCTATCTCTCAATCTTGCTTTGATGTTGAAGCCTGATTATAGCAGGATGCTGGGAAACCCTGAACTCTCGGTAGCAGTGTGCTGTGGGAGGGCAGCTGCACAAGCAGCAGGGAAGAGGGTTTGTGCCCTTGCAGACTGTAAGCAATACAAACCACATACAGAAGATGCAGTAAGGGCTCCCTGAAACCTTATCATACGTGTCCCTTCAGTGCTGCCACGTTCACTGGTTGGGTTAAAATCAGCAACCCCAGCTCAGTGCTTGAAGACTTACTTGAACCTGCTGCTGCAGTTGTCAGCAGCAGCAAGAGGTCCAGGCAAGTCTCTCTCCTAGATGTGGGCAGTGGTCCCTGGTCTGCACAGCAGTGTGGTCACAGCGGCCGTAGGGAAGCCACAGCTCAGCCCTACACAGGGCCCAGGAGAGCAAAGCACATGGTGAGGGTGTCGCGCAGCCAGGAAGGCGAGTGGGCCAGAGGATGGGGAAGTACGGCTCCTTCTGGGTAGTAGTTCAAAACCAGCATTTCAGACCTCACTGAATCTTGCCGGACAGATGAGTCAAGGCTTGCACACAGCTGCTCCCCACACAGCACCAGCTTCCTCTGGAGCAGAGGTGCTTTGCTTGCAGGCGTGGGGCTCAGAAGCCACCTCCACCAACACAAGAGGAAATGGAAAGCGCTGACACATCAGCTTTGGCTCTATCTGCATGGCAGTGTGTCTTCTTGCTTATCTTTTATAGCGGGTAAAGCCACGTTTATTTCTGTGGGCTGAGACAGCATCAGCTGATACTATGGTCATTTACAGGATGTCTCAGCAGCAGAGCTAGGGTTCTCTGTGTGCCATTTAGGATTTACATGCATGTGCTGTTTTGCTCCCTGTACCATATTTTAGCAGGATGGCTACCTGGAGGAACTCCTTCATTCTGGGACAGGTCCTGTCTTTAACCATGCTCTAAGACAGCAACCTCTTGGGAAACAGCTCTCTCACTTCTCCCATGCCTTTCCTTAGAAAATTTCATTCTTCCCCCTGGTCCTCAGGTCTGAGAATCTCCAACTACTCAGATTCTCCTCAGGAAATAGGGAAGAGGTTGGAGCAATGTTTGAACCATGCCCAAGAGGAGATCCCAGCAGAGCTGCACAGCCAAACCCCCCTCTACTTGGGAGCAACCGCCAGCACGAGGCAGCTGAAGTGAGTGAGTGTTGCAAACCCACACCCAGAGATCAGCACACACCATGCGGATCATTCTGTAAATGCATCTCACCTTGTCTGCTCTGCAGTGTGTTTCATCCCTAAGCTGCTAGTCAGGTAAACCTTCTTCAGGTCCCCACGCACTTGAGGGGAGTACAGCATGGCTGTGTCTCCACACTGTGCCCCCAGGCAGCAATAAGGAGGACAGTGTTGCTACCGCTACCAGTCTGTGTGAAGTCTCCTTCACAATTAGGGCCTGGGAAAATGTGTGTCAGTCTGGAAGCTGAGGTGTTTTCAGTTTAGGTGAAAACCCACAGGGGTGTGCAGGGGTGCTTCTTGTCAGCAGGTTGGGAGCGATGGTGGGAAGATCCATCTTATCATACACGCTTTTGCGGACCCTGTTCTTGGTCACCTCATTACTGAGACCTTTATCTCCTTTTAGACACTGGGGAAAAGTAAGGACTGGAGGGGCCCAGGTCAGCTGGCAAGGCCACAGGATCCCTCAGTGGCAGAACCAAATTCTTGAATGGTGATGCAGCTGCTCAAATTAGCCCTCTGCTGTTCTTGTCCCCAGTGTCATGCGAGGGGAGGAGGAAGTAGCGGCAGGAGTGGGATTGTCATTGTGCTGCTACCCAAAGTGGGGAGCACAGCAGCAAGCTCTGCAGCTGTGCCCCCACTACAGGCTGCTCCTGGCAGGCTCCTGTAACAACAAATGTGCCTTCTTTTTCTTTTCTCTTTAGCCTCACAAATCTCACCCGCGCTGACAGTCTCCTTGCAGCCCTGACTGTGGCCCTGAAGTCATCCACCTTTGACTTTCAGGGAGCACAAATCCTGTCGAGTCCACATGAGGAAGCATTCAATTGGGTTGCTGTTAACTATGTCCTGGAGAACTTCTTCAAGGTAAAGGACAGTCCTGCCTGGGGAGTACAGAACTGAGCTAAGCACAACTCCCTTTAGCAAACAGCCACAGAGACCTGTGGAGGGATCGTTGAAGCCCTGTACTTTAAACAGTGCTTAAGCACAGCTTCCGCTGTCTTTTAGAGAAGGCAAGTTATACCCAACAACAGCTCTGGGGGACATAACACAAGATGGTCAAAACTAGGCTGAAAGACCAAACCTCTAATATAGCATTTCATGGACATGTCCATGCAGCCCTGACAGATGTGAGGCTTTCTGGGTAGCACATCTGGGATGCTCACATAGATAACCTTACACAGCCTGGCCCTGGGGTGTCAACAAGAACTCCACAGCCCCGAGTCCCTGCCGCTCTAGCTCAGCACCACTTCACCGAAAGGGTGGTGTTGGCATTGGAACAGGCTGCCCAGAGAAGTTGTGGAATCGCCATCCCTGGAGGTATTTAAAAGCCAGGCAGATGTGGTGCTGAGGGACATGGTTCAGTGGTGGTTTTGGCAGTGTTGATGGTTGCACTCAATGATCTCAAAGGTTCCTTCCAACTTCGACGATTCTATGATTCTAGTCTATAACATTCCATAGCCTGGCCCTGGGGTGTCAACAAGAACTCCAGTGCCCCAAGTCCCTACAGCTTTAGCTCAGCACCACTGTCAAACAGACATTGCTGCTATGTCTGTGCCGTGCTGTGGGATTGTGACTGCAGTCCAGCTGTCCCATGGGACACCCTATGGATGGTGAACAGAGAAGCAGAGTCTTTTGCTGCCAAAGCAAAAGCCCGTCAAGTTTCCTCTCATTGAGACACTAGGAAGAGTATAGCTGGGTGTCCCCAGCATAGAGGCCTGGTCTGTATTCAGAAGGCACTTGCTAAACAGAAAGAATACATTTAAGTTTCCTTGCTCTACCCATGGCTTCTCAAGCCAAAGGGTCTCAAGAAGAGCTCAAGGGCCAAGAGAAAGGTGGATTAGATTGAGTTATTCCACATCAGTGAAGTGAAAGGCAGTTCTGATAACCAGCAGCAAGCATGCACTGGTTAGGGAATTGCTATCCCTGCTGGCAGCAATACAGCTTTCCCCAGCCAGGGACAGAGAGCTTACACCCACCTAAGCTTTCCTGCCTCTACTACTAACTTCAGCATTGCCAAAATCAGTTCTGCAATACTGCAGGAGATGAAACCACAGGGTTCTTCTGACAGGAGGATCACTTTAGCGTCAAGGCAGCACTTGAAGCCCATATCTGCCCACCTGGAAACCTCCCTCCCATTTCCCCACCACCACCCTCTCTCCCCTGTTCCTACCTGCTGAGACCAGTAGCTTGAACAGCCACCCAGAGTGGTGGGCCCCGTTTGCTCTTGCTGGCTGTGGGGAGCTCTCTGCGCAGATGTACTTGTACAACGGCTCCTCTGTTCCCTCCAAAGCCACCAGTTCAGCATCCTTATGTCCTGCGGGGAAAAAAAAAAAAAAAAAGAAAAACAGTTGGGTTGTACTGCACCAGAAAGCTGCTTTCTCTCTCTGTGCAATAATGCTTGCATCTGACCATGACCCAGATGTAGAAGTCTTAAGAATTGATCTCTCTGGTTCTTTTTGGGTCAGTACGACTGGCGAGGACAGTTGGTCCCCTCCGGGAAGGGGATGGCAGGAGTCCTGTCCATGGGAAGAACCTCAGCACAGCTCACGCTCAAGGTGGAAGAAGGAAACCAGGCACCAAAAGGAGGAGTGAGGCTGCAGCTGTATGGGAAGACGCACAACGTGTACACTCACCACTGTCCCTGCCACGGCACGGACCAGCTCCGCAGCAGGCTGCTCTCTGTGCTCATTCAAGTGAGTATCTGCCAGAGGGGCATTTGCAAGGCTCCTGGATACAACATCACTAAATGACAGTTGCACACAGGCTAGCTGCTAATGGGCAAAATGTCACTGTCTTTAATAGAGGGCATCTGCATGTATCTAAAAAATGCCAGTGCATTTGCAAAACATACTCTCTATGCCCAAACCAATGCCCTCCAAGCAGACACACAGGCACCAATGCAAGAGTTTCCTACTTGCAGGCTCTATCTGGCTCCTTCCTTAATACACACGAGCACAGAATTGCTCTCCAGGGGTGCTAAGATCACCTTCAGGGTAGAGAGAAGCAAAGACTTCCCTTGGCTTCTCTGAACTGCCCCTCCATCCTAGAAGGGGAGCCTAAACAGCAGCACCCAGGAACCAACTGGGACCTTCCATTTGGGGTATTTGTGTCCTTTGCTGACTTAAACTCTGAAGCAATCTTTAAAAGAGCAATATTTCATTTTGAAAATGCGCAGGTGTTTTTGTTCTTCCAAACTTTGTTTCATTTGAGAGGGAGGTGGCAGGATCTGATGCAAACTCAGGAATCATTTCAGTCTCCACCAAAACTGAATTGCTCAGAAATAAACTACTCACTGCCCATCCGCTTGCCTCCCTATAAACCACACCTCCGCTTATCTGAGACCTGAATGTCCCACGTGGAGACCCACTTCATCACAGTTATATCGGGGAATTCCAAGAGATGAGAAACACTGATTCTTGCAGGGTTGAGACATTTGGAAGGCAGACCAGAACAGCCTCTTTCTTGCAACCAGAAAGAGAACAGGATTCATTAAAATTTTATTTCTGGGCTAAGGGAGAGCAGGTAGGGCTGGCACTCCTCAGCCTCCCACAGCAGGTCCCGGCATTGCAGCTTGCCCTGAATTCTGCAGGAGCCGGGAATCTGCTGCATCAGTCTTGCAGTTGACTGGCTGGGGTAAGGTTTGGCAAACCTTTTACAGCCTGCAAGCTTAATTACAACATTGTGGTGTCAGAGGAAAACTGTTCTTCACTGCGTTACATTTTGTCTTCCTTTGTGAAGCTCTAGGATGCCAATGTCCTCTCTTGCTGCCTGTTTTATTCTGCCTCTCTAGGATCAGAGAAGTGCTAAAACTGTGACTAATCCCTGCTGGCCCCTCACCTACTCCCGGGAAGTGCAGTGGCAATCGGTGCATGCTGGGCCTTGTGCTGTCAACAATGACATGTGGGACACCCCTGGCCCTAAGGAGGTCTTCAACATCACCGGCTCCGGCAATCCCACCGCCTGCATGAGACTGATACAAAACCTGCTCAACTCTTCCTCTTCCTGCAGCTTCCTCGAGCATTCCCCCAGCAGTGTTTTCAAGTCCTTCCGGACCAGGTTTCTGGTGGGTTCTCATTTACATTTAGGTAGGCAACTGATATGGAGAATGCATGAAATAGGACCAGTTTGGTCATACAGTGGGAACAGCCACGCTGTGCCCTCTGCTAGCCAAGAGGGCCAGTGCTCTGGCTAATGCTGCACACACATGCCCTGCCCTCTCCCTCTCATCGACACAAAGCTGTTCAAACACGGACCACAACTTCCCACCAATGACTGCTGTAGGGCTTTCTTCATCCACATCTCAGCAATGTTTGCTTGCAAGACAAACTTTGGGGGTCCACAGAGCCATAAAGGAGCTCACGTGAGCCAGCCAGGATAGGGCAATCAGGAGCTGTCTTTTGAGCAGGTCTTTCCAAACAAAGTCTGTGGCGAAGCCGAAGATCCTCTGCCACTCCCTTAGCAAACATCTGGGCATGCCCCACCACAAGCATGCTTATATCTGAGACCCTGAATCTAATGTCCAAAGTTATCAGGTTGTTAAGCCAGGACCAGCTCAAAATCCTAGGAAAAACTGAGTGCATTTCAGAGGGAGGAATTACAGAAATCTCCCCAGCTCCCTGCTCCTGAGAGCCTCCCATGGACATGGTCCCAAGGAGCATAAGGTCCTGCCTGCAGGGCCAGGAAGGCAGCTGCACGCAAGCTAGAAACAGTCCAGTTTCCATCTCCAGACAGTAACAGATCCCGCTTGTCTTCCTTGTGCCCATTGTAACCACCACCACAAGCACACAGACAGGGCACCTGGCAACGCACCCCACAGCTGCTGCCACTTACTTTCCTATAGATGCAATGCAAGGACGCAGAGCGCAGTCCACCCCGATGATTGTTTCTGCTCCTCTTGTAGGTTATTTCTGAGGCCATGGACTTCCTGAGAGAAACTGTACCCTCTCCTGACTTGGGCCAGGCAGTCAAAAGGCTTTGTGGAACGTCCGTCAAAGAGGTAACTGTGGAATAGCTTAGTGTGCAGGGAGAGTGGGAAGGAATAGCCTGTTGTACAAGCCCATGTGTCTCAGACTGAGACATAAGTTACTGTCTCCCTCAGAGGAAAACTTGGATTTGCCTGGTTTGGGTTTGTTTTGGTTTTTNCTTCACTCATTTTCCTTCCTCTCAAATACCAGCTGCTGCTGGTAACACCTGGACTTAATTAAATGAAAAGCCACCAGTACTGTTTACTGCATACTAAGAAGTAAACAGGAAGGCTGTCTATTCACTGCTGTACATCACCTTCGTCATCCTGTTATCCTCCTCTCCTTCAGTGCAAGGAACACATCTGCTTAGACTCCAGGGGCTTTCCCATTTCACCTGGGCCCATGGAGATCAAGTTGGGGGAATTTGTAAGTTGTTTCCCCTCAGTTGGTGGCTTATGAGGTCACCCCCATTTACAACTACACTGACCAAGCATCCACAGTAACATTCAAATTGGACAATTTCTACACAGTTTGCTAATGGGGTAGCAAAGCCCACAAGCTGTTCCCTAAAGCCGCCTCTTCTGCATAGAGGAGAAAGATCTTGTTGGTGTTCCTATTGAGAGAAAGGCTGCAGCATTAGCTCAATCTCATTAGAGAGCAGAGAATCAAACCAAGCAGTTCACCTGCGAGACAATTGTAGGAGACCTGGCTGCCAGCCGTGCTGCACTTGGGACTGCCTGGTCTCTGATAAGATGGGGACAAGGGCACTAAGAGATGACACTCGTTCCCAGAGCACAGCCCAGGGTATGCAGGAAACATGGTTTCAGCCTGCACAGGACACAACCCCCTCCTCCAGTCCCGTAGTAGGAAAGAAGAGGTTACAACAGGCCTGAAATTCAGCTACTGAATATTTACTTCTTTTATTTCCATCCGCTCCCCATCTTCTTTTGAAAATGACACCAGCTGGTCAAGGAGTCCCAGACAAGCCTGGATACGCTTGCTGACTACTGTGTTGTGTCTGCCTTCATCTTTCATCTCAGTACAAAGGGATACAGCTTTGACTTTGACAGCTCTGTTTGGACCGCGTTCCAGAAGAAGGTCAGTGGTATTTCCAATTAGGAGGGAGAGTTGGTTTCAGTACAGCCAACCTGTCTCCAGCCCTACAAGCCCTAAGCAGCTAGGTTTCTCTTGCAACATGTTTTTGCAAAATAAATTCACAATTGTGATAAGCAAGAAAACCAGCGTCAGATAGCTAGAAAGCTTATCCTCACTGAAAAATAGATAGGACAAAGCCTTATCTGAAGCAAAACCATCTTTAAGAGTCTGTGCCCAATGGGGAAGGAAGTATGGCTTGACCACCACTTAATGCTGAGGACAAACTGCTGATAATATTTCCTGAGCCAAAAGATGCTGCCCTGCCCCTTTGTGATCACCTTTGTACTAGTGAGGGTTTATAACTGGATTACAAGGCCTGGAATTGCTTCAGGATCTGGAGCCCCCAAGGAAAGGAGGATTTGATTCAAGTCCTCCCCTTCAGAAAAGGCAAGAAAGCCTATTCCCAGACCTCTTCTCAACTCACCAGCAAGGCAATGTCCCACTGAGCAGGGCCTCATCAGCGACAGCGGTTCAGTCAGCCATATGGTGATGATCAGACCAAGGCAAGATAACAAGGTCAGTCCAGAGTCCATACAAGGAGCCCACTCCAGAAAGCCAGAGACAAGCTACCTACAACATAGGTCTGAGGTTCCTAGGTTCACAGGGCCAGAGACAGAACTCCCCACAATGTAGACTTGAGGTCCATCTGGGAAAACCAGTCAGTTAGCAGGAGAAGGAACAGCACCCACCTCCAGCACAGCTCAGGAAAAAGAGAGCTACCCAAGCCTGAACTTAAATGGAGCTCCCAGGCCCATGGGCAGAGGGGCTGGGTGGAAGTGCCAGGTGAGACTGGTCAGGGCAATTAAGGCCTATTAGCGCACTCAGGGCACTGGGAGTGGGAGAGCTCTTAATTTCAAGCCTAATCCTTGTATCAGTCTCAAATAAAGTATATGAGGCCTTGGGCCTGTGCACAGAAACACAGCTGGGGTCCAAACTCTCTCCTTCTCTTCTGACCTCTCCTCCTTTTCATTTCAATAGATGGGTGGTACATCCTCTGGCTGGACTCTCGGGTACCTGCTGAGCCTCACCAACTCCATCCCCCAGGACAGCCCAAGCTTCCTCAAGGGGATTGAACCAGGGGTCTGGTCTTTGCTCCTCATCCTCTTTGTCACGCTGCTCACTGGCTCTTTCATGCGCATCTCCTATCGAGTGATGGTCAAGGAAAACAGCTTGAGTAACAGGAATAGCAGTGTTTTTGATGACAACTGACCATTATTTTGGGACTCGATACTCTTGCCAGAGGGCAGTTAATAGGCTACATACAGAAATCACGCAGGTGTAAGTCACTGGAGGACACAAGTGATTCTCCTGCAGGACTCCCAGAGCCTCCCTGCCTTATTTCAACTTGCTAACACTTGCACTACCGTACTTTGAGACAACGGATCCTGCTCGGCAGGAAGCCTGTGATTCCCGGTGGATGGCAAGCAAATGTTCAAATGTCCAAATGAGAACAGCCTGTGCAGATCTTGCCTGGGCTGCAGTTGAGATTACTCATGTCAACCTAATGAAATGATGCCTCTGAGCAGGCAAGCCCTGAGCTATTGTAAAGTTAATATTGAATAATCCTGTCTAATCAGGAGAACTGGTGTCTGAAAAAGGTGCTCTGTCCTCTTCTGTGCCCACAAGAGATGTTATCTGCAGTATGGCCACTAATGAAGACTGGAACAGAATTACAATATAATCAGAATGTAACAGCCAATTTCCTTCCATGTTCTCAGGAAGAAAGCAGGTATTTTCTGCCTGCTACTACTGATCTGCCTGTTCTTCCACCTCAGTGACAGTATCCACGTGTCCCTTCCAGTGAATGCTCCTGCTGACCGAGAATCCTTCAAAAGCAATGGGCTTTGGTCTTGGTCTACTACCAAATGTGCAGAGCATCAAACGAGAAACAGAGGGCAGAGAAGTGCAGCTGAGTTCCTGTCTCTCAGCTGAATCATGGGAATTCAGGGTTAAAATTGCCAATTTAAACTCTTTAACCAGGACTTAAATTAACACATTTCATTTCACATCTACTAAAACTGGGTGCATGCTGGGCTGAAGTTCACCAGTTCGTTCATTTGCACTGAGCTGCTTGTCTCGCTGACTCTGAAAGTGAAGTATCTCATCTAATATTGTCCTTTAGACAAGAGCAGACCAAGGAACAGAAGCTTTCCTAATTGTCAGTCCAATGACTTTCATATGACTGTGACTAGAGTTACTTTCTAATCCAATACCCAGGCTTCCTCTGGGACGTGGCAGTCATTCCAGCTCCTCTGCTCTGCTCTGCTTGTCTAAAAGATGAGGTGCTGTATAAATCCCCCGTGTTATTGTGAAGAAAAGGGATGGATTCAGACTAACACTGTCCTTTGACTAAAGCATTTAGAGTTCACTTCTTGGATTGTTTCGGAGACTTAAATGCACAGGCTGTTAAAAGCCCAAGGGATGAGTGTCTCCTACTCATTTCAGACCACTTTAAACATAAATTTAAATGCTCACAGATGCAGTGATGTGCCTTGCAGGATTTTTAAAGCTACCATGACGCACACATCCTTTCAAATCTGATTATTAATTACTTGTGCTCCCAACTAATATATAGAACACTCCCCCATCCCCTATAATATTGGGGTATTCATAAATTTTCAGGACAATTAATGAAGGTTTGGAACCTGTCAGTCAAGTTTGGAGGGGTGTGGAAACAGATTTAAACAAGCTCCATATTCACTTCTTTGAGTTGCACGTTAGATATTTTTAATTATATCATGTTATTAAAGATGTTTTAATAGACTGTCTGTGTTATTCTTGGCAAGAGATCAAAGCGGGGGTTCTATTGTGAATACAGAGAGGAGGATGGGGGATGCTGATTTGGCCTCTGTTTACTCAAGAGCTGTTATGCTGTGTACTTTCGGGGTACACAATGAGAACCCCTGAAGGCACTTTCTTCCCAGTGGCAGGCAGGCAGAAAATGACTTCAGATAACCTGGCTGCTGGTATTTAGTTGATGAGAGACATGTCTACATCTTTGATGTGTTCTTTGCTCAAACCATCTGAAGAAGGTAGGAGGGATTCAGGCAAGCCTGCATAGAAAAAAAAAAAAAAGAGGTTATCAGTGAGTCAGCGATATCAGGGAAATTTCCGAGACTTCATTCCTCCCACAGCTGGAAATGCAATCACTAACCAGAGCTCTGGCTCTGTGACCTGTCAGCACACAGGAGACCTGGGGGATTCCTGGCTGAGATTTGCGACCTGCCCAAGAAGAATCCTACCACTCTCATAAATGGAAATAAGCCAGAGAGATGCCAGGAACCCCAGGAGTCCAGTTGTTCTGGCCTGCTCAGTCATTACATCTTCTTGATTTTGAATACTAGATCACAGGCTCCAAAAGGACAGTGTCTGGAACTTCCCCAAGCTCTTGTTTAGAAGGTTTGGGACTTCCATGCAGATAATAAGTGAGCAATTAGGCAAGAGGCTCAGCATGTCCTCCTGACACTTTACTTTTGCATTGCATTTACCACTGAGCTGTATTGTGTGATGGCACGCACAGATGGCTTAACTTGCCCCATTAAATCCATGACACTTGAGCCACCATTAGACATTGAGCCACTGCTCTGCGATGCGAAGATAACCTACAACCACTTGATTTAGAGCAGATCCTAAACTCCTGAGGTAAAAGCTGCTGTTCTCATCAAAGATACAGTGTGATATTTTGATGGCTGAAGTTCTTCCTCCAGTGGTCCACACACTGCAGGTGGCAGCTCCACTCCCCCCGTTCCCATCCCTCTCCTTCCAAATACTGTCACTAGTGTTCTCCTGCTGGCAGGTCGTGGGGGCAGGCAGGGGCAGGCATATGTGTTCTCATGTAACAACTGTGCTGCCCATCCCAAGCTGCAGCCCCCAGCAACTCAGGTTACCAGGTGAACTGGGCTTGGAATGGGCAGTAATGATGGTGCGTATCATCAAAAATCCCCAAAGAGGGACTTTTTCCAAAGGCATGTAGTGATAGGATGAGGGGTAACGGCTTCAGGCTGGAAGAGAGGAGATTTAGATTAGATATCAGGAAGAAACTTGGCACTCTGAGGGGGGTGAGCCCCTGGCCCAGGTTGTCCAGAGAAGCTGTGGCTGCCCCATCCCTGGAGGTGTTCAAGGCCAGGTTGGACGGGGCTTGGAGCAACCTGGTCTGGTGGGAGATGTCCCTGCCCAGGGCAGGAGGTGGCACTGGATGGTCTTTAAGGTCCCTTCCAACTCAAACCATTCTATGATTCTATCCAGTAGAAAAAGAAACACTTATAGACGTATTCACTAGGCAATGAGCTAGATTGGTATTTTAAAAGCCCTGAAGTGTGTTTTTAGTCATAAAAAAAGGCAAAAAAAATAACAAAATTTGGAACCTATGAGAATAATGGAAGTTAATAGAAGTAACATATTCCTTTCTCCCAGCTCTCTAAGGAAGCAGCTCCTTCATGTCAGCACTATGTATGTTTGCAGAATTAATCCCCAGATTACCTGGACAGCAGAAATCTACTTAAAAGGAGATTCTAGATTAACTCACTTTGAAATGAAGATGCTTGCAGCCCTTTGGTCACAATGCAATTGTGGAAATGATTAATAATGAGGATTTTCTAACTGTCTATAAATTCCTTATGTTTATGCAGGCTGAACCATGGGAGAGCTCTTCTGACAGATAATGTCTGCTGACTTGTAACTGCAGTTCTGCTGCTGTCAGCAAGTAACAATAAGAAGGAAATCAAAAGTATTACATATAAAAATTGACACCAGAAAGCACTTTCTCTATTTTAGCTCTAGAAACACAATAACTTAGCTTGACCTGCTGCTGGCTAGAGCTGGCTAAATTTCATTTCAACATGTTTGCAGGAGTATATTAGTTCCTGTCTTTCTTCCAGTTTATACCATTTCCAAAGCATCATGGATTCACAGAATCACAGCATGGCAGGGGTTGGCAGGGACCCCTGGAGATCACCCAGTCCAACCCTCCTGCCAGAGCAGGGTCACACAGAGCAGGTGGCACAGGAACACGTTCAGGCGGGTTTGGAATGTCTCCAGAGATGGAGACTCCACCACCTCTCTGGGCAGTCTGTGCCAGGGCTCTGCCACCCTCACAGCAAAGAAGTTCCTCCTCATGTTGAGATGGAACTTCCTATGCTCAAGTTTGTGCCCGTTGCCTCTTGTCCTGTCCCTGGGCACCACTGAAAAGAGCCTGGCCCCATCCTCCTGACACCCACCCTTTCAGTATTTATAAGTGTTGATAAGATCCCCCCTCAGCTGTCTTTTTTCCAGACTGAAAAGACCCAAATCCCTCAGCCTTTCTTCAGAAGAGAGGTGCTCCAGTCCCTCATCATCTTGGTAGCCCTTTGCTGCCCCCTCTCCANTCCTCTGCAGGTACAGCACCCTACACTTGCCCTTGTTGAATTTCATAAGATTCCTCTCTGCCCAACTCTCCAGCCTGTCTAGGTCTCTCTGTATGGCAGCATTCCCAACCAGGACATCCCATCTGAGTTCTACCAATGAATTCCCATGAAAACTGAGAGAAATAACGGTTTATTGCCTGTACTCCAGTTCTGCAGTAAGAACTTCACCAGCACAGGACTGGAGTTGTTTCTTCCTCCCCATTCTCACGCATCCAGGCTTCCTGTGCTTGTAGGAGTCCTAACCTCCCTCTCGGTACCTGGCTGGACCCGAGGCAGGGCTGTAGATAAATGCTGCTCTTTGAGACACAGGTATTTCATAGGATGCTTATGGATTAATTAGTTCACTGGTATTTCATAGAACTGGACTCCCTACCAGGTGCTGTCACCTAGCCTGGCAATTTGTGACAAGGTCATGCATGCTTCAAGGACTTTGCAAAACTTGCCGTATGGCTGAGCTCCAGCTTCTCATTAGCAATGTGGTGATTGTAACTCCTCCCTTCCTTGAGATATCGTCCTGCCTGTGGAGATGGCCAGTTCAGCGGTTAAGGGAAGGCCTCTGGAATAGCAAGTGTAGAAACAACGTACAGCACCAGGCGCTTGCACTCATTTCAGTTCTTTGGGGCTCTTACAATAATGAAATAACTTGAAATCCACAACCACTGGTGGCGCAAATCCATCAGAACATGAGAGGAATGCCTTTTAGGACGGCTGGATTTAGAGATCGATCAGTACATTTTTATTTCTTATACCATGCCTATGATCACATATCTGAGTATCTTCCAGAGAAGTAGGAAGCCATATGATGTTTATATCCTACCTCATGGACTGTCACTCCTACTTCAAGAGCTAATTCAGAACACCCTGAAGTAGATGGAAATGCTAGCAGAAGGACAAGCCCGAATGAATACTGGGATCAGTAAAACCCCAATTTTTGTCACAGCTCTCTTAACATAGAAGTCCTTTCACAATGCTGTCAAACACAGGCAAGTCAAAGTGTTTTGATGCTTTGCAGGTGCAAACATCACTGTGCGCTTGTACACAGAGGAGACCAGGCAGAAGAGGTGTCTTTGACCTGGTTTCCACCATGCCCTCGGTATGAGATACTCAGAGCCTACCTGCAGTAGGATGCTTTTAAATCCCCTGTTCAAGTCAGATAAACAGAGCATAAACTGCTGCTCCCCTGGGTGTGTAATGACAGGGATTAGTCACAAGAGGGAGGTTGGCAGGACAGCGCCTTAAGCCTCAGGATATCTCCAGCACAACTAGTAGCTGGTCCCACCACAAATCAAATAAATTAGCAAACAGGCTTGTCTGGAAACTTGTCAAGCAGACTCCTGATGTGGACACAAATGAAAGACATGCTGCAGTGTGGAAGTTCTCTATGCGTGGGATGTGAAAGCAGCCCTAATCAGTGATTTAAGAAGCCATGGCATTAGTGGAAGAAGACCTCTATGCAGGGACGTGGGCACTAGCATGGAGTATGGATGGGGCTATTTTGGAAACAAGAGGGAGAAAGAATAATCCCTAATAGGAAGGGGACTGCACTGGGAATGAAGAGGAGGAGGTTTGAGAGAGACAGAGGGATGATAAAATCAACTTTTGTGTGAAGGAAAGCTTATTTTTGTTCACAGCAGGGGGTGTTACCATATGTGCACCTCGTGATTGAATTAGTCACTGCTTCTTGGTGGAAATTCTCTGGAGAAACAGATATCCTGAGTGAAAGAGGGCGATACCTACAGGGCTTATCACTAGACAAAGTACAGCGGTAGAGCTGTGGAACTGAATGAGAGAAACTTCATGGGAACAGAGTTCAAAGTTCACTGGTTTTAAACATGAAGGAGATGTAAACTGCCAATTAATGCTGAACCTTACATCCAGTAAATGCTGGCATACTATTACTTTCTGTTTCATGGTAATCACTGGCAATGGTTATCTTGAGTGCAAGCTTTGAAGTGACAGGCTCACGGTTGCCTTGTGAACTGAGGAGCCCAGTGGAAACCATCAAACCAAATGGAAGGAGCTCTTCTTCCACACAGCTTGTGGTTAAACCGTGGGACTCACCATGACAGGAGGTTGTTTATGCCAAAAGTTTACATGGCTGCAAAAGGTGAAAAAGGTGATTAGATAAATTCATAATAATCCATTGGGGGTATTAAACCAAAAGGTACTTGCTTGTGGCTAAAGAATTGCCTGAACCACCTGCCACATCCGTTTATGTTTGCCCTGTTCTTGTCAACTGCTGCTGATCATTAGAGACAAGATACTGGCCTGGATGGACCTGTGGCTTGATCCCTTTCAGCTGTTCCTGCTTTTCTCAAGCAGGAATCCCACAACTGCACCTCTCACTCACCAGTCTCTGGAAGCAGCCCCTCGCCTTCAGTAACTTCAGTCTCTCAGGAGCAATAATTTCTAGAAAACAGAGTATTGTTTATCCTTAGAAGTAACAATCAGAAAGACGAGAATGACAAAAGGTCTGCACATACCCACGTCACACTTCAGTGTTACCATAAACCTGGAATGACCCCAACGCCGAAAACTTTTCAGTTCAGGCGGCAGACTTCCACTCACATGCGTTCTGCAGTGTCCCCCTCTTGAACTCAGGGCTTCACATTTCTACCTATATAAACAGAATTAGTTCTGTGATTTCTGTTTGGGCTCCTGCCAGCCCCAACACCATCACAGCCCCAGGTACTCGGCTCAGTTTAGACTAGGATGCTATTTCAGAGATGCAGACTGCTATCTTGCTGAGTAAGCATCAGGAGAAGAATTATTGCTGTTGTCTGTCTGCCGAGGGGAGTGATCATCTCTATATACCCCATAGCACATAAAGAACACTGGTTCAGTAAAAGGGGAACGCAATGCTCAAAAGTTAAAGGAAGCATCTCCCCACTCTGCTCAAACCAATTGTATTCACGGTAAAATATGTTTCCATGCTGAAAGCAGTACAGATGATAGTTAAAAAAAAAATCACAGCAGAACATAAGCAATTGCAATACAAAGTTTAAAAGTAACTGATACATAGTTCAACAAAACAGAAATGCAATTTCCAACTTCACCATCTATTTCTTTGGATTATACCCAGGGACTTTGGCCTGGTAACAGCGGCTCCTAATGTTTTCTAGTATCCCTGTTACAGCCATTAATCAATACAAAAAACTCACAGATGGGAAATTCAGAAGCACCTAAATGAGGTGAAACCTCTTTGCATGTCACTGGCAGCAAGGTTTGAGGAGAGCTTTCAAAGAAATCAAATACCAGATAAAAAAAGATGTCTTCAATGAAAACATGATGTGGGAGCCACGTACCTCCGCACCCTGGTCGAGCTGTTCCCTTCCCTAGTATCCCAATTGATCTCCAACTGCCCACCACTTCCCTGCCCCAGGAATCTGCAGCACCATCTCTGTGCTGGCTGCCCACAAAACCAACGACAATAGAAACACACTTAAGCATTTTGCTCAGGCAGGACCATGGAATGTGCAATTTTTTTCTGCCAGAATTTGACCAATTGTCAGTGTTTGGTACAGCTGGTGTGCCTTTGAAGGAATGCTTCGTGTGAGACAACGTTCTGGCAGAAACCTGCCTCGTTACTTGCCAGCTCACCTTCTGGTACGCATTAATTAGGTTGCTGGGCTGCCACAGCATTAGAAGTCGCAGGGCTAAGATGGTCGGCAGCTCCAGCAGCTCTCCATGGAGATTCCTGGAAGCTTGGCTCTGTTCCTCCTCACAGAGAGCTTAGAAGTACTGGCATTTTACTTCAATTTAAAAAATGCAAAAATATTTAAAATAGAATTGTCATTTCCTGTGGATCTGCATGTAGCTAAGAACAGAAGTACTAGCTGACTGGGATAGAATTAGCAAAAATAAATGTTGCATGAATACTTTGAAATGCCTCCCAGCCCACAGATGTTTAGGTGGCTGGACCTCCCAGGGAAACCTCTGGAAGCTCAGTTGCAGGTGCAAAGTTTTAGCTACCCCATAGGGTACCATCCCCTGCTCTGCTGGGCGCGATCCTGACAGCATTTTGGAGGCAGATATTGCAAGTCTTAACTGAGCAGAGTATTTCCACCTATTGGTGCTACTGGGAATGCTGGGGGTGGCGACCATTTCCCGCTCTACACGTTACCAAACAGCTTCCCAAACATTAAAGGCAGTGCGGGCTGAAGCACAAGCTGTGAGAAGCACTGGCTACAAAGGCTCCTGGTTTCTAACAAAGTAAGGAAATAGATCTTTGTCACTGATGCACAGTCCTTTGCTTTCTGGCCCTGGCTGAAAAAAACACACCCTGTAACTGCATTAAATACAGCAGCACTTCTACCAGCAAACCTCCGACTAGCCCTGCAGTGGCTCCTCCTGCTCCATTTTAGGGATGGGTTTTAGGGCTTCACGAGCGCAGAAGCTTGTTAACACTGTTCTGAGCACACCTCAATGAGAATTTATGCTGAATGTATTTTCCTAGACAGCAAAACACAGGCAAGACTGGACTACATTCCACCTTTTGAATCAGAGAGAAGACAGTATTAATTTTTTATGTTTCTCTGAAGAGATGGCATCACATCCTGGAGGAAAAGCTGTCGTTACTGATTGTTACAGCCTCATATGAAATCTTAAGCAAGTCTGATCCGGATTCATCCCAGCTGCCTTTGATACTTAAATGATTCTGAGATTTTTGATTTGGTCACCTCAAGCACCGTTAGAGAGAACAGAAAGGTGGTGTCAGAGGTCTGTTCAGAGCTGGAGTGGGCCGAGCCATCCCTTTCCGCTGCCTCTGCTGTCACCACAGCCCGGAGTTAGCTATTCAAATCAATGTCTATAATTAGGTGGGATAAATCTGGACGCTGATGCCTTTGCGTTACTCAGCTATCTTGAAGTAAACTGCATAAACCTCCCACATTCTGGCTTCGAATGTGGAGGACGAGCCATACGTGTGTCCTAGTCACGTCTGGGCACCTCTGGGGCTGATGAAGGTCTCTCCCAGGGCCTCCTGGACCTGCCCAGGATCCTCCACGGTCATTCCTGATGCTCTGGGTCTCCTCCCAGGGCCTCTGGGGCTGATCACAGTATCCCTGGGCTCCTTCCAGCCTCTCTGGGGGAATATGTTGTTTACATGCCAGAAATATCAATCACTGTAACCTTTGAATTAAGCCAGCTACCAGAGGCTATTTGATCTCCAGCAAAAGTCTTCACAGAGTTATTCTTCTCCTTCCCACCTCTTCCCCTGACCCAGCCCCAGAAGCAGTTGGATTATTGTTATCCATGTTACCATGGTATGTATGTATACAAGCCATAATGTCCCTCTGCCTTATATGAATGCCTGAATGACAGAGTGCCAGCCCGACGCGCTCTGTTTGTGTAGAAAGAATCGAGGTCACCTGCCGCTTTTGCCTCAGTCCACCCCCACATCAAGGCAGCAGTCTGAGACCAGGTTTGGGGAACTCAATTAGGAACCTCTTTCAAGTTTTAGCTACGGTATGAAACGAGATGCTAAGACTTGTAGACCTTGCTGGCATCCTAATGAATACGTATAATCATTAAAAGGCTCTGCTAAAACAACGATCAAAGTATGCTCAGCAGAAGCTGTGACCAATAAACGAACTGTCAGCGCAAGAATGTGCTAACAAAGTTGGATGGTGGAAGGCGAACAGTACGACAGAGTAAGAGACAGTGAAAAGGTATGCGAGGAAGACATTTATCCACCCTGGTATGTTTGGCTGCCTCGTGAACAGAGGTGTCACGGAGCATAGCGCTGAGCCAGCCGCCCACCTCGAGGCCTGGGAGAGGACCCCACCTCACCCAGGCTCCCTCCCAGGCGGACCTCACCTCAGAGAGCGCTCCCCGGGCAGTGCGGGCCCTTCCCGCACAGGAGCTGCCGCTGAACGGCTCCCCCCGGCACCCTCGAGCTCCCCGAGGCAGAGGCCGGGCCCCCCTCGAGCTCCCCGAGGCAGAGGGCACCCCCTGCCCCGA
>VWZL01006089.1:26215-107218 GCA_013396915.1 Stercorarius parasiticus
TGTCGTGTAACCGGCTCGGGGTGGGGTGGGGAGGGCAGGGCAGGGCAGGGCCGCTGCACTGCGGGCTGCACCGCCGCACATGCTCCGGGAGGGGGGTTAATCCCGCTGCTTCATGACGGGCGTGAAATACCGGGGATCTGCGGATGGGGTGTGATGGCAGCCGCTGGGAGAGCGAGTCCGAGGAGGCACAGGAGGTCGTTGCTCTTCCGATTCTCATTATCTTCTCCATCATACCAGGAGAAATTAAATGGCTGCTGTATTATTGATAACGAACGTTTTCCCTGTATCTACAGAGTCATTTCAGAGGTGCTTGTGTGAAACCCCATCTCTGTGCTCGATAAAATGAAAGCTTCTGTGGGGTTTCTCGGTAGCCTGATGCTCCTAAGCTTTGCTTGCAAGCAATAAGCAGGAAGCAGTGACCGTAATCTAATACGAAAATGGCTCTCTTCCAGGTCAGAGCGGAGCAGGAAACAACTGGGCAAAGGGCCATTATACGGAAGGTGCTGAATTAGTTGATTCCGTGTTAGATGTTGTAAGAAAGGAGGCAGAAAGCTGTGATTGTCTCCAGGGCTTTCAGCTTACTCACTCCCTCGGTGGTGGTACAGGCTCTGGCATGGGTACCCTTCTCATCAGCAAAATCCGTGAAGAGTACCCAGACCGAATTATGAATACTTTCAGTGTTGTACCCTCCCCTAAAGTATCAGATACTGTAGTAGAGCCCTACAATGCCACACTCTCAGTGCATCAGCTTGTGGAGAACACAGATGAAACATACTGTATTGATAACGAAGCCCTCTACGACATATGCTTCAGAACACTGAAGTTAACTACTCCAACATACGGTGATCTGAACCATTTAGTGTCGGCAACCATGAGCGGTGTCACCACCTGCCTGCGGTTCCCAGGCCAGCTTAATGCCGACCTGCGGAAGCTGGCAGTGAACATGGTTCCCTTCCCCCGTTTGCACTTTTTCATGCCTGGCTTTGCCCCGCTCACGAGCCGTGGGAGCCAGCAGTATCGTGCTTTAACTGTGCCAGAGCTAACACAGCAGATGTTCGATGCAAAGAACATGATGGCTGCGTGTGACCCACGTCACGGCCGCTATCTGACTGTAGCTGCAGTTTTTAGGGGGCGTATGTCAATGAAAGAGGTCGATGAGCAAATGCTGAACGTTCAGAACAAAAATAGCAGCTATTTTGTTGAGTGGATTCCTAATAATGTTAAAACAGCGGTCTGTGACATTCCACCTCGTGGCCTGAAAATGTCTGCCACCTTCATTGGTAACAGCACAGCCATCCAGGAGCTGTTCAAACGCATTTCTGAGCAGTTCACGGCCATGTTCCGCCGAAAGGCTTTCCTGCACTGGTACACTGGGGAGGGCATGGATGAGATGGAGTTCACAGAGGCTGAGAGCAACATGAACGACCTGGTGTCTGAGTATCAGCAGTACCAGGATGCTACAGCTGAGGAGGAGGGGGAGTTTGAGGAGGAGGCTGAGGAAGAGGCAGAGTAAAAGCTATGCAGATGAACACCTGTAAATTTTGTTTAAAGCTGTATGAACTCTTTCATTCAAAACTTCTCTGTCTGTGTTGTGTTCCTCTTCCTGTCTCAAAGTCACTTCAAATGCTGTACAGGCACCATTAAAGCATTTTTCACAGTGCACAAGCTCGTCTCCTTTGTTCCTTTTGGTAAGCTTTTCGGGTACCGTTTCCAAAAGTGAGTGCGTAGGTGTGTCGGAGGTCTGGAAAAGAAAAAGAGGGACTTGGTGTGAGCCATGCCACCTTCCCTGAGGCAGCCAGTCTTCCCTCCGCTGAGGTGGACAACTGATGCCTGGATGCAGTGGCCATCCTGCTTGCTCCTGGTGGTGGGGAATTGAAGAAGCGCTCTGGTGGGGCTGTGTAACGACGGGTACCGGCGGAGGGTGGAATCCAGCTCCAACTGTGTCTAAATTTAGGTCCCTGCATGTGGCCTCCTGTTACAGACCAGGCTCTGGGAGGAGCTGAGAGGTCTGACCATAAGGGACATGGAGGTGTCTAAGCCATGGCATGCCCTGGCTGCCAGGGCAGGGCAAGGTGCCTCTGATGGAAGTGGGCGTTTCTGGCAGAAGATCCAGGCTGATCCACTGCAGCGTAGCTGTGGCCGGTCATGGGAGCCTTGGGGACAGCTGTGCTGCGCCTAGGTGACACTGAGGAGCTCCTATGTACACAGCATCGCTGGAGTCGCTTTTTTTTTTTAAATCGGTATGTAGAGGTTTTAAAATGAAAATGGGGCGTTAACTGCAGCTTCTCTGCTTTTGAAGTGAGCTGAACACCTGATACTAAATTACACACGTTTCATGAAAAATCTCTATTAACAAAGCGCATTTTCACTGTGGAAATGGTTAATACGTTCAGTGTCACCTAAGTGACAACCCTGTCACTGAGCAGCTGGACAGCAGGCTGCTTTCCTGCTGAAGAAACTATTCAGTGTTCTGGATTGTAACTGATTTTGAGTTAATTTTTTCTGTCTTAAATTAAGTTTCTCCTTCCAAAGCGGAACTGGTTGGAGCAGTTAAGATGGCACTGACTGTGGTGGCTCCTGGGGCCGGGGCAGGGGGGTCTGTCTACAGAAAGAGGTGGCTGGTTTCAAACTTCCACAGCGAAATACTTCTGAAAGGACGGCAACAGATTTTTAAAGCTTGAGGTAACATTTTAAGCAGTTGATTTTTGTCCTTCATTTTAGGGTGGGTTTTTTGTTCCTCCTCTTCATCACACTGAAGCTGGTGCGTTCCCTGGGCTGCCAGTTCCCGAGGGCAGGATGGCGTTGTTCCCCCGTACCCTGTTGGGCAGAGCCGCACTGGTCACCCTCCCTGAGGAGCTGGGGCTGCTCCCCTGCCTTCTGTGGCTTTGGAGAGAGGGCAAAAGATGGACAAGTGTTAACACCAGAGTCCAGTTCACCCTTAGATTCATAACAGCTTTTCTCCAGGGGCTTGAGCTGGCAGCTGCAGCTGTGTGGAGTGTGGCCACGGAGGAGACGGGCTTTGCTGTGGGCCACCATGAGCTCCTGGGCAAAGGACGGGGACAGGCGAGTGATGCAGCGGGGATGGCAGCCGCTGCACTTGCCATCTGCCCTGGAGTGTGGTGACAGAGGCTAAAACAAACCTATTTCTCTCCATCTTTGCTCAGAAGACCTGTCCAGCCTCACCTTTCGCCGTCAGCATGTGAGATGCTTCCACCCTTTCCCTGCCACCAGCCCTCAAGCTCCCGAGGACCAGCTGTGTGTTAAAAATTGCTTTTTCTGCAGGACTCTCTGGTGGACCCACATTCACTGCCTCAACCTTCTCCCATTTGGGGTCAACAGATACAGTTTCTTTACCAGCTATGGTCCAACACTCCCAAGGTAGTTGTTTTCCCACTCTTTGCTTTCATTTCTGCCGCATTTTGTGTCTCCTACCATTGTCCTCCTCTTTATGGCATGAAGTACAAGCTGAGTTTGGTTCTTTCCAGCTTATCTCCGTGCTTTCCTAGTCCACATTATGCAGCTGTGGGCTCTGGCCTTTGCTGTGGCCAAAGATACCGATATGAATTGCTCATCTGTTGAAATTTTAGCCTAATACCTTAATGCTCTGCTTTAGACGGGGGTCAGGGGCTGGAAACCAGAGGTGGGTTCTGCACAGGTCCGTGCTGGAAGAGGGGCAGGGGACGGCATGGCTCCAGTGCCCTGGCACGGATTGGGGCGGGGGGCGGAATCTACTACCCACATGGAACATCTCAGTAACTGCTCACTACTCACACACAGACAGGAATTTGTATTGGTGACTCCCATTTTCACTCAGCTGATGAACTTACCTGGTACAAAGCCCATGTAGGAAGGTATCAGTCCAGCGCTGGTGTAAATTCTGTAGTTAGGCCAGTGTGTTTGGGGAAATCTCTTGCCAAAGCCGAGAACTGTGTTTCTCTGCAAAAACTGCAAAACAAACAAAAAGACCCCCCCCAGAGTAGGGTTCATTTTAAACCATATTGTTGTTACCCACGTCACATGCTTTGACTCTGCATTAAAGGAAATATTTAAGCAATTTTGTAAAGCAATTCTCTTTCCAGTTCTGTTTTCTTCTAATTAGGAGCTACGCTGCAGCTTCCCTTTTTCCACGGGATAGGTTTTTCTCCCGGGGTTGCTGCCGCAGCCTCTGCTGGCTCCTACCCAGGGTGTGCAGAGCCGGCGTTGGGATCCCTGCAGCCTGGACTGAATTATCACCCCTGGGCACCATCCCTGAGCCCTTTGTGCTCCTACGTTTGATGCAGCATGAGCCGGCAGCGTCTGCTGCAGGTGGGTCAGTGCCCGGGCTCTGCTCTGACTGCACATCAGTGTTTTGGTCTGACCCCTTCAACTGGTTCCGTTTGTCCACGCGTCCCACCGACAGTGATTAGCCTGTAATTCCCGGGCTGGGAGGAAGAGGAAGGCTTAGGGAGCGTTAACTGAAGGGAGAGTGTAAATCTTCTCCCAGGTCTGTCTCTGCCCCCTGAGGTCAGGCCCAGCTGTGGGGCTGTGCCGGAGGATGGAAATTCCATGGCTCTGCAGCAACAGAACCCCTGAAGGTCTCCCCAGAGCTGCACACCCTGCCAGGGCGGGGGGGGGAAGGGATGGGGTTCGTGGAGCCCAGCAAACATGGGGACCATCGAACCCTTTTGTGGCCGATGATGGAGCCATGGCTGCGACTCCCCGAGCGCGGCACTGAAGCGAGAGGATGGCGTTATTTTGCCTGATGCAGACAGTAAGCAGTGAGCCGTGGCACATCCCGGTACGTAACCTAGGGCAACAGAGATTTAGGGCAGAAGATTAGTGGCTTGAAGTCAGAAGCCATCTTAGATAGAGATGCAGTGTGATTTTTTTTTTTCCCTTTAGCTTATATTCCTTCCGTGCTTGGTGTGCTGCAGCCAACCTCTGCCGGCCCGGCTTCTGCTGAACCCCGCTGCGGAGAAACACCTCCCTCGCTGATTTATGGCACAGCAGACGGTTCTTCAGCCATCAGGGGCCGAAAGGCTTTGCAAACAGCACATTTATGTTGGATAACGCCTGGGGTTTTTTTGGTTCTGTGTGCTGTATTTCAATTCCTATTACCGGCAGAAGGAAAGGGTGAGGAAGGCAGCAGAGGGAAATCCATTTCAGCCAAAGCACGGGGCTGCCGTGAGCACTGCCAGCCCTGCCACTCCCCCCGCGGAGTCGCTCCCCCCCAGCTGAGCATCTTCAGTCTGGGACTTTTCCCTACGTCAGACCCACACGCTCTGGGATGAAGGCACCGCAGTGAATCCCGGCGACCAGAAAGGGCTGGAAATGTTGTGCCTTAATTTCATGGAGCTGATCAGCCCCCACCGGCGCTGGACCAGGGAGCCGGCAGCATCCCAGGGAGCCCTCCCCATCCTGGCAGCAGGAAGAAACGCGTAGCTTTGAATGCAAACTGTCAACTCCCGTGGGAGGGATCTCATTTTCCCGTGTAGGAGGATTACACGGCATTAGATGAGGCGGGGGGAGGATCTTACAAGCAAGGGGACAAAATATTTTTTCAGTAGAGATATTTCTGCATCCTTCCCAAAAGCAGGAGAAAGGAGATCTGGATCCCTGGATCCCTTTAAGAAAAATTACATTAGTAAAGGAAAAAGCCTTACAACCAATTAAAGGGGAGAAATACCCATACGAGCTGCCCAGGAAGCCATCCGGCAGAGCCATCCAGGGCGAGAAGATATATTGCGCAGGGGAAGCGCAGATAGTTGCATCCTGTGTTTCTGCACTCAGAGCAACATTTTTAATAGCCACCCTTGAACCAACCCTCGAAAGATTTGCTTAATCCTTTTATGAACTCATTTATCCTCCCTTAACGTCCCAGGGAAACAAGTTACAGAGTTTAATGGCTCGTGATTTTTTCAACGTGTTACCTAATAGCATTTTATTTTGCTTGTCCTTATAACCCCAGTTCTAACACTACTGCTGTAAGTGAAACTGCTTTTGGTGTGGCAGGTGAATCAATACCCGCATTATATTCTTGAAATAAGATTTGTGGATATAATCTACCTGGTGTCGTTCAAATTCGTTCATGGCTTCCTTCACGCCCCGCATGTAGTTCACGCCATGGATCCAGGTGAGGCGGGGGATGAATCCAGCGTACCCTTGGGATGAAGACAAGAGAGAACATACATATTGTACAAGGATCAACCAGTCTGGACGTGGAAGAGGCTGGGACAAATATAAAACCTTAGCAGAGTGTAGGAAGGAAAAATTCATCCATTTAAACTGTAAAATTAACACTTACATGTGAAGTATCTTTTCTGAAAGAGCCTTTTTTTATGATTCCCAAGGAAAATTCAATGGGGCTGAACTGATCTTTGTTGGTCTCCATGAGGTATGGAAGAAACATTTCGGTTTTTATAGTCTATTCTTTACACCAACAGCTCTGTCCTCCTCTCCCAGTTTAACACACATTCAGGGGCTAACAACTGGGGGTCCAACCTTTCTTCCTCACTTGCCCTGCCCAGCCAACAGATTTTCAACAACTACAAAAAACTACATAAAACATAGAGGGAGACAACCTAAAAGCAGCCAGAACTCCCTCTTTCCAAAAGAAATTCGTCTTCTGCATCCTAAGACACCGATGCTCTTTCATTCCATCTGAAACATTTCGATGCGCACCCCCCGCATTCATAGAATCACAGAATGGTTTGGGTTGGAAAGGACCTTAAAGCCCACCCAGTGCCACCCCATGCCCTGGGCAGGGACACCTCCCACCAGACCAGGTTGCTCCAAGCCCCGTCCAACCTGGCCTTGAACCCCTCCAGGGATGGGGCAGCCACAGCTTCTCTGGGCAACCTGGGCCAGGGGCTCACCACCCGCACAGCAAAGAATTTCTCTCACCACCCGCACAGCAAAGAATTTCTTCCTAATACCTCATCTAAATCTCCCCTCTTTCAGTTTAAAACCGTTCCCCCTCATCCCATGGCTCCCCTCCCTGATCCAGAGTCCCTGCCCAGCTTTCCTGGGCTTTAGGGACTGGAAGGGGCTCTAAGGTCTCCCCGGAGCCTTCTCCTCTCCAGGCTGAACCCCCCCAACTCTCTCAGCCTGTCCTCACAGCAGAGGGGCTCCGCTGCAGTCGGCTGCAGAGCGAAGCATCCCTCCTGCCCGCGCTGTGCCCTGTGGGAGAGCTCAGTGCATCACGCTCCGTAATTCTCCTGCTTGCAGAGGAACACTCCTCCAGAGCAAGTGGAGAACTTACGGAGCATAACTCCTTGTGAGACAGAGCTTTAGACATTTATGATGGTGCAAGACACCACCGGTTGTTGATTCGATGATTCAGAAAGGTATCTTATTTCTAGGAGAGAAACAACCACCTCAATGGTAACATACTCATCAAGCTGTGGAGGTGGTGCAGAGCCCATGGCCCAGCTCTCCTGCCCTTCTGCAGCGTTTTCTAGCTTGATCAGGCTACGGGGAACCAAGGTGGCTCCTGCATCCCTTCCACCATGGGCACGTGTCTCTCAGGGGGAGATCCAGGGGGTGGCAGCATCCCAAAGAAACATCCCTTGCACAGAGAGGAGCAGGGGATTTACCATCCCAAAGTGTTCAAACGAGCTGGAGTGACTGGCCCATGTCTTTGAGATTTCCTCGGGGGAAGAGGGAAGAGACAATTTCTTCTGAGGTGGACTCGTGCCACGCGTGACCTCCTTTCTCTTTTACCTGGAATGACTTTCTGTTGGATCACATTTGGCACATCCAGTTTTGGTAACCGATTATCTTGCTCCACATCCGCAGTTTCAGCCGCTCCTGGCAGAGTCACACCTTCAATTTTTACGGGCTCAAAATAAAAGCAGAAATAAAATAAACACCGGTAAAATCCGCTTCCTCCTTTGGCTCCATTGCTTAAATCACTGCCAGAGCCTGTGAATGGCAACTGCCATTTCTGTTTCTCCCTGGCTTTACACGAAGAGCTACTCCAAGAATTGCTGGTAAAGTCAAATTACCAGCCCAGCTCTCTGCACGCAGAGGTTTTGCAAAATCCCCAGGGAGAACAAGGGGATCTTCAGGCGCTGAGCTCCTTCGCAAGCCTGGTTCTCAGAGCAAGGAGCAGGAATGTCCCTTCTTGGGATTTACATCCAAGCCAGCTTTTGACTTGATACGTCAAATCTCTAATCTCTGCCTTCAGGGGATTTGCAGAGCCCCGGCTGGCTGTGGCGTGACAAACACCGCCGCTGGCTCCAGGAGAAACAAGGGGCTCAAACACAACGGTCCCGGGTGGTGTTGGTGCCACACAGAGCAGCAGCCGGCTCCACCGGCAAATCCCAGTGCTCGTGTGTGAACGAGGGATAACCACGGTGGGAAACTCAGGAGGGAGCAGTTAAGGGGTCAGGACCCCGGCACATAACCAAAGGTGCCAGGAGCACGCTCTATTTGGGAGGAGGAAGAGGAGGAAGAGGAGGAAGAGGAGGAAGAGGAGGAAGAGGAGGAAGAGGAGGAAGAGGAGGAAGAGGAGGAAGAGCGCAGCGGCAGGGCTCCCGCTTCACCCGAAGGAAACACAAGCCTGGCTGCGTAGCGCAGCGTAACACAGGATCTAGTGACTGGGATTTGAAGCTAAAACTCAACCAAATGAGAAGTTAAGCCTTTTTGATTAGGAAGAGTAATTAATGATTACAACAACTTCCTGAAGATGTGGTGGATTTGCTACTGCTAGAAACATTCGTGTATTTGATATTTCTCTACATGAGACACTTTCCGTCCTTGCCATTCACGCCCATGTGAAATTCCCTCTTCACACCCCCGGACCGAGGAGATCCCTTCCATGCCCACCAGTCCCCAAACCTCCCTCCCTCGGCAGCAGCAGCATCCCTTACCACGTCTCTTTTCCACCCAAAACCACTTACCGGTTTGCCGCCTGCCAAAGCTCCGCACCTTTTTCCTGGGGTTATCTCAGGCAGTCGCCCCTCCAACTCGGGATGGCAGGGAATCCTCCGCGGGTACCCCCAAGGCAGTCGTGTCCTTGGTACGTACTCGCCGGGATGGTCCTGGGGCTCGGGGTCCATATGCATCCTCACCAGCTCTGCCTCTTCCAGCCCTGGCACCAGCGGGGGAGGTTTTGGCCCAGGGGCTGGTTCAGGAAAGGTTGTTGCAGCCTCGGCTTTCTCATAGGGAAAGTATCCTGCGGGACAGACACCGAGTTATGGGAAAGGAGTGGTCGAACGAGGATGAAGGATTCCCATTGTGCTGGACCTCGTCCCCTACACGCTCCGTCAGAGGGAAGGAAAGGAGCCTGGAGGTCAACAGCATCCCATCCTGCCAGTGCCATCAGCCCCATCCCATAAACCAGCCTGCACAGAAAATCTGCACAAATATGAGTTCAGTAACTTGAATTTTTTCCTAAGCAATGCCTAAAGTGTAAAATACCTTCAGCCAAGCTATAAAGATTAAGGGGAAAAACTCCACCCCATATGCCTTTTCTCCGTGTAGCCGCGTCAGCACACCCCAAACACAGACAGACACCGCCCGCATCCAACGAGGAACTCGTGCGCTGGCTCCATTGCTGCTCGCCGAGGAAAGGGTGTGTTGTAACGCTGGCTGGAAAAAAAATCATCTTACATCCAGCGGATGCTAAATATCTCCACTGTGACCTAGGGACGGAGTCCTGCATCTGGAGACTCCGCAGGGACAGCCAAGCTTGGCAACTTTTGCCTGAATTTCCCTTAAAACCACCCCGTGGCGGGGCCCCCCCAGCTGCCCGGCCCCGTACGACACCTCCCGCCCTGAGCCAGGAGTGGAGCCAAGTCCTCCCTCCTTGGGGGGAGATGGGGAGAGACCGCTCTTGCGCTCCGCAACAACTTTCTCCTTATTGGAAAACTGTGTCTAGGTCAGTCTGGTCTTTTTTTAAACAAACCAAATTCCTTCCATTTTTGTTCTCGTAGGTGTTATTTTCTTCAGCCTCTCTGGTCATTACTGCCTTCCCCCGGCCTCCTCGTCAGGCATCTGTGTCCCACAGAGTCCCAGGGACCGGACACCGTCCTCCAGCGAAGGCTTCATCTGCAGAGTCCCGGGGAACTACAACCTGTCCCTGTTCAAACAGCACGGAGCAAAATCTGCCCCTTTCTGCAAGAGCAGAAAACTTCTGTTGGGCATTTAGGTTTGCAACCTGCTTCTAATTGTATTATAAAGTATATATACTGTTTATAACTTTGTAAAGTATATATACGCCATGTAACTGAATTATCAAGTGCTGTCCAGGCCAGCAACAAAATAAAGGCAAATTCTTGATGAAAGTGATCTTTCAATCCAGTCTGCAAATCTTAAAGTGGGTTTGTCTGAATATTTCCTTCATTATTAATGAAAATATTGCACCTACTCTTTTCTTTTTATCCCGCAAACCAAAAGAAACAGAAGAAACAGAGTTTTATACTTGAGAAATCCATATAAGCTCTTTTTTATGACCCTGAGTTTTGCAAACTTATTGATTCAGGAAGGTTGCGCGGTAAGGCGCAATTAAAAGCCAGGAGAGCACCGTGCATTTGGTTTGAGTAAATATCTATAAGTTTTCAGCCCAGGTTCCCGGGGAGCAGGCGCCTGCACGCTTGGCCTGTGCCATGACCCCCTCAATGCCAACACGGCCACCCCTGGAGATCCAGCATAACCCGGGTTGATATCCCCGACCGGCTGAGCCTGCCCTCGCTTCCCGGAGAAGCACAACATGGGACTCAACCGATGGAAAACAGCGATGCACTTGGTGCCCATCGACAAGCCTCCATCAAAAACAGACCTGGAGAAAAAAAGCCTTCAGACAGAGTCTGCTAAAGGCAACCACCCAGATCCAACACTGCCGTGAGCGCTTTGACCTCCACCATGTAAAACACCCAGAAGGACGCCAGGCAGCACTAACGAAGTTTGCAGTGAAGGGGTTGAGGGGTCGCTCACCGACAGCTCGACAGCAGGAGCTGTTGATGAAGAGTCACCAGCACAGCGAGGTGCTGCTCCCTATGGCCACGTTCTTCCGCATCTCACCCACAAGCAGCAAACGTGAGCTGCCAGCTGCGAACGTTGGCGAGGAGAGAGCAAGAATGAGGGCAGGATAATGAGAGAGCGCAACTAGGTCGACTGGTTGGTTGGGTCAATCCAAACTACATTTTAGTCCAAAGAAATGCAAATTTAAATGTCCAGGAATGAAGCCTGTAAGCACCACCTGCACAGTGGATGCTGGAAAACAGGGCTAGGATGAACAGAAAGGCCAAAAGTTTGCAAGAAGCTGCACAGCACGAATTCCCAGCGTGAAATGGGAAGGCATCTCTTCGGTGTGGCCATCCCCAGGGAAATGAAGACTCAAATCACACCCGGGTTCATAACCCCTGTGTTCAGCCTGGGGAGGACTCGCTGCCACCAAACAGGGCATCCCCAACAGCTACGGCTCGGACATGTGATGTGGTTCGTGGCAACTGAGTCTCCAAAGCAGACGTCCCCAAGAGGGGCTGGTGCGGAGCCGTGGTGTAGCTCAACAAGGACCAGGCACTTTGTCCAGAAGGGCTGGGACTCGGTAGGAGATTCCTGCAAATTCCCAGTGTTGGGAATCTACCTGTGCATGTCTCAGTGCCTGATGGAGGAGATGGGGCCCGTTAGCAGAAGTGGGGCAGGTGGGAAGGGCACGGGAGCCCTTCTGCTGGGCTGAGGTAGGAGCTGCAAGACACAAAATGAGCCTCAAGCTGCGAGTGAGAACCCCGAGCACGAGGAGCTGTGACCAGGTGGGGCGGCCGGGAAAGGGTCGGAGGGGGCAGAGCCGACCTTCCCCATAGAGACAGATTTTAGCCTGAGGAATTGTTCTGGTTTGGGCTGGGATAGAGTTCATTTTCTCCATAGTAGCTTGTATGGGGCCATGTTTTGGATTTGTGCTGGAAACCATTTGATAACACACTGATTTTTAGTTACTGCTGAGCGGCGCTTACACAGAATCAAGGCGTTTCCTGCTCCTCACATTGCCCCGACAACGAGCAGGTTGGAGGTGCACAAAAAGTTGGGAGGGGACACAGTCGGGACAGCTGCCCCCAACTGCCCAAAGGGATATTCCAGACCATATAGTGTCATGCCCGGCAATAAAACTGGGGGGGAGGTTGGCGGGGGGGGCCACTGCTCGGGGACTGGCTGGGCATCAGTCAGTTGGCAGTGAGCAATGGTTTTCATTTACATCACTTATCTTTCCTGGGTTTTATTTCACTCTTTTTGTTATTTTCCTTTTCGTTACAATTATTAATTATTATTATTAGATTTCAATTATTAAACCATCTTTATCTCAACCCACGAGGGTTGCTCACTTTCACCCTTCCGATTCTCTCCCCGGCTCCCGCTCTCAGGGGAGAACTGAGAGCGTGGTGCTTAGGTGCCAGCTAGGGTCAAACCACCACAGGAATATGGAGGAATTGGGAAGTCAGTCCATAATACGTCATAAAATCATTTCTCTTCACTTAACTGAAGATAATCTAAAACTCTCCAGATTCAACATGAGAAGCCCGTGCCCATCAGCTGAGGCCGAGTGCTCCAGCTCCCCACTGGGTGTCCGTGCTCCGACTCCAGACCTGCGGTCACTCCATAGAAAATGTCCCATTTCACCCCAGGAGCCCATCGAGGAGGGGCACAGCCCCCCGTGCCTCTGACTGACCCCGGGCCCGTTAGCGGAGCCCGTTGTGGCGAAGGGACAAGACCCTGGGGTCTGCTCACCTGGACGCCCAGGGAGGTAACCCTGGACACCGTGCTTCGTCCCACTGAAGTCCTCCACAAACTTCTGCTTGTGCAGCGGTGCCAGCACGGGGCGAGGGCTCTTCCGAACCCCGGGGTCCGTCAGCAGCCGGTACGTGGTTCTGCCAAAGGTCTCTCCAAACTGCTCGTTGTACTGAGGGACAAAGCCCTCATAGCTGAGGGGGAAACCAAAACAGAGCAGTCACTGAGGTGGCGTTGGAAGGTGTCCACTGGTAGGACAACCTGCTCCAGAGCTTTTGTACCCTGGAAAGGCCACAGCCGGGAGCACACGTGGCTGGGAGCAGCTGAGCCCAGGGAAGGTGATTGCACAGGATGTGCCTGGGAGCGTGAACGCGTTCACACCGCGGGAGCAGCAGCGCGAGGGGATGCTCGAGATGCACTGAGAAGATGCGTGTGGTTACACATGGAGCCAGGCAGGCATGCGTTTGCACACGTATGTTCTTACATGTGAGCATGAAAAGCAGCTCATAGATTTACAGGTGTGCATAAGCACAGGCTCGTGCTCCAGTTCACATATGAACATGGGACGAGGTCCGGGAGTGCAGCGGGAGCCGCACCAGTGGATGGGAAAGCTCTTGGTGGGAGCACAGCGTGGGCCGCAGTCGCTGTGTTAGCGCTGACATTGACAGCCCCCCGGTTAAAATATTATTTCCAGTTAAACATGCCTTAGTTTTAAGTTTTGCAATCCCTCTCTCTGTTCTAAAACACAGTGAGTTACTGGGAATCTCCCCGTGTCCCTTGTTCGACAGTGAAACTCAAAAATCAGAAGAGTCGCTTGCTGGTACCCTCCGTACCCTCGCAGGGAGGAGCGGGGCCGGGCTCACAGACCCACCGGGCACTGCACGGGAGTGGCACAGGCAGCCGTGGAACAAACATCGCTCCATTTTTTGGGTCCCTTCGCGTGGGGCCTGCAGGGACACACTGCTTCCCCGCTCCCCTCAGCCCAGGACGGGCAGTTTGACTCTTTGGTGGCTCAGGGCAGGTGCCAGAGCTCTGGCTCCGCTCCTGAGTCCACCAGCACGGATCAGAAACTTCATCTATTCCCGGTATCAAATTTCCTAATGGTGATGTTTTTCCACCACTGAAGACGAGAGGCAGAGCCACCAGCTACAATGTACAGACAGAAATATTCCATCAGTGATCCCACTGCGTATCTGGGGATAAAGCCGGATGATGCACGAGGATCATAAGATGATGAGTAAGTACTTTCCCTTCCAAATACTTTAAACAACAAATGCAGAGCCGTGCATTTACACTTGGCAAGTTTTCCCACTTTGCATGCAGGATCCCTCACCAGCAGCAGCCGGAGGAGCTCGGTGGCTCATCCCTATTGATTTTCAAGGAGTCTTGCAACACGGGGAAGCTACGCCGGGACGATAAAGCTGAGCAAGAGCACAAATGACACAGCCTGAATAATTACAGGATGGCCAGAGGGATTTTGATCATGAACAAAATAATGGTAGGGCTGAGAAAGGATTCAATTCATAAGCAATTAAAAGGGAGGTAATCCAAGGAGCTGGGGCGAGTCAGTCCGGGTTTACGGAGAAGGGATCCGCGGCAGAGCGAATGACAAGTGCTGCTGGGGAAAGCCGTGGCGCCTGAGAAAGAGACAGGTCTCAGCAGGGCTGTTTGACCTTCTCCTGCTTGGTGTTTTGCTTAAGAAACCAGCGAGATCCCCCATTTCCCTAGTTCCCGCTGAAGCCACTGATCTCAAACCTCGCTGGCGAGCAGTGAGCAACCTGCGCTCCCGAGGCCGAGCCCCATTTCACTTTTCCCTTACTCAGCCATCTCTCTTCCATCGCCACTCCCCAGACTGTGTCACCTAAACCTGCTCAGCCTTCCTCATCGCCAGGGAAAGCCTTGGCCCTGGGCCCGTCCTTGCTAGCCTCCGGGCCCTTCCCAGCTCCGCCAAGCTAGGATGGGTCAGGCAGAGCTGTGCCTGGGATTCACGGATTTACCCCTTCTCCGTGTGCCAAGTCCCCAAACCACCCATAGAATCATAGAATGGTTTGGGTGGGAAGGGACCTTAAAGCCCATCCAGTACCACCCCCTGCCCTGGGCAGGGACACCTCCCACCAGACCAGGTTGCTCCAAGCCCCGTCCAACCTGGCCTTGAACACCTCCAGGGATGGGGCAGCCACAGCTTCTCTGGGCAACCTGGGCCAGGGGCTCACCCCCCTCAGAGTGCCAAGTTTCTTCCTGATTTCCAACCTAAATCTCCCCTCTTCCTGCTTGAAGCCATTACTCCTCGTCCTGTCACTACATGCCTTTGGAAAAAGTCCCTCCCAGCTTTCCTGTAGGCCCCCTTTAGGGACTGGAAGGGGCTCTAAGGTCTTCCCGGAGCCTTCTCCTCTCCAGGCTGAACACCCTCAACTCTCTCAGCCTGTCCTCACAGCAGAGGGGCTCCAGCCCTCGGATCATCTTCATGGCCTCCTCTGGCCCTGCTCCAACAGCTCCATGTCCTTCTGCTGTTGGTGCCCCCGAGCTGGAGGCAGCACTGCAGGGGGGGTCTCCCCAGAGCAGGGCAGAATTCCCTCCCTCGGCCCCACACGTTGGGTTTGGTTTCCCAATGCTCTTGAGCACTGCAGTGGCGTTTTCAAGGTCCTGGCTCTGACCATTGCCCAACCTGAGTGACAGCAACCAGTTTCGATGTCCTCACTGCGTTTGCAGGTTCACCAGCAACAGCAGGTGAGATGCTGCAACGTGGCTCCTTCCTCCTCCTCCTCCCGCTGGCACCGCAGCTGAGGGTGCAGCGTCTCCAGCAGCAGAGCCTGGGCTTCAGCGATGCCCTTCAGGCAGCTCCTCCTTGCGCTCAGCCACCCAAACCAGATGCAAAGCAGCACCTTCACCACCCACCAGGGCTTCCTCTGGGGCTTGGGGTGACACTACAAGCCCACACCACCCTGCAAAATGCAGGAGCAGGATCTGGTTCCTCCCCCTCCTGCCTTCAGCGGCCAAAGCACCAGCACGGAGCGGAGCAGCCCCGTTGCTGGGTCAGTGTCAGGGCTCAAAGCCAGTTCTGGAGGGGGGGGTGTCTGCAGGCAGGAGCCAGCAAGAGGAGGTTTGGAGGCTTTTGGAGGTACAAGCCCAGCCCCAGCTCCCTCCTTGCTGTTACTCGTCTTTCCTAAGTGGCTGCCAGCACACAGCTCTGACAGGGTGACAGCAGGCCCGGAGTAACACATCACATCATTGCGACAACTGCAGCAATGTAAGAACATGTTAGAAACCCCCAGTGCCAGAGCTTATGTAAGCTTGGAAGATACGGAAATCAGCAATGGAAAAATCCTGCCCGCTACTGTGAGGGGAGGGACGGCGGGAGCATGGCAGAGGGAGGAATCCCGCTCCACCCTTTACCTGGGGCCGGGATCTGCCCGGGCCCGCGCTACACCCGCGGCCACCCTGGTCTCTCTGCGCTGACGTTCACGGCCTGGTCTGTCACCGGCCCCTGTGCCCCGGCAGGTCCCGACGCCTGTCGGAGTGGGTCTCAGGCTGGGCTAATCCCAGTGATTTCGTACCAACAGAAGTTTGCTTTCCCTTGGCGGCCATCCAGCCCTTACGGCCCCGTTTACACGTGCCATGGAGCACCTCTCCCAGCACGGGTCACCCACGGACCCCACACGCAACTTCCTTACTTCACCACGGAGCCTATCCACTCATTTCTGATGTTCGTGTCTTATCTTTTCACCAATAACTCATTGCTTCTTTCCAAGCCTTTAGAGGAGGACGTTGCAAAAAGCTTTGAAAAGAAAATATCTAACTATATATTAGCTAGACCACCGGCATCCACTGCGTCACTGACTTCTTCAAAGAGGAGGTCCCGGCAGCCAGACGGCACTCCAACCCATTTGACAAGAGCATATCGCATGTGTGCAACTCTTTATTCAAAGGAGATCCTCAAATATCCTTGATGCAGAAGTTCTGGCAGTTTGGGAACCAAACCCTGCCCAGCCACCCTGGTAACTTTTGGCAGCTTAAAACAAATGAACAAAAAGGAGGAAAAAAACCAAAAAATTTTGACTTTACCCTCAATGCACTATGGGGCATGGTCTTTAGTTATACCCTGTTACAAGGTGGTGCTGCTTCTTCTGGAGGCCCTGTCTCCTTCGGAGCACTGACATGGAATATTTAATAATGTCTTAAAAAAAAACCCCCAAAATACCATGAATCATAAATACTACGTGATCCCAAGCGGAGGAGCTATTTGCATTGGAAATGAGCATTTTGGATGAACTTCACAACTTACCCAGGGATATAGTAGGGCTCGGGCGGGAAGAAGCGGTTTTCCCTGGGGGCTGCCATGGCAGTGCGGCAGCTCTCAGTGCTGGCAGGAGGAGGGAGATGCAGCACGGTGCAGTCGCCCGGGAAACCTCTGTGATGCTGCCAGGAGCAGCGTCGGTACCCAACAGCTCTTCCAGCTGCACAACACAGCTCCTCAGGTTTTTCTGGACAAGTCTGTTTTTTTTTCTCCCCCACCTGGAAATTTTGGATGAGCACAGAGATTTTACAGCCTTTGTCAGGTTTCCCGAAGGCTCGCAGCCCTTGGGATGGTGGTGCCAGATATTCCTCTTAAGAAGCCACAGCACAAATACATGTTCACGGCACAGTTCGTGTCCAACACACACAACTGGAGAGAGCTGGGCTGTGCGTCCCCTGGTCACTGCCCCAGCACTGTCTGCACACACCGGCCCCCGTGGACACCTTTCTGCGGAGGAAACCTCAGGGCAGAGGTTCAGGGATTCACCACGCAGCGGTGAAGGCTCAGCCCTCCTCTCCCTGCTCTTCCTTGCCCTCCTGGTCTGGCTGTTGGAGGAGACAATCCTTCACTGCCTGCCTTCATGCAGAATGAAGGTTGTTCCCATTCCCAACATGGTACGGTCACATTGTCTTGTGCGTGGTGGGTTTCACCCGCCTCCAGCTGAAGGCAGGCCCAGAACACGAGTCTCCTTTTACTGAACAGCCACAGTGGCCAGTATGGCCTCGAGTCAAACCACTACGCCTGTTGGCACCAGCATCGTTTCCACCAACTACAATACCAGCAGCCAGCCCGGTTCACTGCCAAAGTCCCCCTATGGCCTTGAAGAGCTCAGCCACGTAGCCGACAGAATCATTTTAAGGTTTCAAACTTACTAGCCAGAAATCATAGAGTATTTGAGGGTTGTTCTCATCTGTTTAGGTGCCTATCCTCCACCCAAAATTGTACTGAGGAGATAAAAATGCTGCTTTGACTCTTGCCCTTGGTGCCTAAACATTTTGAGAGACCTGGAATTTCCAGCTTTATAAATGTATTTGAGTTTGCCCGAATACATGAGCTCTAACCAGGGGCTGAACCCTCCAGCAACCCCAGCTCTGCAGGGCGGATGGGTCTGAGAGGGGCATGACAACTCTTCTCAGAGGTGCACAGTGGAAGACCAAGAGGTAACACAAGATGCACCAAGAGGAAGGCCCACTGGACACAAGGAGAAAATTCTCCCCCATGGGAGCAACACAGCCCTGGGATGGGCAGGAGAGGTGGTGGCACCTCCATCCTTGGAGATCTTCAAAGACCAGATGGCTCCACGCCAATGGAGCTTGGAAGTTAGCTCAGCTTCTAGTGGGCAATTTGATAAGAGACCTACAAAGGTTTCTCCCAGCCTAGATCTGAGCTTAACATGAAGATGAAAAAATTGCTTACTGAAATGCAGCATTGTATTCACGGCACCAAGCAATGATCCCAGCCTGGTCCAGGTCCCATCAGCCCAAAGGGGCTCAGGCCAGCATCTTCCCAGCATTTCCAGAAACTCCCTTCAAAGTTCACTCCTTCAAATGGCCAGTGGCTGCTCCCTCCAAACCTGCAGGTCACACACTTACCAAAGAGCTACTGAATAATCAGACCAAAATATTGGTCCTCAGTGCAGACACCTGGGTAAAAAAGTAAAAATTCACTTTTGTCAAGGTTATCATTAGAATTTATTGATATGAGAGAAACTTCGTATGTCAACATGTCAATGGAGGAACAGCACGTCCTGACATAACAGAAGTACAAAGCCCATCCAGGTGATGTTACAGCGCTCTGGTATCTCTAAACTCCGAGGTACAGAAGATCACGCACACGGCTGTGTGTTACTTGGGTATGTTTTCTGGGACGGGATAGAAATACTCCAGAAGTACAATCAGTGTGCAGTTTCCCAGCCACCAGTGCCCGACAGGCTGCAGCAGGGACCATGCTGGCTTTGAGTCCCATGGCCCAGCTCCAGATGGTGCGCACATGTAACGGCAGCTCACCCTGGGCCCCTCTAGTCAAAGGGAAAACAGAAAAAAATGTCTATTTGGGGGCAAGATTCACCTGAGCCCGTGTAGCCCTCGCAGGGAGATGAGATGACTCGGACCCTCCGGCTCCTCAGCACGTACCAGGAGCTCAGAGGACCAGCTCGGATGGAGACACCTACATGCAGCCAGGGAAACCCCAGGCCAGGTCTGCAGCAGGACAACCTGGGCACGATCCTCCTGAGTGAGCTGCAACTGGGAAGCTTCACGACGGAGTTTGCTCTGCCCGAGGAGCAGACACAGCCACGCCACGCTCCATCCCGGCATCTGCCAATTCAGAAGCAAGTTTTTTTTTCTTTCAACATTAACAATTATCCTCATATTATAACTGTTTTGACGCTCCCTCTCTCAGCAGTGCCCTCTTACAGAGCTCTTAGCACAGCCAGCCGTTTGTACTGTGCTTGTGGCTAAGACAAAAGTTATCATCTTTACTGGAAATATATGCTATGCTGGATGCTGTTTAAAAAAAGATTTAATCTTCTCCCAGCTTATGAAATATTTGGTTTGGTCCTAAGTATCTTGCTAAACGATTATAGAGAGGGAATAGCAGAGTATTCCCCAGGCACCTGGTAAATCCACAATGGATTTATTGTAGAAACGAGCTGAATTCTCTAACTCACTCCAAATGGATTTCAGAGCCGTCTAAAACCCTCCAGAGAATGAGCCGTTTGTGACACGGCAAACAAAAAAAAAACACCACCAACCCCAAGTTCAATGAGTAAATTGTCTTGCGTTGTGCAGGGGGCATCCAAAATAAAACACGAACCCAAACTAAGGGGATACGTCAGTCCCATCTCCCGAGGCCAGATTTGATCGTGGCAATAAGGGAGCCTGGGCCGAAGTGCGTCTGCTTGCCCGCCAGCACTGACCCTGCTGCAGACCCGACGAGGAACTGCCGCTGCTAGAAAAACCATTATCTGAGGGCGTGCGCCGGGGAACGACCCGTCCTCCGCTCCTTTTCCTCTCGCGTGAGTTACGACAAGTGACACAGCGGGTTCTGCTCTCAGCCATTCGGTTTCACCAAATCTAAGCGCCCTCTGCACAGGTAACAGCATTGACTTAGAGATCTCATATTAATGGGTACTTATACAGGATTAATTGCACATCAGTCCATTGTGGCTACAAGTTCATTAGGCTAATATCTAATAGTGACAGTAGTACAGTATCAGCTACTTTTCAATACAAACTCCCTACCCTAGCCTTAATTTGTAGGTCAAAAGAAGATCTTCTACCATAGTGACCTTCCTATGACCTTTAACATTCATTTTCAAAATTATTTTTTTTTCTAGAAAAAAAAAATCCAGTGTGGGGAAAACGCACATATATAACAAAAGCAGTGCTTAACAACCACAGGAAAAAAGAACATGATCTTGGACTCTTCTATCAGTGTCCTCCGTAGACCCTGGTAGCGTTACTTCCAAAGGGTTGCTAAATCCAGCTCCGTCAGTTCTCAAGTCCATTAAACCATTCCCTAGCTCTAGGCATTTCTCGTCTCTCACTATACATATTGTCTGCAGCAAGAGCATACAGAAACCCTCGCTAATGTGCACAAGACTTCCATTTGATTTAATGGAATCGTTTTAGAAGACTGAAGTCTTTACTGCTAGAAATCTGTTCTTGAGCGGTAGCGCTCTCACCGACCGCTAGCTTTCTATTCCGCCCAGGAGAGAGCTCCAAGTCCCTCAGTTTTACTCATTCGTTTGCCCAAAGGTGTATGGGTATCTAATAAAACCCCTCTCACAGTATTCCCAGGAAATGATTCAGAAGAGGAGATGATTTTTCAACCAAATGAGATCCTCTGGTCCTGCGTGTCAGACCATGGCCAATAGAATGAGCAGCTGCCATGGACATCTCAACTTAAATATGGAACAGTCAAGGGAGGAGAGCAAGGTGGCCTGACCATCTTCCCGTGAGGTACAGGCAGAGACACCAAAGTCACTCTGTTCTCAACAGTTTGTCTCTTTTTCCCCGGAGTCAAATGTTTGATTCCATTTGTTCTAGCAGGAAGTGGTGAATCATGTCAAAAGTGGGACGATCTTTTATATCCCTGCTCCAACATTTCAGCATCAGGTCAAACACAGGGTTAGGACACAGAGGAGTCTGGGAGAGATAGATCTGAAAGGAAGGAAAATACAGCTATTTCAGTGGGCTTCTCATAAAAGAATGGAACCTCTACTAAATTAAAACCAAAAGGACAGTTTCATTCTAGGTTTACAAGACATGGCCATCATGCAATGTTTGAAATCCATGAAGCGTGAATCTGGCAGTGAAGTCTGGATGGAGCTTTGATGCCATCTCAAATGGCACCACGGACACTTTGCCAACTTGTCTGATGAGCTGGTCACACAACAGTCCTTTGTCCCCCAGGAAACATGAATGCTTCAGAGAGATTCGTCTTCCAAGTGACAGCAAAACACAAACCAAACCCAAATTTACCACAGTAAAATCCAAATACTTTCACTCACCGTAGACAACCCATGAGGCTTTCTAAGCATCGTGACAGCTTGTTAGCAGAGACAGAAAAAACACCTTTTAGAGCTTATCTAAAGCACAGCTTGGCAGAATTTCCCCCCCCCTCGTTTCAATACACATCTTTCAGGCTCTTCACTAAATCATTAGTATTCGGCAGCCAGTGAATAAAACCTTCTGTAATTTTATTACCCTTAATCCTTTAATTTGTTTGGTGCTAAAGGTGAATTTTGGGAGAACAGCAAACAACCAGCACTCCACCTTCTCGGGTAGAGTGATCCTCAGTACTGAGGTGCTGGATTGTCCCACATCATCACTGGTATCTAGTGGAGCGCACAGTCCCGCCGGGGAGTTAGCAAGAGAGGACAACGACACAGAAAAGCCCGTCAGCAACTAGAGATGACCAAAAGCTTCTTGGCCACGCGGAGATATTACAGGGAGTATCTAACCCCTGGGCACGAACAACTCCTCCTTCCCCACCTCAGTAAGTGCTTCCTCGTCTTTCAGAGAAAGCACTAGTGGGAGAGAGCTCTGACAAAAGGAAAAGAGCAAAAGGATCATGTAGAAGAGCCCAGAAAAGCTAAGGAGGACAGTGCATCCAGGGCAGATTGAAACAGAAGTGGCTTATAAGGAAGAAGCACTGGACAGGGCCAAGAGGTTCTTCCAGTGGGGCTCCAAGAGAGGAAAGACAGTGCAATGAGCCTGGAGGAAGGGGAAGAGAGGTAGGACATGCTTGAAAAGATAATAGAAGCAGAGACTTCTGCAGATGACGTAAGGCCAGCAGAAAGGCCCTATGGAGATCCACTTGGATGTAACCAGGTCAAGTGGGGGAAGGAGAGGTCACGTTTGCTTTCTTACCTGCCTGCCCTGGCTCCGGAAGAATTCTCCTGTGTTCTCGATGACTTGCTCGTCTGAGAGGAGGCTGTATGGTTGCTCCTTACACAGTATGAACATCTCCCAGAGGGTGACTCCAAATGCCCAGACATCGCTGGCTGTGGTGAACTTGCCCTGTGGCCAGAAAGGATGTTGTAAGCCCGGGTTGCTCACGGCGCATATTCAGCCAAAAACGTTTCAGTCTACACCCCCTGCAGCTACACACAAGGATGCAGAATTTGTACCTGAGAAAATGCTCTCAAAAAATAGACACATGAACAAGTGACCTGCTCTCAGCAATGCCAAAGGGACCAGGGTATGACATTGCTGCTTTGTGGGGCAGGAGCAGCACATCTGTGGAGCCCCTGGGACAGCCCTAAGAGGGGGCAAATTTCACTGTTTTCACTCTTGAAACAGGGAGCAAGTCTCAGAGAGAGCCAGAGGCTTTGCCCCTCCTGAGAAAGACTGTATTTGCAACAGGAGGAAAATGGACTGGAGCAGGGGGGGCGGAAAGCTGCTGCCTACCTCCACAGAAAAACCTTTGAACAGGAGGCAAAGCCCTTGGGGCGAAAGCAGAGGCGAAGCAGACTCCAGACTCTTAGAGAAAGGCCATGATAATTTTGATCTTTGCACATGTAAGAAGTCGGTGACAGTCTGCTCGCTGTCCCTGTTTTCTGTCTTCAAAAAATGTGCCCAAACTGGCTGCATTTGGAACAATGTCTTTCTGAAGAAGTAAAAAGAAGCTAAAAAGTGCTCAGAAAACAACAGAATACAACTGGGGGCTGGAGTGCCTGTTTGGGCAGGAAACATCCAAGACCCGGATTTTCCAGGCTTCTCTGGCAACCCTAACAGTCTGTAAATGTTTGGAAGATGTTCACACAAGGAAGATGGTTTAGATGCAGCTGTAACCAGAAAAACAGGGTGAATTTAGAAGAGCTTAGGCCTATCAGCCTTTATAGCAGAGGTAATTACAGTTTTTCTGGGTATTCAGAGAGAGTGTTCTAAGAAAGTATAACCAGGTGATCTCACCAACTACTCGGAGGAAAAAAAAAAATGGGGCTGAATATTAAGGAACTGCCTCCAGACTGGGTGTGTTTGGGCTGCTGAACAATATCCTAAGGGGAGACAGCAGGACCCTTGAACACGCAACAAAGCCCCAACCTTAAAATCAGACTTGGCACTTGAAACTCAAGAAGTTCTGTCCCTGTCCCTCTCAGCTTCACAGCTGGGGAAACAAGCACAGAAAGGCAATCTCCTTATGATTCCAGCAGGAATCCTGAATGCCAGCCACAGAACAGAAATTATGCCCCAGATGATCTGTGCTGTATTTCCAAGGACATGGTCCTCCTTTTCCAGGATCTGAGTTATGTCCAACGCAATCTAATGGACATCTCACCCAGGGCCATCTGTAGCATTTTTTGACGCTATAAGAACTGTTACACATACACGTGTTACTAGTTCTGGGGCACAGTGAAAAACTCTAAAGGGAAAGAGAATGGCTTTGTGCAGTCCGTACCAGGAGGATGCTTTCCCAGGCCATCCAGCGTATGGGCAGCACAGCTCTTCCCTGGATACGGTAGTAATCCCCACTGTAAAGATTCCTGCTCATACCAAAGTCTGCAATCTTGATGGTGTAGTTGTTCCCCACCAGGCAGTTGCGAGTTGCCAGATCTCTGTGCACAAAATTCAGAGATGCTAAATATTTCATTCCAGAGGCAATCTGGGTGGCCATGTACAGCAGGTTAGAGTAGCTGCATTAAAAGAAAACAAAACAAAAAAATCAATAGTTCCATACACTCAACTCTTCCTTGACATTTCCTACCACTTGGCCTTGTATTTGGTGTTCTATAGTGACCTGTTGTTTACTTTGTGCCGTAACAGTGAAACCAAACTATGTAGTTTCTGAGCATTAACACCCCCACCTGCCAGGCTAAGCCAAGTTCCCAAGCTGACAAAGCAAGAACAGACAAGCTGTCCCTGAAATTCAGGGCCCTTAGAATTTGACGTCCCTTAGATTAGGTTTTAGGTTTGTTTTTTTTTATTTATATCAAGCATTAATCTCAAGATTTTCAAAGAGTTTATGCATCAAAGCACCGACTTTTTGCAGAGACACATGAAAAATTAAGGTGTACAATCTCAGAATCTCATATCTAAAAAAACTGCTTAGCTTGGTATTTCCCACACTGCCACTGCTGCATGCTTACACTAATATAAGTATGTCACTAAACATTAAAGAGAGCTTACTTTAAAATATATCTAGTATTATCGAATATATAAACAGATGCATTTTCTAATACAATTTTAATTCCCCCATTAGCAAAATGAAGATAATTATTAATAAAGTTGCACAATACACAGACAGAATTTGGACCATCTGACTTTCAGCATTCTTCACTCACTACTATTCTGTGATGCTCGGCCCGTTTCCCACTGCATGCACTCAAACGCTTCACACAGCCAAGCATTTGTCACAACAAATCTAATAAACGGTTCACAGTTAGTATTTCTCTGATAAAGCTCAGAGAAAGAAAGTCTTAGTCTCCTCCTCTTCGTGTTCTGGTGGCAATGAGAAAAGCACTACCATGTTATCTAAATCATCGAAGTACTAGCATAACGCATCTGATGATATATATCCAATCTGATGTAACCAATAGCTAAGCTATGGCTACAGAGATTCAGAGGCAGCCCCTGGCTGGAGGGGCTGGAGGAGGGTCTGGGCACCACTTCCCTCCCAGCTTTTCAGCACGGTGAACCCCCCGACTCAGCCAGGTGACACTCAGCCCAGTCCTACAGTCACCTCGATGCTTCTCCTGCTCTGGGCAGACCTGTTGTGCCCGCAGATCCGGAACTCTCCCAACTCCTTCTACCTTGTTAACCTGGTGGTTGGCTTTTCACACAGGAGCGGGCAGAGCCTCCAGACCCCACCTTCTCATTCCCCCTGCTCAGCTGCAGTTGTCTCCCTGCCCAAGGCTGCTGTTCTCCCCATTCAAGAAGCCCAGTCTCTCCTGTCCCACCTGGCAGGGTCTCATCAGCAGTATCTTTTGCCCCCCTGCCCCTCTGCTCAGCAAGCTCTGCAGGGCTGGATATGCGTGGCTCTGCACACAGAGGGGCAGGACAGGAGACGCCTCTCAGCAGACTCATTTTCGTGATTTGTTAAATAGCCAGAGAGACAGAGATGCATTTCAAGTACTAAAGAGCCATAAGGACTTAAAAATATAACCTCTCTGCAGGAAAGGGCTGGTCACCACATCTGGTGCAGCAAATATCGAGCTTGACAGAGGGGTGGGATGGTTGGACCTTGCCTTGTCAATCAAACGCCCCCAGGCAGCGGCAGAGACAAGCTGCACTCTTTAGCAGCCAGATTCATTTCACTATCAGTAAACAACTCCTATATAGGCAGATATCTGAGCTAGTCATTCCGGCTTTAATGTGAAACTGTATCTGGCTGGAAGGGACAAAAGGGGAGGCTGGAGAGGAAGAAAAACTAGAGATAGAACAAAGTAATGGAAACCAAGGAAGAATAATGTGAGTGACAGTGCTGAAGTCAGATGAGAGACAAGGAGGAGATAAAGAAGAAAGGACAGTTTGGGGCTTTGGCCAGGAAAAAAGCCACAAACCTAAAGGTGAAAGCTGTTTCGAGAAGGCAGAAAGGGCAGGAAACTGGAAAAAGCTGGAATATGTTTCTACTCAGATGCCAACCCTCTCCCATCTTACAGTTCCTGCCGTGTCACGACTGCAGGATGCCAGTTAAATGCTCCCCAACAGGACCCCCGACCACTGCCAGCACCACTGGTGTTGTCTCAAGACGGTAAGACCCAGCTGCCTCCAGTCCATTAACGGAACTTGCTCTGCCTAACTGCCTTCTTGAACTATAAATAAATCTCATCCTTTGGGGAGGTACATGCCAAAGGCCTCGCCACGCAGTGATTTCTGATCAGTGCAGGTTTGTCAAGCAGAATACATGTTAGTCCCGCACACAACTCTCCTCCAAGTAAAGGATTTCTGCAATAGTAGAGATGCTTTTATATTAGATGTAATCCTTCCACAGAGGAGGAAGATAAGTGCCACCACTGACAGAAAATTGTTTTCTTTGCCAAATATTCTCCTTCTGTTGGCTGATGAAATCTTTCCTGCACTCAGCTCCCCTCATCTATTATTTTTCAGATGTCCAGAGAACATATGAACCTTCTTAAAAGCCTAAGAGACATTCTTGACTGTCATCCCAAAATTCTTGCTGTAATGCAACTGGCTTCCCATATTAATGAAATATTTGGTGCAAGCCCACTAACATAAACAGATGGTCACATCAGTAAACAATACATCTCAGATGGTCACCGTGACCAGAACATCCCACAGTCGGGGATGCTTCACGGGAATACAGACCTCTAGAGGCCTCAAGAACAACCTCCCACGCAAAGAGGGACTAGCGTCCGCAGCGTGTGTCATGGCCACAGCTAGAGGAAGGTTACGGTCTGGAAGGCACAGCAGATTAAGCTGGTAGCTCTGTATTGCTGATTTGTCCCAAACACGGGCAGCTCCTCTTACCTGACGCAGGGAATGTTGTTTGAAATGGCAAACTTGCTGTAGATCTCCCTCTGCGACAGGAACTGGTTGAGGTCTCCATTTTCCATGTACTCCGTTATCATGCACAGTGGGTCATCACGCACACACACCCCCAGAAGCCGGATGATATTTGGGTTCTTCAGCCGTGACATGATCTTGATCTCCTTCAGGAAATCATTTCTTGTAAAACAGAAAACACAGGTTCGAATCCTAAACTATTCCCTTGTCTAAGGAAAGCACAAGTAGCACGTAAGAAAATCTCTGTTCAGAGACATTTACACATCTGCACACACAGTAGTTTGAAAGCTGGTTCTGTGTTTGTGTTCACACTGATCCCTTCGCCAGCAAACAGGATCAATGCAGCATTTCAGTTTGGCATTACGTCTGTTCCTATCCTCCACTCCGTGCTTGTGTTCTGCTCCTTACACAGACACACCAAACACACACCAAAGACACATGACACTCTCTTACAGAAGTCACCAGGGTTAACGTATGCAAAACTGTTGCTGGGAGAGTATTTGCTTTCCTCCTCAGATGGTCAGCACTGCAGACGTGCTTACCTGGCTGTTTTGTTGACATCTGATCTCAGCATTTTCACTGCTACGAGAACTGGCTGGTGAGTGAATTCTGTAGACGGGACTCCTAGGAATTCTAGCAGGCCATCAGCTTCACAAAGGTGCACCTGCAGGACAGAAGGCAGAGGCAACTATAAGAGTATGCACAGGCCAAAAACCAGAGGAAAACAGCGTCACATTGAGGTCATCAGTTTGGTCACCACTGTCAGAAGGACCAAGTGAATGATCCAATGAAGGTGACTCTGTTCTGATCAGAAACAGCCCATAGGTTGGCCCTAGATCCTGGGCAAAACGTCAACACACATTATACAGCCCATGACACAGGAGTGGATGTGGACTACAGCCTCATAGGACCCCAACGCACCAAATCTACTGCACGCATGCAGACTGGGGCAGTAGATTACTGGGGCAGTCCAGTTTGCCCAGCAAGTACTGGAGATGTTCCGGAAGGCCACTGTGCCTGGAGCTGTCTGCTTTACTCTGCACATGCAGGCAAACAGCATGGCTGCAGAGGTTTGGCATGGACAGCACCTCACACCAGCCACACACGTACACAACTGTCCTGCAGCCTGGCTTCAGCCAGCGCTCAAACTTAACTGAGGAGCATTTAGCAATTACAGATTACTACCCAAAGTCCTTTAACTCCAGGGGGGAAAAAAAAAAAGAGAAAAGAGATAAGTGTGTGTGTGTCCATGTGTGTGTGATGTGAATGCTTCACCTATGAATACACCCAGAGATGAATGCTCTGATGGGTACACAGAATGCCAAGCTTCTTCAGATAAATAAATGAATAAAGACATAACATTACTGCCATAAAATTATGTCTGTGTAAGAAAGGGGGTGACAAGACATTTGGCTTAAGAATTTATCAGAACGCATATTCAACTGGAGAACTGGGCAGGAGATGCTGGGGTGGGGAAAGCAGACAGACCTGAGTGTGTGGGACAGGAAAAAGAAGGGGAGCAGACTGGATGTGTCAGTCAAAGACTGGGAGCAGTGAGGGGAATGTAATGCGAGTTTAATGAATTTTATATGAAGAAAGCACAAGAACTTACATGACAAGCACGGCGAGGTAAAAAAGGAGACAGCGTGGAGAAATGTGACAAACAGAACAGAAACAAAAGTACAAAGCTGCTGCTGCAGTTTCATGGGGAATGGGATCTGCTGTGGTGAAAGCAGAGTCACGAGACTAGGAGTAGGCAAGAGAGGGGTGGTACTCAGTGCATATATTACAAACGCAGGTAATGTGTCACTGAGGGCAGGGAGTGGATGATTAGGAGTAAGGAAGAAAAGAAGCTTGAAAAAGAAGGAAGGTCTGAGTGGAGAGGCAAAAAAAAAAAAGCAATGAGCCACCTTGCTAGAAGCAAGACTGCACACGGAGCCAGAGAAGTGGAGCAGAGCATATGATGATAACCGGTTTGGTAAGGACTAAGAAGGCGAGAAGGAGAGAAGGGAAAATGTGATGCAGCATATTTGCAAAAGTGGGCCTGTGATGTGAGGAACAGAACAGGCTCTGAATCCATCTTCCAGGAAAATGGAAATGGAAAGCCTGGCTGCTGCTGTTTGAGGAGGAGGAGAAAGCTTTGACAGTTATTAGGACAGGAACAAGAGGGAAGGAGAAACCAGAATCAAAATAACAAGGGGAGAAAAGCCTCTCTGTTTCACTTTTGGAGCACTGCCCAAGACAGGGTAGGATCCAGGTAACAGCAGAAGGGACTGCACCGACAGCCAGGTGAAGAGGTCGAGGATGCCAGTGCTTTTCCAATACACTGAGTGATCCAGAAAGAAGTGAGGGGGACAGGGAAGGGGCTGGGGTAGGAAAGCGGCGCTGTCAGAAGGCAGGAACTATGAAGATGGGCCCATCACAGATGAGGAAGCAGTCGGTTAAGGGCTGTGCTCTGCCAAAATGTAGCAGACACACAGAATTTGAGGCTGCCAATGAGCAAAAGCTGGGAAGGAAAGAGACAGTGGAAGAGTGGAAGCAGGTGAGGGGAAGACAGGAACTAGGAATACTGTGGAAACAAAGCAAGGAGAGTAGAAAAGACGAGGTGAAAACATTCTCAGCTTGAAAGCAGCTCAAGGGGTAAGGAGAAAGCTTGGTAGATGACAGATATATGTATCATGCTGCCTGAGGCTTCTGACACAAACTGGGGCTTGGGCAAGCAGCGGTGCTAGAGAACATGTGAGGCACCACAGTGCTTGGGAAATGTCTGTCTTTGCTTGGGCCAGTGTGCAGAGCCCCGCCAGAACTTCCACTTGTCAATGTGAAAGCTGTTTTTACAGCTAGGATCAACCTGTCTCGGCTGGAGTCATTGCTATAGGTTTCAAACTCCCACGTGTAAAGGTGGGTGACAGCCACTGCACGTCAAGAAATCCATGGACAACCATGAAACAGTCTGAATTCCTACCCCCAGGCCTTTTCTGTAGGGTCATAAATGGGGATATAGACAGCTAACTGAAGTAGTCTGCAAAGCTCATCTGTTGAGAAAGACTCATGTGGTCACAAGCAGCAGCCTCACAGGTGCAGAATGGGGCTCTCTGAAGCCTATCCTAAGGGACAACAGGTTTCCCCAACAGCGAGGACATGTATTCAATAAAATACTGGTATCCAGGTCCCTCAGCCCCCAAACATGAAGCAGAACCAGAGGCAGCTCAGAAGTTTCACAGTGCCCAGCATCTCCTTTCTGTTGTAGAAAGTGTGGAAGAAAATGGCTGTACCTCTCCAAATTGTCCTTCTCCCAGCTTCTCCTTGAGTCGTAGCTGCTGCCGTGGGAATTCACCCACTGAGATGTCCTTCTTGGTAAGCGAATCCACAGTGAGGGCTGGGACTGCATACATGTTGTTGCCAGTCACACCTTGCAGGTGGACAATATCTGTTTCGGCATAGTGAGGAACATTGTTCTGAAAGCCTTGGTGAGGAGTGGACTTGGTCAGGTCGGGCTCAGCATAGTCCCCGCTGCACACTAAGGAGGAACCATAGACAGGTGGAGTCAGACACACTCCTATAAAACCAGTATGGCCTGGCTTCCACACCTCTCCATCCCGCAGACCTCCGGGAATTTAGCCTAGCTGCACGCCTGCTACCTTGTATGAAGGTACACCCAAGATGGAGGGCTCTGCTTTGTTTTAACTAGGGTTTAAACCAGAACAAGCCACACTTCTGCAGACACCAGAATACCTGTGAGGTGCCAGTGAATTCGTGTTAAAGACCTGCCTCTTCTGCCCAGTTATGAGAACTAAGGTTCTTGCCCAGCCATGGAGGCATGAGTCTGAAGTGATTTCCTGTTTCTGATTCATCCTAAATATGATCTGTTTCCCTTACCTGACGCAGGGATGTTGTCTGCAACATCAAACTTGCTCTGGATTCCCTTCTGCAACAAGAACTGATTGAGGTTTCCATTTTCCGTGTACTCTGTTAGCATGCCACTCTACCTCTTACAGCTTATTCACGTAAATATCATGGGATAACTCTTTATAATTAACTCCCTGTAAGGTCAGAATTACACAGAACATTTGTTCTGCTTCAAATTTACATCCTGACTCAATCTAAATCAATCTTCCTGTGTAGTATAATGCTGGATCTTAGCAACTTGTCAGCACTGCCCTTCCATTCACTAGTCAGCACTGCCATCACCCTGTACAAAATACTGTTGGAAACGTTCCCTTCTGCCTGCGTCCAAAAGTTCCCCAGGGGCTGGAAGCCAGTGCACCATTGACAATTCTCTGCTGCGTTTCCCTCTGCTTTTTCTAAGAGAGTTTCCAAGAGGCTTTGCTGCAGGAAATGGTGCTAAAGGTCTTCTTCACCAGCCAGCCTGGACAGCCCAGGCGTGCTGCAGGCAGTGACTTCACTGCCAAGGGGCTGATGAAACAAACGGTGTGCGATTGCTAAAACCAGCTCCTAAAAGATGATCTGTCTAACATATAAATGCAGTCTTCAAAGAGAACAGTAAAAGGCCACCACCTTCTAGTGGGGCTGGTGCTCCATCTGCCAAAGTTACGTGCTGAAATTTCCAGAGCTCCAGAATAATGTCTTAGTTCCCTGGGTTAGTGTTGTGTTGCACAGGAGTCGGAGAAGATTACTTAGACACTAAGAAATTTTAAAATCTGAGGGAAATAATAAAAGAATAAACACGTAACTGCTGGAGACTGATGATTACATTACCTGAATCCTCTGCACTTTGGGAGAGTTCCGGAAGCTTTTGGAGCAGCGTAGCTGGCTGGTGATATTCCAAATCCAGTGGGAAAGCACGTTCATAGGTGGGATTCGACTGGTGGATCTGGGTCTGGTTGTTGGCAATGGTGTAGCTGTAGAAGGAGAGGCGAACTGTGGCATCCTCCTCCAGGATTCGACGTGGGGCCTGCAGAAGAGAGAAAGAAAAATGCTGAGGCGACACTCAGTTGTTAAGTAATGTATTGGCTGCAACCACAGCAATTTCCAGTAACATCTTGGATAGGGCTGGCATCCTCCCCTGCTGTGGGAACAGAGTTTTAGCTGCTCTATGGAGCTGGGGAAATCCTGTTTTTTTTTTTTTCCCACTCCGCAATCATTAGGGTTAATATTTGATACTGAACTTGTATCTGCAGAATAGGCCCATTGTATTACCTTTTCCAACCTTTTCTGAACGTATTGCTTCCAAAGAATAATGATTATAATCATCAGGAGCAGAAGAATAATAGCCACAAGGCAGCCCACGAGAATAGAGGTATTGGAGTCATCTGCTTTCTCTCCTATCCAGGTGCTGGTTACAGAAGATGTGGTTTCTGCAATCACAGAGGTATGAAGAAGAATCTGGAGTTAACAAAGCACAGGTCGTTATCTGTGCTGGCTAACTTCCATCATGTCCCTTCCTGCACATCCCTGGTACAGAAAAGATCTGAGGCAGTTTCCTGAGCATTAACTTTAGCTGTGTTCACAAGAAATTCTCATTTTGGAGGTTCATAGCTAAGAATTGTGCAGGGGACTTCTGCAATCAAAGACTGTTCTTAGCATTGTAACAGATTCCTGCGATGGATCCATGATAGAGCAGACAGTTTTCAGAGTTTCACTGGCTGCACATAAGCCTTCAGCCCACTTGCTCTGAGGCACCCTTGGCCAGCTGAGGGAAAAAGAAATAGCTGAGGCTCAGAGGACTGTAAAATGCAGCTCTGTGCATGAGGGCAATAACCAGGCCGTACACCAGGTCTCCAGAAATGGAGGGAGAGACCACGTTAACTAGAATGTCAATGTGAAATCCCCTGACATTTGAGCCCTTGGCATGGCTAAGTGACAGGATTCCTTACCCCAGGTCCCCTCAGTAACGTTATACTTTGTTTCCAGGAGATCCGTTGTGCTTGTAGCTACTGTAACAAAATTAGGATTCACGCTCTCCATGTCTGTGGAAGGGAAAGGAAAGTCTCAGTTCAACAACCTCCCTGCTCCTGCCAACAGTCAGCGCAATCCCAGCCACCATCCCTGCCTTCCCGAGCAGTCCTGGGCTGAGATCCCCACAGCAGGTCATGAACAGCAGGAGCAGAGCTACCTGCTCGCTCAGCACTTCCCAGCACACCGGCAGGCACGAGCCCCTCCACTGCCCAGCGTGTACTTCCTGACCACAGCAAACTGTCAGTGCGTGCAGGACCCTTCCCTGGGCTCAGCTAGAGGGAGACACAGCAAGAGCTTTCCTTTTTTCCATTTTAGCAGGATTACAAGAATAGGCAACCCAGCCCAGGAGCCTGCCTAGTCCCATGCATGACAGGGAGGATAGCCAGGAGGAGCTGCTGGCAGCAAGGTAAGCAGTAAGCTGCAATCGGAGCACTCCCTCCCCAGGAACCTCCTCTCGCTATAGCTGATTAGGGACCTTTGACTAGGAAGCTACAGCCAGATCATTTCACTGTCAGCAGTGGCAGTTTTTTGCAGAAGTACCTCATGGCACTGACTTCTACATCACAGTTAAGACTTGAGAAAAAAAAAAAGTCAGCCTCTTATTTTTCATAATCTGCTAACTTGATCATCATCTGTACATACAATTAAATTTATAACAAAATAGTTGGTAAAGAGGAGTAAAAATCGACCCCATAAGCAGCAGGCAGCTGTCTTAAAAAGAAGAAATGCTCATCAGTCCAATTTTTGGTTGCACTGGTTGTGCTTCTGCACATGCGCATCAGTATCAGCCTGAAAAGCACCCACTGTAGACTGGACCTTTCTGCACCTGCATTGCCCTTCCAGCCTTCTCAGTGCTTCTACTGCCTCCTTCCTATCCTATAGCCCCACAGTGACCTACACTCATGTGAACCCCACGTGTCCTGCACCTCCACACCACCTCTTTTGCTCTCTGTGCTTCCCCCAGATCTGCTTGACTTGGAGGAATCCTCACCTGACTGGAACGAAATCTCGCTCATCATCATCCAGGTGTCAGCAAAGTAGAAGCGGCAAAGTATGGCTTTACCTACGCGCTGATTGAGGGGGACAGTCACAAACCTAGCGCTGGGGTTTTTGTCATCTAAGACCGTTGCCACTCCAACAGGTTCAGCCTCCCAGTCTGCAATCAGGCGTGGTTTAAACAGACACTCCACCTTCTGGAAGATCTTCACCCCCTTGGAAAACATGTTGTTACAATGCACCTGTGAAGAAGAGAAGAGATCAATCAGACAGGAGGAAGGCTTACTGACACCTACATCAAGCCTCAAGGATCTTCTCTTCACGAAGATTTTCTATTTCTAATATCCCCCTGTATGAATACTCCGAACCCAGAATGAGTGACTTGTTTCAGTATAGCTTCATCCACTTGTAGTGTGCAATGAGAACATCTGTGCAAAAAGTGACTCTGAAATAGCTCTTAACTTTACCTGCAAAAGGTACACTAATGGTCAAGTTTGGGCAAGCTCTTCAAAAGGCCCATATAAAAATCAAACAAACCCTGTACCAATCTAAAGCCTCACAGACCAATTCTCCTTGAACATGCACCCTAATAGGGGAAAGAAAACCACACCTGGGCTGTAGCCTCTTCTAGAAAGCCTTCAGCACCTGCTGTCTAAGCTAATTTCTTCCAAAAAAATGACCAAGCAAAACACACAAGCTGAAGATATCCCTCTGACATATAGCAGCTCTTCTGCTGTGGCTGCTCCTTAAAGACAACTGAGGATCTAACTTTTCTTTACATCATCATGTAAGCCTGCATCCATCAGCCTCTCCTGATGGCTCAGTACATCATCAGGTTGTCCCTGCTCCAACAGCACCACTGGCATAGCTAATGACGCTGGACTCTAAAGTCACTAATCACTATGCTGCCAAGCTAACATCTCACTGAAACAAAGGTGGCCTCTCTCATCTGAGTTACAGCTCTACACAGTCCCCTTCAGGCTAAGCAGTTCACAAACTGCTTTCAGGCTGACTTCACACACCTCTATTTGCAGGGTTTGTTTTACCCTCCCCAAGAGCTGGTAGCAACTTCCTTCCTTCCCACTTTTGGGTTGCACCTGAACGAAGAGGCTCCAGCACAGAAGTGACATCTCTGTCTCCCTGGGTTGTGGCAATGCAGATCCATCAACACCAAACACCTGCACTCTCCCAGGCCTCCAGCACTCCCAAGGAAGCAGGCTTTGCCAAGAGGGACAAGGCTTGTAAGGATCCTTTACGATGTTCCACTGTCTGTCTTCAATGCAAATCTTGCCCTGCACCTTTTTAAACAAACATGACAGTTTCAGTCCTGCCACACAGTCCTGAAGATCTAGACCACTGTATTTTGGCACTGGCCAGTGACCAGGAACCAGAAGAAATAAGGCGACTCCAAGTCTTCAGTATCAGTTTCCTTCAGGGCCAAAAAACTTCAGACATCTTCAGTATCCCTCAGTCCACTCCACTTTCATAGCCATGGTGGTCTGACCCTCCCTAGTGACTCTAGAAATTATTTCTTAATGATGGTGGAGTATTAGCAACTGTGACAACAACAGTTTCCAAAATAAGTGCAGTTTTGAACCCTATTAATTGCTTGGCCTCTGTGAGGCCTTGCAGTGAATAGCAGTGAAGCAGTAATGAGGACGACAGGCCTGATGAGCAGTAAAAAGACAAAAGAAGGTTATTTGCATATAATTAGGAACAGATGAAGCTTAGACAACGTTATTCAATAAGGAGAAATAGTCATCCATAACAAGGCAGGAAAGCCTGAAGCCTGCAATATACAATTGTGCCGTATTTGGACAGGAGTTGGATATGTTCACATCTTGGACTGCTACACAGACACTTTCTATTCCAAACACCGCCTACTAATGTCCAATTTTATAATATGCAAGCCTAAGTAATTTGGAATGCAGTTGCAATATTTGCTAACATTTATTTTTAATACTTCCTTGGATACTGGGCAAGCTCAGAAAACTGGAATAAAGCTAACAGGTATGAAGATACAAAAAAAACATTTACAAACTACCTAGCCTGTACAAAATAAATACAAAGCTGAAACAGGCAACGTTCAATAAAGAATGAAGAATAATTTATGCTAATCAATACAGCTTTATAATGAAATACTAAACGAAGCAGCTATTTTTGTGAATTTATGTGTTTGGTTGATCAGGATGGCTGTGTTCATGTGATTTACAATATTTTTATAAGGCATTTGATTTACTCATTATAACATGTGACTCCAATTAGCATAGTATGAAGTCACGAATTATATTTGATCTAAAATTGTCAACTAGTAAATCTTACAAATTTTAGGGCACAAATCAGGTGTTTTTCTAGCAGGAACGTATTCCTAGCTCAAGGTTATTTGCTACCTTTTTCAATGATCTGAAATAGACAGCAGCATCACTAGCAATAAAATAAATTAAATGGGGAAAAAAATAAATCAAAGTTTCCTAAAATAATCTGAAGTTTTCAGGACTGACTCATTTCAGGGTAGCGAACTCGGGAACAAAATGTAAGTGATGCTTTCTACACTGGACTTTTAGCCTGGACACCAGTAACTTTGAATGACTTTTAGCATGCTACCGAAGTCTTAATGAACCCTGGCTCCCTACCTGTTGGGCAGAAGGACTAATATGATCACAAGATTCATAAACAAAGAAGAATCATCCAAAAGCAGGAAAGTGGTACCATTCTTTTACATGGTTTGATGGAAAGTCTTTGTTCAGTTCCAGTTTCTATACCTCCAAGAGAGTACTGGCAAAGAAAGGAAGGATTGGAAGATAACTACAGGAACAACCCTGGATCTCACAGGGAAGGCACTGAGAAGTTCAGCCCACTTAGTTTACTGAAGAAAAAAATTAAGAGAGTGGTTTAATCACAGCGTAGAAGCAGGAAAATTTCTGAGAAGGCAGGACTCTTATTTTTGCCAGCAAAAACAGGCTGAGAGCCAATGGTTGCAAGTTAAAAATAGACAAAATAAAACTAGGGTAAGTAACCACCAAAACAATTTACTTAAGGATGTGGTGGGTTCCCCTTCATTTGAAGTCTCTACAAGAAAAGCCACCAACCCTTTTTAAAAGATTCTGCTGTTTACTACAGACTCAAAGTTCAGTTCATCCTCTTCCTGTGTGTTTAAGTAATTTCCCACAGCACAAGCAAAGACTGAGGCATCCAGAGAAATTTTTGGTCAAAATGGAATCACAACCATATTCCCTTACCTCAAGGCTCGGGCAGCCCCTAGACAGAAAGTAGCCTACACCCTAAATCCATCTCAGCTGCCTAACCACTGCCTCAGGTGGCTGCTTTTTATTCCTTTAAGCCAAATACTGAAAGGAGAGTGACAGACTGGAGGGGAGGGATGCCATCCAGAGGGACCTGGACAGGCTGGAGAGGTGGGCCTGTGAAAACCTCATGAAGTTCAACAAGGCCAAGTGCAGGGTCCTGCACCCGGGTCAGGGCAACCCCCAGTCCAAATCCAGGCTGGGCAGAGAATGGCTTGAGACCAGCCCTGAGGAGGAGGACTTGGGGGTGCTGGTTGATGAGAAGCTCAACACGCCCCAGCAACGCGTGCTGGCAGCCCAGAAGGCCAACCATATCCTGTCTGCATCCCCAGCAGCGTGGGCAGCAGGGCAAGGGGGGGGATTCTGCCCCTCTGCCCTGCTCTGGGGAGACCCCCCCTGCAGTGCTGCCTCCAGCTCGGGGGCACCAACAGCAGAAGGACATGGAGCTGTTGGAGCAGGGCCAGAGGAGGCCATGAAGACGATCCGAGGGCTGGAGCCCCTCTGCTGTGAGGACAGGCTGACAGAGTTGTGGGGGTTCAGCCTGGAGAAGAGAAGGCTCCGGGGAGACCTTAGAGCCCCTTCCAGTCCCTAAAGGGGCTCCAGGAAAGCTGGGGAGGGACTCTGGATCAGGGAGGGGAGCCATGGGACGAGGGGGAACGGTTTTAAACTGAAAGAGGGGAGATTTAGATGAGGTATTAGGAAGAAATTCTTTGCTGTGTGGGTGGTGAGCCCCTGGCCCAGGTTGCCCAGAGAAGCTGTGGCTGCCCCATCCCTGGAGGGGTTCAAGGCCAGGTTGGACGGGGCTTGGAACAACCTGGTCTGGTGGGAGGTGTCCCTGCCCAGGGCAGGGGGGTTGGGACTAGATGGTCTCTACAGGTCCTTTCCAACCCAAACCATTCTATGATTCTATGAGCTCTGGAGAGGCGAGTGCTGCTCTGCTTCACCCTTCCACATCGGCAAATTTGGGACACCTCCTGCTCAAATTCTACCTGTGGTGGACACTGCTGCCAGGCACCTTGTACCCTCCTGCTTTGGGAGGAGGACACAAAGGGGCAATCTGGAAGCACAAAGACCCAAAGCTGGACCCAGGCTGCTGGAGAGGGACAACGCTGACTACCTTCATGGAGGTGAAGTTCCGTGGTCGGTCAAACTGGAACTCCATTTCAACAGAGCCCGTGCTGAAGCTCTCATTCTTCCAGCCAACATAGTCATAGCCTGGCCACACACGGTACTGGTGGCTCTGTGTGAAATCATCCAGTCCTAGCACACCGTCTGTCAGCTGGCCCAGACCACCGTACAAGTGCCTAGCAAGAAAAAAACAACAGTTAGGCAGAATCCAGACAGGAGAGCTCAAATGCGAAAGCACACAGGTCCTTCAACTGCTACCAGGAAAACATAAGTTTATTTACTCTTAACCCATCCTGGAGAAGAACTCATTCCCTGTTCTTATGCAACATCACCTTTATTTTGTTCAGCCTGGGCTTTTAAAATTTTTCCCTGCTTGGAAAAAGGCAGAAGTTTTTGCATTACTATCAAGCACTAACAGCAAAGCCAAGCTACAAGCAGAGCCTCTTGAGAACAAAAACAGACTACAGAAAATGACCCCGTATGCTCTCCAAACAGCTTTAATTACAGCATTTCAGCACAGAGCTGCATGGGAAGAACACTGCTCCATCCTGTCCCGGGGGAACCAGTAGGGAAAGTTTTGCAGGCAGGCACAGAAAAGCAGGAAAAAGCAGTGAGACCATGGGCAGCTCACCCAGACACAGCCCGTTCTAACTGGGATCCTTTCTGGCATTGCTCCTCATGCAAGAGAAGAGCGTTATCAGCTCCGTTTCCAAGGCTGGTCAGACTCTTTGCCCAGGACCCTGCCTCATTCCACTTCCTATCTGAGACCAGAGTCCACCATAAGTTTTCCAGCTGTCCCAGAGCAGAAGATGCCATATGTGGTACGCTCCTGACTCACCTGCCCTTCTGGGAGCCATCCCTGCCGCATCCCTTGTTCTATAGCAGAGAAAGTGCAGACAGTTCAGCTGTACTAGTGCCTGAACTTGCTCCCTGGACCCATTTCACGCAGCTGCCTCCGGCAGTGTTTGTAACCCAGGCTGGGCTGCTGCACTGAAGCTCTCCAAGTCCATCCCAGGTGAGCTCTCCGTGACTGGAATTTGCACAGGTATGCATGCCTTTGAACTCCAAAACAGGATTAACAGCTGGAAGAGGCAGACTCCTGCTTCCAGGGCAGTCAGGCACATGACCTCGAGGTTAAGGACTTTGGAAGAGTCCTTGCTCAGCACGTTGGGGTTTGTGTCTCCATCTGTAGCTCCCTGATGCTCCCCAGTAGACCCAGCTCCCTAAGTTACTGCTGGACAGATAAGGGTAACACCTACATCTTTCTACACATAAAAACCTTTTCTTTTTTTTTTTTTTTAAATATTCAGTTCCTACCATATTAATGCAGCTTGAAAGCATCAGATATTAACATTATAAAGGCATTGTTACCCAGTATCTTGCAACATCCTACAAGCATAAGGAATGTACTTTCCACCCCATTATTTTAACCTCCAGCATGATAGAACACAAATAACTTTACAAAACTCACCTCTAAGCATAAAAAAAGTTACAGGCAACACTAAACATTTTCAGGAAGGGAATGACAACTGAAACAGGACAAAATAAAAGCATCTGAAGTCAATAGATGAGACACTGTCAGGTCACTTATTAGGCACACTCCTGCACAGGCAGGGATGTGCTGCCTCAAGAGGATACCCATGCCCAAGTTTGTCTGAGGTTTCAAGCCACTGAAACACACTCAAATCTGTATTTACAGCAAAGAAAGTGGTCACACTAAATGTCTGAAAGTTCAGCTGCTTATTTAACATTTCAGATACAGACTCTTAATGAGCTCTCCTTCCTTGAGAGACAACTATTGAGTAAACCAGAGACACCTGAAAATGACAATAACATGCCACCCTACTTAACTAATCTCAATGATGTGAAAAATTAACAGACCTTGTAAAGGAGCTGTCAAAATCCAGTTACTTTAGGCTTTTTGACTCCAAATTGGAAAAGCATCATACCCATCTTTACAGTGAGTTATCAGCCACCTTCCTCTCATACCACAATTGGCAGTGGCGCCTCTGCTGACCTGGAGCTTCTCACAGGGAGTGATGCAGTTTTCCAAGTTGTTTCAAGTCCATCAGAGCTTTGTTTTCAAAAACAATATCTCAAAATCTGTCCAGAGGCTCACAGGTATCAAGTGCAGGCCTAGAGTTCAGGTGTTGCGCACTTTCTCGGATGCACAGTTTACCCTGGAGACCTCCTGCAACAGTTTAAGATGCAGTCTGCTAGAGAATGCATTTCCGATATCAAACTGCAGAAGCAACAAAGGCAACAAAGAGGGGAAGGACCTTCATCTGCTCCAGGGACACTGGGACATGTCCAGCCAGCTCTCCCACTCCAATCTGGGGCAAGAGAAGAGTAGCAGCACCTTATGATCTGCAGATTCAATGACAGCTTAAGGCTATACCTGAACCAACAAAGGAATCGGTGCAATGAATACGGTCACAATTAGAGACCAAGAGCGATGAGGGCTTTAAGGCAATCAGACACATCAGGACTGTGTCATCACATCATGTGAAGATGAAAGCTATGAATAAAGACAGCACTTAGCTGTAAAAGGACACACTCTTTAAAGAAGTAACAACAACTTCCAATAACAAAAAAAATATTTCTTCCCTGCCAGCCTTTGTCAGCTGGGGGAAATGAGTCTGATGCATCCTGAGCCCATGCCCTCCTTTAAAAGAGCAACTAACAACATGTCAAAGGGCCTGAAATAACGAAGCCATGATGCTTTGGAGAACTAAGAGGCTAGCTTGCAGCTCTGGAAATCTCAAAGAAGTGTTTGGGATATAAGATACTAGTGACAAGGTAAGTAGGAAAGAAGAGATAATTTGCACAGTGACCGAGAGAGAACAGGACGACTTCTCCCACCTGCGCTCCTGGTAGCCATCATAGGTCGAGTCATTCAGATAAACGATGGGGAAGCCAGGAGCCGCTATTGTCCCTCCTTCAGGGATGCTATAGGATGCCAAACCATCTAAAAAAGAAGGCCATATACCTCAGAAATACAGCAGCAGCAGCCGCCTTCCATCATCTCTGTCCATATGATCCTTTTATTTATGATGTGGACCAACAGAAGCAGTTCCGCAGGCCTGGGATTCCCTCTGCATACATGGGGACGCAGGCGAGCCCCAGTCAGCGTTGTTTAAGGACTACTTTCCAGTGACAGGCATGGAAATTGCTACTTACCATACCAGACACAGCCATAGAGCTCCACCCTCATACAGACAGTCATTGGCATCTCCGTCACAGGAATCACCCGGATAAAACGTGCAATGATGGGAGGCCGAAGATCTTTCAAGACCACGTCATAAGTATCGATGTTGCCTTGGATCACCTGGAGAAGAGAGATCCTTACCAGCAACTTCTCCTTATTGTGCTGTTCAGTTGTACAGTGGTGTACTTGTACCCTATCATTTGAGACTGGGAAGCTTTCCCATTCCTTATCTGCAGAGGATTAGCTGCTGCTGCTCCCCTCCTCCTACCTGGTACATGGCTTACAGAGTGAAGGGTGCTGCTGTTTCACCTCCTGTCCACTGCAGACCCATACCAGGCAGTATTCTGAGGGACAGGAGAAAGGCAGGTGGGAGATGAATGTACATATGGACTTGACTTTGCAGAAAACTCCAGTAACTAGTATGTAGCCTTCTTTCTTCAAGCAAGTTTCCACGTACACTCTAACAACAGGACTTGCCCTCATCACTAGTTACCTGGAGGAAGGTCCTGATGCTATTTTTCTATGAGCCAAAAAAATTCCAGAGATGCTGCAGTGTTTGGGGGATGAAGGTACAAGCGGCTGCAAGGCAGATGTCTAGAACTGAAGTGTTCAGCATTGCCACAGTCACCCCACCCTGCTGAAATGCAGTCTGATATGTCAGGGACTTTCACCCTCCCTGTCCCCTCAGTTTCACCGCTGTTCTGGGAACAGTCCACTATTTATTTTGACAGTTGGTGCATGGAAACAGCTGAAGCTGTCAATCCCCCAGCAGTGGACAAAAGCCCCTAAAACATTTTTTTGAAAGGATATGGACGTATGGAAACAGAGTAAGTACACTTTTTGATATCAAAAGTCTGAATAGTAATTGTGAGGGCTCCTGTTCAAAGACGTTATTGGTGAGGAAGATGACTCAGAGACGGAGGTTATTCAAAAGACCACGTGGATTGCAATTGCTGATGTACAGGCAATTTAAAAGACGAGGGAGGCCAATGAGGGAGCAGAAATGTGGCTTCCTCTTCAGGGCAGTAGGGAAGATCTCCAGAGAGTAAATGTGCCTAGAAGAGTCTGTTGAAAAGTGAAAGATCTTATTGTACCACGAAAGGAAGCCGCTCAGAAGACTGCATCTCCCTGAAGAAGAACCAGCCACATCTGGTGGTCTCCTGGACTGCAGCAGGGTAGCTGTGAAACAGTCTCCTGCCCCTGGCAGGACAGCTCTGTAGAGGTGCACAGTCCCAGGAGCTGACCACAGAAAACAGAAGGAAAGCCAAAAATAAGCTCACTTCCTTCATCCTCTTCAGCTTCCCAATTGGTTTTTCACTTGCAGCCTCTTAAGATCCCACTTCCTAGGAGAAACACCCATGACTTCTTCCAATGAAGTAAGGATATATAAACAATCCTTGACTTCAGGAACCAAGTGACAGCAATTAACCCTTTCAGCTTTCAGATAGCCTAAGACAGGAGACCTGGAAGCCATCTAAGCTGGCTCCAGAAGACCTTGCTGATAGGAGATAAAACCCAAGAGGAGACAACATAGGGCAAAATACCCCACGTCTTCATACAGAAGTTGAAGAGATCCTCTGGAGTTGACCATTTGTTGGGGAATCTTGGGTGTGGCAGATATGTCAAGCCAAAAAGTCCTACCTGGGCAGAGTAAGAGGAAAAAGCCTTCAGCCATCTCCCTCAGAAAGAGGTACCTTTGCACCAGCTCCGTGTTGGAAGAGCTGACATTTTTGCCTGTCCTGGATGGATATCTTCTGAGAGAAGCAAAAGAGAAGATGCACTTTGCACAGCACCTCCACAAGGTGGGGTTGCTGCTATTGAGCACACACTATTTCTCAGGGCCAAAAAACCCAAAGTGATCAGCTGTGTGTGGAACAAACTCAGCACCCATTTCCAGTCCCAGCAGCTAGTGATGCCAACCAATACTCCCAACAACATCAGGAATGAAGTGGTGCTGCTGGCAAACAACTGTAGATGGATGATCCCAGAAGTTATTGAGAGACCAGGACTCAACAGTGCTGCACCATGCAACGTTAGTGCCAATTGAGAGCACTGTCCTTAACTGGTGTCAGAGACACAGGGATATCAACCTGACCCTTTGCCTTTACTGAGCAAATTAGAGCTGCAGGTGACTTTGTTGGTGAGGAGCAGCATATGCTACATATCTGATGAGGCAACATCCTGTGGGATCTAAAACTAAACAGCACAATGAAGGGGTTGGGTTTTTGTTTGGCATTTTGGGGTTTTTTTGTCTTTTTTTTTTACTGAAATTATGTGATCTCCTTGGACACGCCAAGATGGGCTCACATAGTCACACTCTGAAATCTCAGTGATTGGGAATCTATCAACGGCAGGAGTGGAAGAGGCCTCCCTAATGCATACAAATAAGTAAATCAGGATCTTGTATCTCCACCGGCACCTCATCCCAAGGCTTGAATGACTTTACAGGACATTTTTATCAAATTATTTGACCAGACAGCAGTGCTTTTAAGATATGGACTCACTAATGGATACTGGTGACACATTTTGAAAAATATGTTTTATGGAAGGTCACTTTACAGAGGAGCTGAAAGGGCAGGAATTGCACCCCATTATGTATGTCATGTCCAGAACAGCAGGAGCAGAGGAGCAGAAGCATCTTCTCCAAGGGTACCAGGAGGGAAAACTTTTTGGTCTTATGTGATGGGGAACAGGTACACACACTGACAGAATATATGTGGACTTCCACATATGCAGAATAGAATACAGGTTGTTTCAACTTACAGCATCATACACAGCTGAATATATCCTCATTACCTTATTATGACCTAAGTGGGAGATCTTTCAAAAATTGACCCCTAGTAAATCATAACACCTGACACTAACACAGTCCTGAGTGCACGAGAACACTGCTCTGCACAGGACCGGGGTGGGAGACAAAAACCATTTAGCTGCTTGTGGATGTGTAACCAATTGAATTCTGATATAGCTCGAGATGGAGATAGACTTCCCCTAAGAAAGCACCAATAAAGAAGAGTTAGCCCCATGGAGTTTAAACTTCTCCTCCCACGCTGCAAACACAGCATTTGTAGCACGCACCAAAGTGTGAGGGATGAACAAGATACTTGTAATGGCCAAATAGCCAAAGGTCTGAGTGAGCAAATAATTCATTAGCAAGCTAGGAGCTATCACTTTACACAGCAATACAGCCCCCACTGTCACTGCCAAAGCACCCCCAGGGCTAGAAAACATCACCACACCCAATACCTTTTCTAGTCTGGCTTAGGTCTTCAGACTCCACAAGCCAGCCTGAGGCAAGGGCAGCAGGTCAGATGAGCTGCAGATGAGAGAAGGGGACTCCTTCCCAGGGGAAGTTTAATAAGGCTTATGAACGTGACCAGAGCACAGCTGGGGCTGAGCTGTGCGCTCAAATCCAGAGATAGCAGGAGATAACTGGTGAGTGGGGAAGCCTCTTTTGAGTGTGTGTGCTCAGCACATTTCCTACCCTCTAAACTCCTTCCTCCTCATTGCTGCTAACATTAAACACTGCTATCAGAAATCCAGAAACTCACGTCCACTCCCTGCCACTCTGTCTGGGTTTTTGTGTGTGGTTTTTTTTTTAATCACAAAGCAGGGATCTGCTTTGCAGCTTCCAATTTAGAAGCAAGTGTCTGGCTGGTACAGGGACATTCACATGATGTTCTGAACATGGGCAGATAGGTAGTGAAGAGACAGTTTTCAGTCACGGCGATGGCTGGGATTTAGGGGATCAGGTCAGGGGAATAACAGTCCAACATCACAGCAAACACAGGACTAAGGCAGTGGATGCTGAATGCCTGACAGAGAAGAGTCAGAATACAGTACAATGCACCAGGCAGTACATAGAGGACGTACCTTCTACTGTCTAGTTCTCGATGCCTTGACTTTTGTGTGCTCAATGATGCAGTTCCTACTACACTCACCTTCCTGCCCTGACGATCTTTCCAGGAGATCCAGCGCTCTCCATTGCGGCTATAGTCAATTCGGTAAGCACGGGCAAATTCCTTGCCTGTGGCACGGGCATGCCGTCCCTGAGTCCCAATCAAGGTGATGAAAAAGAGCTTGTGCAGGTCGATTTGAAGGAACTGTACATCTTCTGGCTGCAACAAGCCGGCTGGGCACCAGGCTCCATCCCCCTCTTCCCTTTGTAACCTGAGGGGAAAACCACACACATTAAAAAGATGTCACTTCCAAGGATCCAGCCTTCCCAGGAACTGAGGGAACACCTTGAAACTTTGAGAATTGGGAGAAAGAAACCAAATCAGTAAGTGAGACCTGACAGCTGGCTACCAAATACCCCTCCCCTTTGGGGTGGTGGTCAACTGAGACTTTGATCAAAGCCCTGTAGCCAGTTTTGCCCTGTTCAGAACAACTCCCTCCGTTTCAGATCTCTTTCTTTAACTGTTGGAGTAATTCCTTTCCCAGACACAGACTTTCATGTTGATTGGAATCAACTATGCTACTTGGTAGGTAATTGCATACTGCATGCTTTTTTAGCACCTTGCTGGTAAAGTGCATACTCACTTCTCCTAAACCCCGTATAGTAAGGCCTCACCACCTCCTACAGCTCTAACAAGCACAAAGGAGAGCTATCTTAAAAATTCATTTCAGAAAGAGAAGCTCTGCCCATCTACGAGTTATTCTGAGTGATCTCAACACAACTTTCACCTTTCCTTTTTTCAGCAGAATTGCTTGTGCAGGACACTGCTTGGTGTACAACGTGAAGGTCTCTGCTTCAAAATTGACCATCATGGCACCAGCTGCAAAGATACAGGCTTTTACCCTTGGAGCTGGCATGCCAAGCAGACTGCTGCAGCAATCAGCAGGTGGAGCCACTACAGGGAACACAGCCTTACCTAGGCTTCTGTGGGCTCTGCAAGCCACAAGGTGGTGAGAGTTTTAAAGATGAAAAATTTATCCAGATGCAAAAAGACCACGCAGGCTTTTTAGCAACAGGGATTTCTTAGCAAACAGCGAGCCCTTCAAGTGCCCTCGTCTTTGGGACAGCTATCCCAGCTCTGATGGGATCAATGAGTGCCAACCCCCGTACATCAAGGCAGGCACTACCCAGGAGGAGACACCAAAGGTCAAGGTACAGACTAGAGAAGGCTTTTGTCTCAGGCTGGTCAGCTGTTTGTGCAAGACTTTTACAGTGAAGTGGCAAGTAAAAGAAGATATAAAAAAGGCAGGAAGGGTGACTGTGAAATGACAGGGACAGATATCTGCATAGGACAACTATGACCTCTAACAGAACAAAGTCAGCTAGAGAGTGCCTTCGTGTCTTTCCCCTGTGGACATCCAGCTGCTCTGGCCCAGAGATGATGGCAACAGACGGTAAGCGATGCCTGAAGTATTTTCAGAACTGGAGATAAGCCACACCTCGGAGAACAAAGTAAGTCTCCCAGCTTTCAGACCCACAGACTTGTTCAAACTCCATTAAAACACACAACACTTGCATCTTCAGTCTACCACAGACTCAGAAAAAAAAAAATCAACCACTAGGGGAATTCTGTGATTTTGGACTGCCCAAATTAATCATAAAAATATAAGCATCATAGTTAACCTGAAATTCATATCTGACTTGCACCAAAACTGCAGGAATCTTTGATATCATCATTATAAACAATTCTAAGGAAACTTACACTTGTAAGTATTTTGCAAATCATCAGTTAGTAGCTTTGAGAGAAATTAAATGACAAAAAAAATGAAAAAACAAGCTTATGAGAAAGACTATAGTACTGCTTGACATTGAAAGAAAATCCTTTAGCTGCCTTTTAGTAATTCCTTAACGCTGCAGTTTTCAGGTTTTTGAGTCAAAGTGGACACAGCCCATTTCCTCAATAGGATGCTGTTGAAAAGTTCATCGCTGTAAATGATTTCCTATGATTTAGTTTAAAGCGCTCTACAAGAATCCCAGGGGCACTGTCCCTACCTGACCTGTAAGTCACAAATCCATTAGAGATTTATTAACGGAAGACGAGGGTCAGAAGCAACCTCTGGAACTCTCGAGTCCAATCTCCTGCTCACAGCAGCACTAACTCCAAAGCTACAGTGTGTTGCTCAAGGCCTTGTACAGCCAAGTCCTGAAAAATCTCTAAACACTCAGACATCATCACCTCTCTGGGTACCTGTTCCACCACTTCATTCTCATAGGAAAGGATTATTGTTTTTTTCTTAATATTGAATCAGAGTTTTCTGTATTACAGCTTCTGGCCATGACCACTGCCTCTTGATCTTTCACTATACACTAATTAGATTTAATACGGAAACAGTGAACAAGGTAAGCAAACAGGTTTCTTTAAGGGTGAGGGAACTTCTTCCTCAATCATGTAGTGGATATCTAGAAGAAAGAAGGATTACATTTTTTGCCAGACATTAACCTACCGTGCATACTGGGGTCCTGTGGAATCGTACCACTGGCTGGAAGCAGTAATGTCTTCGTCTCGTATTGTCCCTTCATGCATACCCAAAGGGTAACGGCATATAGCTGGAAAGGGAAATACAAGTAAAAAAAAAATCAATACCAATTCTTTCTAAATTGCCAGACAAGTTTAATTAAAATGCTATCATGCCTAGGGAATAAACATGGTAACGATAAAACAGAGAATGCAAATAAAAACAATGAAATACTTCATAATTACCATAAACTGAAATTGTAAGTAATGAAATACACTCAGAGTTAGTATCATTCAGCAGAGTCCTGGCAAGGCAAAAAACTTTACAAAGAAACATTTTAAGAACATGAAATCCAAAACCATACCACTACTGGTTGCATGACCTATTTTACAATGAAAAATTATTTATCAATAATGATGTGACATAAAAAGGAAGCATCTGTTAAAGCTTTTTCTTCTTCTGGAATAAACTGGATGCTTGACTTGCATTCAAATAGGAACAGTTATTTTCACCAGTCCAGTAACAAGTGAGAAATTAAACAGCTTCTATTACAGAGGACTAGACGAGTTTATGGAAACACCCGCTCAGTCGTGTCACTCCAGGTTAGAGCTTACACATGAGCCCAAGCCCCAGATCATCCAACACCACCCCATCCTGGTCTGGTCCCTGCCTCCAGCCCCAAGCACAGCAAGCATTTCTCTCCAGGCAGGAGACGACTCTCAAACTCGGTGCCTCCAGGGAGTACAGACACAACTGGCTCAAGCCACGGAGCTCGACAAGCTCAATACAGCTCAATACACCAAAGGCAGTGCAGATGGAGCTCACAAATCCAAGCTGGCCAAGCTCTCTCCCCTGACACAAGTGTTTAAACATGTCTTGGAATATTAGAGATGTGTCAGAAAACTCAAAATCTTAATGTATTCATTAAGGCCCAGTATTCAAAACAGGCAAGCAAGATATTTTTGTCAAACTGACATCAACAGCTGATTAAAATGAACTATAAGGGATTAAACCATGAAACAATTAAAAGACAGAAACATAGTCAATTGCAAGTCCCAGAAAAAAAGGAAGTGGACTTTCCTATAGATCTTTGGCCATTGTCCTCTGAGCTCACAGCAGCCCCACCACAACAGCCCCAGCTCCTCCCCTGTCTGCAGTGACACGGCCAAGCGCCAGTACATGCTCCAGTCACTCCAGGGTGGCACACATGGTGGCTGGCATCTCACTGCTCTGCTGCCGCATCAGCAGCTCTGCCTGCCTTCCCCTCAGCCTTGCTGTCCCTCATTTATCATAGAATCATAGAATGATTTGGGTTGGAAGGGACCTTAAAGATCATTCAGTGCAAGGATGGGCTGGGATGTCCCTGGGCAGGGACACCTCCCACCAGACCAGGTTGCTCCTAGTCCCGTCCAACCTGGCCTTGGACACCTCCAGGGATGGGGCAGCCACAGCTTCTCTGGGCAACCTGGGCCAGGGGCTCACCACCCGCACAGCAAAGAATTTCTTCCTAATATCCAATCTAAGTCTCCCCTCCTCCAGTTTGAAACCATTACCCCTCATCCTATCATTACACTCCCTGATCCAGAGTCCCTCCCTATCCTTCCTGTAAGCCCCCTTTAGGGACTGGAAGGCCACTATAAGGTCTCCCCGGAGCCTTCTCTTCTCCAGGCTGAACAACCCCAAATTTCTCTCTCAGAACTGCTATCCCTGTACCAAACCTGGATAAAGCTGTTCACCAAGCTACAAAAAAGATAGAGGCACAAAGCCCACTTTGTTGTTACCACCACAGAGAATAAACCACCACAGGCCAAACAACTACCTGCCAGATTTCAGTGTAGAAATGTTTGCAGGGTTTGGCTGCAGCTGTTGTCAGGCACAGTGTCAATGAATGTGTGATGTTCTATATATCCCTAAATAATCTTCTAAAGGAGACGGGCGGTGAGGTGACAATGTTTGTTGATGATACCAGATTATTTAATATAGAAAAAAGCAAGTTATGGAAATACATACAAAAACTAGAAAGCACCATTACACTCCTGTCTGTATTCATGGTCAGATACCCACCAGACATGGAATAGAGCTCCTACTCCTTCCTACTCCCATCAAAAGGCAAAGAAGGTAACATAGATGATGCAAAAGGAAAGATCAGCAGCCTCATCATTACAAAAGAGATTACTGAAGTATGACAAAAAAAAAAAATTATATCCTGAACAATTACTCACTGTCTCTCAAAATACCAGAACCAGGAGGCATCAAAAGATCAGACAGCAGAGCTCAAAACCAACAGATGCATCCTAAATCTATTAAACGCTCTGAATGCCAAAGGTTCACATGGGTTCAAAAATCAGCTATAGAAACTCGCAGTACCACGGGCAAATACACAAGTGCTAGCTCAGAAAGCTCCTAGGCAGCGGGCTGCAGTGAGCCGAGAGCAGACCTGAGGTAGAGCACTGCTGTGTGGTTGCCCATCTGTGCGCTCTTCCAGAACCAGCAGGGATGGGACCCTGCTGGAGTCAGGACACCAAGCTGGACGGGCCTCTGGTCTCACCCAGAACATTCATGCATATGGCTGAGGTTTCTTAAGAGGCTTCTTTACAGAAGAATTCACTGGGAGGTAACTGGTGTATGGCAGGGATCAAGCATGATGATTGTGGTTGCTGAAAGCCAACCAAGAGCTCTAACCTTGCTCTGATACTGACCAGTAAGTTTAGTAAACCAAACTAGCCTGGACTGTCTTCACTTTTACCTGTCCCACCACAATCTCATCTATTGCTGGAAAGCTAGTATGTTGCTGAACTATGTGCAAATACCTGAAGATTTTCCAAACGGGTTGAGTTGTCATCTGAAAGCAGAAAGTGTTTTTGTCTTTCTGCAGTAGGAGTCCTGTCTGGTCACACCTTATTTAAAGGTCAAGTGCACACCCTACAGCAATGCCAGGCAGAGAGCTAGCTAGCTGGGCAGGACTCTGGGGGACCAGGACTTACTGCAATCCTGAACAAAACTCATTAGTTCACAAACACAGGGCTGGCAGATGGAAGCCAGAGTGGCCTTGGCATCGAGGGATGCACTCTGTGGGTGGCTGTGGCTCTCACCAAATCAAGCAGTACATGTCTCTCACCAAAACGTACATCCTTTTGAGCAAAACCATTCTTGGGTTCTGTTTAGGTGCTACCAGGACTCCTGCTCAGACATCCCTGACCCTTTACTATGCACTCAGGAACACACTCTCCTGCCATGCACTGAGGCTTAGAGAAGTGTCACAGCTCACCTCTGTAGTGAGGTCAAACAACTGATGCTAGACAAAAGGACTCCACAGGATCCTTCCTACATAGGTCTGAAATCATCCACAAAGCAGCCCCTTTGGTTTTGGAAGGCAACGCAGGAGGTGCTTCAGACCCTCCTAGAGAAGATCAGGTCAAGATAATCAACGGAGCCTGAGGGCATCAGAGCTGAGGAGCATTAGTGGGGTTATGGGTGTGCTGGAGTCCGGGGGGAACAACAGGGCACAGCCCTTTGTGACAGAGAGCAGCTGTGGGAACTGAGAACACAAAGCTGCTTGAGAAAGTCACAGGCAGAACTGAGAAGTGTCAGCAAAGCTACATGCTTATTTCTTGGTGAAAAAGATAATTGCAGCAGGATGGGACCACAGCCCTGTGCTCCGAGCCCATCCCGCCTCCCAGGATCTGGTGGCAGGGGAGCTATTCCTGCACCTTCAGGTGTGCTAACTTCTGCTAACTACCACCACCAAAAGGAACCTGCGTGTACCTGACTCTAGCTGCCATCTCCTCTCTTCTTCCGCTAGGTTTTAAACCCCAGAACCAGATGGCAATCCCTGTTGAAAGCTGGGCATGGGAGGGGCCTCACTTCACTCCTGGCTGGTTGCAGCACAACCTCAAACTCTGCAGATATCTACAGGCCAGAGCAGGGTCAGAGCCAGACAAAGGGCTCCAAACAAACAGAGCCAGACCCAGCAGAGCAAACAAAGGTCCTCAGGGTAGCACTGCTGCCTCACCACACCTTCAGCCAAGCTGGAAAAGGATTAGAATCATTTATTTCACAGACTGTCTCCAGCTCAAACCACCTCATTACAGAGATTTTTGCAATAAATTGCAGACCATTATCTTACTCGGCTCCATCATGATTATAACTTGCCAAATCCTGTAGGATAAGAGGTCATGCCCTCCACAGGGACTCATAGGCTCACATCGCTCTCTCCACCCTAGCTCTGTGCCATGTAGGGTTTTCTACCTTTCCTTCCACACTTCTCTCTCCAGAACCCCTCTTGCCAGCTGGAGAGCTGTGGCTTATGCTTTGCTAACTGGTAATTTACTTTCCACAGTGAGCACAGTACCTCTGAGCCAGTCTAGAACCAGGTTTTTTTCTGCAAGCCACATGGTCAAACTCATGAAGAGCTGATCAGAGCTCAAGACAGGCCTGCTGAGAGCACGGACCCCCGGGTGGGCAGAGAAAGGAGCATATATCCATGCGCCTGAGCCCTTCTGGGACTGTCAGGAGAAGTGTTTCACTCCAGCACAGCTGTCACGGAAGACTGGCCAACTCATTCCAGAGGAGGACATTCAGGGACTATGTTAGTGATTACTTTTACGTGCATTCATTACACTTATATGCATTCACCATGAGAGGGCAAAGAAAGGCTGAGAACGAACATATGAAAGGTGGGAGATTAGAGTCCTCTCCCAGTCTGGCAGTTCCCTACCAGGGTTGACTTCGGTGCCAGATGGCTCAGGCAGTGTGGCCAACAGTAGCATGCAGAAGATCATGGTAGCAATCGGAGGCACTGCGCAGGGTCAGATGGGTGCGAGTCCTTCAAAGACAGCAGCTGCCATCTACATTTCTGAAAGACAAAGCAAAGAGAGAAGATGAGAGTCCTCCAAAAGACAGGACTTCTCTGTGCTGCAGACTTGCTCTGTTGTCATTGCCTCGTGATGGACTGGGCAACCTTCCATGCCTTCAAGAGTGTCTTGACCTCAGCCCTACTCTGACCCATCACTTGATCAGAGGCTTAGCAAAGAATTAATTATTGCCTGACTACCTATACCATCTCTAAAGCTATTAATGCAATTCAGCTTTTAAGAGCTCAGCTGCCATGACTACTGTGCAAACATACTCTCTTGACTGCTCTTAAACAAGTCCAATGCAAAGTAATCGCTCCCCCATCAATTCCTCACTTTCCTTATTATATTAACAAGTACTGAAGCTGCATTTCCAATGAACCTGGATAGTCCAACCAGGCTCCCCAAGTGGGGCTTATCCACCCAATGCACACCTCTACCTGCACCAGCTGCCTACTCCAAGTAGCCAAGTGGGCACTCTGGAACTTGTCACACAACCTTAAGATAAATGTCTAAAACAGGGAGAAAATAATCTCTCCCTACATGTCCACATCGCTGCCAAAAGAGCATGTGCACTCACACATGCAAGCACACTTAATTTCCTGTTTGGAAACAAGGAAAATAGCAAAGGGCTTAAACGCTGGCAATTTCAGTGGAAAGCCATGATAACACCTAAAGAACACAAGGTCATATCAGCAAAGTTATGTGAATTCTCTGCATCCACATTCACTACAAGGAGCCTGAGGAGGTTCCCATCCTGGAAGACAGCTTTACAGAAGGCAGGTTAGAGGCTCTGTCTCATATTGAAGTGTCAGGCAAAAAGAAAACAGAATCAATAAATGAAAAGTTGCCAGGACCAGAGGGTATTTTGTCAAGAATCCTCAGAGTGCTAGCGAAAAAGCAAAATTGAATGTTAGGATTTGTTAGTAAAGGAAGAGAGGATAAAAAAGGGACCATCACTATGCCAGTGCATACACGCGTATAAGAACGACGGAGCATCAAATGCCATTAGCTCAGAGATTTGTAACAAAAGGTTGAGTTTTTTCCACCCACCATAATTAAACTGTACAAGTCATAGCCGTGAGTTGCCGTGGATACCAAAACAATTGGATATATTCACAACAGAAAGATACACCACGGCTTCTTAAATCCAAAGGTGAAACCTTTGGCTCAGGAAATCCCCCAGCCGCAGATTGCTAGACGCCCAGAAGCTAAATCAGGGTTAGAATCACTGAGGCTTGCCCTGTTTTTATTCTCTTTCCTAAGGATTTGCTACTGGCCATTGTCCCTGCTGGATTCCGTCAGAAAAGATGGCTCTGAGCCTGAAAAACAACTAAGGGCCTTCTTGGGAAAAGAGCCAAATGCTCATGCAGGAGGGGAAGCTAATGATCGGTGGATGCTGTGCCCAGCCATGCAATAATGCAAGCAAATCCAAAAAAGACCTTAAAATTGCCAGGACCCCTCCTGCTCTAGCCACCTCATGCGGTCCACGTGAGCGCCCTGGCCAAGGCTGGGAGGAGGGTGACCACAAGGTTCTGTGATTTTTGTGGCATCTTGTGTGGTAAGCGTGCAAAAGCAAAGCACGGAAGAGAAAAGGCAGGCCATATCTCAGCAGGAGGGTCTGGCAATCAGAAAAGAGGTTTTGCCCAAGCACTCTCAAGCTGTATAAGCATCCCAAGTCGTCCTTCCCCCCTGCAATGGAGGGGGGGGTGATCTTTGATGCAAACACACCAACTCCCACCATCCCGTGACAGACTGCACATACGATGGAGCAGAGACTTCTTGTAGCCACGCAGAGAGAGATTTTGTAAAGACATTTTTGCAGCAGAGTTTGAAGACGGACATGGTGGATGTCAATCTATGCAGGTGATTTGCTGGGGTGCCCCGGAGGCTCCCAAAGCAGGATGCGCAAAGGGAACCGCAGAGAGCTCAGCACTAGAGGAGCACCCACAGGAGGTGAGAAAGTGTCATGAACATTAAGGCTTTAACAATGTTACTGGAGGAGGTGATGGGAAACACAGCAGAGAGCTGTCTGGTGGTATATGGGGTGCCCTAACCATGATCAGTTGTCTGCCCAGATCAGCTGGGCTATGGGGGTGTAGCCTGGGCTGGAGAAGATCCTTCCCCTGGGTCCCCATGCTGGACCAGCCACTGAACAGAGCTGCAAGCTGCTGAGGAGACCCTGGCAGGAGAACAGCAGCTTGGAGACATCTCCCAGGTAACTTCTCAGCTGGAGGTTGAAAAGCTGCCAGCTGTACTTGAGCCCTCAGATGTCAGAGGATGAGCCCACATACATCCAACTTCCTCATCAGCCCTTCAGGGGCCAGAAACAGCCTGGCAAACAGGGAGAGGATCAGGCATCTGTAAAGGCACAGGCTGGCTCCCACCAAAAAACACCCTTGGATTTCCCTCTTACTTGGCCAGGGTTAAGGGAAAGGGTGGCCAGAGAGCACTGAAATAGCAATGATACATCACTAGGTGAGGACCAGAGCTCACTGCTGAAGCACAAAAAAAAAAAAAGATAAAAGATAAAAGATAGCACCTGCAGACATCTCTGTTAAGCGTTCAAATGCCTCCGCTTCCCACTTGATCCAAAAGCCCAGCAAAGAAGGACCAACAGCAAGGAGGCAGCTGCCTGCAGCAGAGCCCAGGGATGAAGGAGCACCCATCCTCTGCCACCGGCACAGGGCTCACAGCCCAGCTGGCATCACCTACCGTCCTGAGTGAAAAGTACTGAGCTGAGTCTTAGTGTAGGGATTTTGTCTTTTGACAAGAGTAGTTGCGCTACGTTTGTCATCCTCTCAAAATGAAATGCAAGCAAGTCATGACAATGGCCACCAATATCGCAGCAATATAATAACATGATGCACAGCACAAAGAGCAGCATTATCTCATTCAACCAGGTAGAGACCAAACACCACAATTTAAGCGCCCATTGGCTTTATGCAAAGCTCAGGCCACGTTCTAAATCACACCCATTGTACTGCCACATCATTGAACCGCTTGAATACAGTGACCAGAATGTAAAAGATAACAGGAGGGAAGAGGGAATAGGGTTGGGACAAGGACAGCCAGAGATGCCCAAGCACCACATCAGCTCCTGCCAAGGAGGTATGGATAAGGTATGCCAAGACAGATATGGACTGGGGCACCTCAGACAGCTGTCTGTCCCACCCTGACGCAGCCAGCACCCTGTGAACCAGGGGCTTCTCAGGACTTGATGGGCACATGGAGCTCAGCAGGTCAAGCAAAAAATGGTGCGGCTTGGGGGAAGTACAAGCCAAAACTGGAAGGTGTAGCCATAGAGACCAGCCTGGCCTCCAGGAAAGACAAGGAAACCTTCAGAGCTGGCTATAGAGCTCGCCTGCCTGCAGCTCTGTGCCTACAAAAGCTGGCTTTGAATTTGGCCCTTGCCTAAAGAGTGTCCAAGATGAGCAGGATGCATCTTCTTGGGACGTGTTTATCTCCACAGATGACAAAGGGAACCTAAATGGCTGGCCTGAACTAGCTTCATCATTTCCAGGTGGCCACAATTTGGTGAGACAAATTCTCACCTTTATATGTGGCAGTGACAAAGTATTTCAAGTGGTTCAGCCCTACCCAGGGACTCCAGCAGCTGGGCTCAGGCTGTGCTGTGTCTGCTCTTCCCACCACACTTGGCTCCCAGTCCTGGACCACCAAAGCGCACGTTTGGGAGTCCCGAGAGAGGTGCTGCACGCAGGGAGCAAACAGTGTCATTTCTCATCTTCTCATCTGCTCTACAGCAGCTGTTGTTCCCTTGAGCAAGGTCACCAAGAGTGTTTTTCACCCCTGCCTCATAATTTAGAGGAGCCTCAGCTCCACTCAGGAGCTTGTACTGCCGGAAACCGCCGTTTAGAAGAACTACTGATGTTGATTTCTGCTGAGTCTAAATCTCAGCTAGTAGTAGATTGCATTCCCAAACTGCATGCTTTCCAGTGCTAGAACACACTGAAATACACTACTAAATACAAGCCTCTGTAAAAACTGCTTGGAAATCATCTTCTAATGATTTTTTCTGGGTAGACTACTTGATACCTCCCTTTGTAGCTCTTTCAGCTGCATTCAAGTCCCTTGCTGTACTCACGCCTTTCTTCCTGACCTGCCCACACATACACAGAAAGTGCCAAAACTACAGCACAAGCCCAAAACCAGCAAAAACAGGATTAGCAACATCCTCACAGAGGCAAGAAAGTGTTAAACTCTGTTCTCAGGACTGAATGGATCAAGTTGCTAATTGCTAACAGCTGGCTGCAGGAGAATAAAATCCTGTTACAATCATTGTGAGAGTGGAAAAAAAAAAGTCTACTTGCTGCTGAAAAACTCACTAAGAAATGCAAAAGAGGGCAGTTTTTCCCAGTATACCCAGCAGATGCCATGTCTAAATAGCCAATCCATGTCTCTGCAGAGAAACAGCTCGCAGTGACCCAGCGCTGTCCCCAGCGCAGCATGGGGCCTAGGAGCAAGAGCACAGTGGGTGCAGGAGGGAGCTATTCTTTAGTGATGTGCATGAAGAAGGTGGGACTTGGAGGTCCTCCAGGTACTTTTCTCCCTCCAGAGATCCATTATGGAGGTCTGGCATGTTTGCAAGCCTCTCTAGATCCCAACTGAAACAGGCATTTGTTTTAACTGGTTCCTTCGCAGATCATTACCTCGGAGTGGGACCTTAGGGTTTGCTGCAGGAATCCCATTACAGATGGCCAGCACCGTGCCAAGAAACTCCACGGTCATGAGCAAGACTCATAGCTGTGTGTATGATGCACTCTGTATGTACTACAAGAGGATCTATCCTAAAGCAAAGTATCCTCAGAAGAGGATCACGGACAGTCAGGAGGACTGGACAGTATCTCCTAGCATTCCTAAAGGAATTCAATGAGGAAGCAGCAAAGCTACTAATTGGGACAGTATCTGAAGCCTGAAGAAACAGAGGTTAGAAAGTGTGATTTCCGTTTTTCTGGCTCCAGAATGATGGTGGAACATTTATCTTCGCCTCAGAATTAATCTGAGATACCCCAAGCCCAGCAGTCTTCCTCTGGAGCACACACTTATGATGCATGGAGGTCCGGTTTGGACCAAACAGAAATCACTGATGAAAATGCTTAGCAGAAAGGATTCTGATCACTTCTTAAAAGGTTTTGCTTAGTTTATTATTCAAATACTTCTTGCTGACACTATCAGTTTTGGTTTTTTTAGAGGGCTTTTAAGCCCCAGTCATCAATTCCCTATACATTCCTATCTACCATTAACAAAGATTCTGCCTTTTGCAACTCGGCTAGCATCATGCTAAGAGTGCATGGGGACAAAAATCCTAAGGAAAAGCAATATCTTCTAATGAAACCAACTGCCTTACAATTGGAAAAAGCAGAGCAGGGCTGCTGGCCTGAGAAGATGGCCACCCATTCCAGCAGAACCACTGGAGGGCGAATGGATGGGACCAGTACCAGGACAGCCATGCCACACGTGCAGGAGCCCCGCAAGAAGGTGGCAACAAGTTTTTCCTTAGGTGAACTTGGACCATGGTCTCTCTGGTCATCCCTAGATTGAATCAACCACGTAGCATGGGGAGAGGTCTCTGCATGACACATGGGTGGCATGTGGACAAACTAAGTGCAAATAGTGACACCAAAAATCAACACGTCAGACAGTAACGGGAGCTGGGCAGGCCCAGCAAGATCCCAGCAAGAAACATGAGGCTGCAACAGGAGTTCTTGGATATAGGCACCAACAGAGATGGTCAGAAAGAGCAAAAACCCATGGCAACGTTAGGAATGTGGTTGGGGACATGGGGCAGGACGAGTTGACCCCACAAGGCGATATTCAGAGCAGCAACAAGGCTGAACAAATAAGCAACCAGATTTTAGGTGAAAGGGTTGGGTTAATCAAGATGCGTGTGAGAAGGCAGAAACAGCAATGGTAGAAGTGAGACAGGAATAGGCTCCTGTGTGATCTTTGAGGTGGCATTAGAAGACCTGTCACCACAAGAGACAAAAGAACATGTGAGGCTAGGAAAGGGACCACAACACGTGGGAGTCACACACGGGGTGGGGACAGGAACACCACAGAGCTGGGTCTGAGGCAGTGGCAGAAGAATGGGAACATCGAGGTCGGTGTACTTTGTGGTCACCCTCTTGAGGGGTGGGTGATAGGACTGCCCTGAGGCTGAGGAGGGTTTGAACCCCATTTTCCATCTTGTAGCCACTGCTACTTGCTATATTTTAGGAGAAAAACAGCATTCCAGTCACGCATGACATAGCCATTTAACACTAGGGGAAGGTTCAGCCCATGGACCCAAGCATGAAGAAGTGCCTTTTCTACAGCCCAGAGAGAGCTGCAGGTGCTTTTGCAAAGGAGTTGGAGACCCACAAATCCTCCAGCATTTTCCCACTGACTGTTGGCCAGTCCCACAGGAGTGGGGGGTCCTCAGTTTGTGACACTGCACAGAGCACTTTTGTCACAAAACCAGATTTAGAGATAAAGGAACAAAGGTAATTTAATCCATCACAGTAACCAGGCCAAAATTAGAAACCATTAGAAAGGCAAAGCCAAAGATAAGGAAATGCAATTCATTGTACTAACAATGGGTGGTTCTTAGATCAGCTACTCCAAAAAACACAGCTACCCCTCCCCACTGACCCCGGGGCGAGGGTACTCTGTACTTAATCTCAGCTGAGGAACCTGGAGGTGCTTCCCACATACCAGACAGAGCTGCCAGGCACACTGCGACTCTACACGGGACATGAACACACACTGTCCTCCAGGAACCCTAAACCCAAGGGCAGGGGGAGCCTCCTGCACTCCAAAATACATGTCCCCTCAACTGAGAGGCAGCCTCCAGGGTTCAGTCCCACTGTTTCTGTATGACATAAGTGGCAGGAGAATAGAAGATGTGCACAAAAAGTTCCAATTACTTCCTTTCTCCTTGCCCCAAAGCAGCAGTGACCACTGTCCCTTACCAGAGCTTCCTGCCCACGCAGATCAGGCACTGGAGAGCACCTGACACACTGACATTTTCACTCTATTCCTTACACTGGCATCTGTCCCCAGCTTTTTTTTTTTCCTCCTTTTTTTTTTTTGAGGAGGTTGTTTACTTTTTGTTTTAAACTATCCTTAAAACATATCAACTACAAGTTAGCAATAGTCCTCTCAAGACCTACAATCTTCCACTGCGAGAGTCTCACATAGCAACCATATATATGACATGTTAACCACAGAGATGACAGATGGAGTATTAAGAGCACTCAATCTAAACCACCTTCCTCCCTCCCCGTTCTCAAGGGGCTCCACCATAACCTTTTACTTAACTGTACTCAAACTTGCATTCAGAAAGAGATCAGGTTACCAAGTCGCAGAATTATTCAGGCTGGAGGAGATCCTCAGGAGAGCATCTAATCCCTCCTCCTGCTCAAAGTAGGGTTAGCACCAATTTCAGAGCAGCCTGTACAGGACTTTGTCCCGCTGGGTCTTAAACACCTCCAAGGAGGGGGCTCTCCCCCACCTCTCTGGACAACCTCTTCCACTACTTGACTGTCTGCAGAGGGAAAACTTCACCCCTCCTTATGCCAAGGCAGACCCTCCTGTTATTTTCAGTTGATGATCACTACCAAACCTCCTGCCACACACCAGTAAAGAGCCTGTTTCTGTCTTCTTGATAACCTGCTCTTAGGTATCCCAAAGCCTTCTCTTGTCCTGACTAAACCACCCTGTCTCCACCACCCTCCTCAGTGAAGCCAAGTTTTAGTTATTTAATATTTTCTCCCAAGTCACCACTTGTGAGACTTAGGCTCCATCCAGGCAGTGGGACAGCTCTAGTGGGATTTTGCTATGATGCCCACTGGCTTCTTCATGGGCAAACTAGGGAATAACTGAGTTTGTCCCATACTGACACCAGAGCATGGCCGGAGCACTACTCCATGGCCCTCCGTTTAGGGACTGCGTGGATCACATTCCCACTGGTAACTATTTTTGAGATGTATCAGGTAGCACTTTCTAAAGCAACTCATTCAACACAGTACGGATGGGTGAAATGGAAACGGAGATACTGCCACCTTAGCACAGCAAGAGGGCAGGGACTGGTTACACTAACAGCAAATAAAGACCAGACACCAGAAAAACTGCCCCGGAGGGTGTTTCTCAGCTCAGAGCCCACCAGCTGCGAGCAGTGGTGAGGCACCCAAGCAGAGCATGAAGGATATGCCAGAGATGAGACCCTGCCCAGGGCAAGGGGGACCTGCCATCACCGCTCTGCCCAGGAGCTGCCCCGGGCACCCAACATGCCCCTGCTCCCAAAGCGGAGCCTCTTCTGCCTCCCAGGAGCAGCATTTGGTCAACAGCAGGGAACCGAGTCGGGATCCAGGTATATGATGTCAACCCAGTTACTTTTGGCAACCGGTACAGGAATCTCATTAAAAACCACAATCTGAAGACTTTTCGGACGTGATCTGCTTTCCATCAGAGCACATGGATCACTGAGCGTGTTCTTTCTTTAATTTGACATTGATTAACAAGTACACCAGCTTCCACAGGTCTCGCTCCGGATGGAGGCTCGTCTCAACTGCCTGTTGGTTACCTGCTCCCATTCTGTTTTAAAACACTGCTACAACATTTATGTTTTCACAAACTTCTGGAACTCCTTCGGTTTTCCCAAATTTATTACACATCGGCAGCCAGGATTCAGAAAGCCGCTCTGCCAATTTGTTTTAAACAAACAGGTTCCAATCTTGCTCAAGTTTCAAAGACTTTAAAATGTTATCTTGTGTTTAACACCCTCCCGCATTACCAGTGCAACGGAAGGTATTTCGATATCCTCATGAAGGAGAGTACATCATCCAGCTTCTCCCCAAACACAGGAAACGTTTTACTTCTCAGTATTGTTATTAACAATCAGTTGGTTTTTTTAACCTTTCCCAACAATATAAACACCATTGATGATATTTATTTTGTTATACAGATACTAAAATATTTCTTGCTGCCCTGAGATACATTTGCTATGATTTTTCAGTTATCTTTAGCTTTCCTTATTAATTGCCTACCTTCCAAAATACCTACTTTACAGTAACAGCTACTTATCTACAACTTTTTTTGCAAATTGTTCCTAGTGGATTCTTTTTAAAAGATAAAATGTGATTACTGGGGCAGACTCTGTACAAATCCAGAAGAGAAGCAAACAAAGTCACCTACAGCAGCACATAGCACCCAGCACCAAGCTGGGAAGCTGCTGTTTTTTGCAAGGGTGGAAGCCAAACTCTAAGAGATGGTTCAGTGAAAAATCAAACCAGAAACGCTATTTTGGAACATTTACTAATTTAGCTGGCCATCTAGTTTCCATCAAACCACCACAGAAATGCTGATACTACCAAAAGCTACATTTTATGAGTTCTGTAAAATGTGTCTTCATGTTCACAAAACAAAAACTGAGTGCACCTGTCACTGGCACACAGACATTGCTCTTGCATGAGGAGCATCAGTGGCTCTGCTGGAGTCTTACGAAAAAAATATTTATAAACATGAAAAGCCATGCCACACATCTCCAAAAAGATACCAAACTTGAAGAAGCTTTTCCAATATCAGAAAGAAGCAAAAATTATCCCCACTTACTGCATTCCACAGATCAAAATAACTCCAAATACCAAAATGCAGCAAATGGAAGGTGGTACTGCCCTCCCGCAGCACACTGGCCTGAACATGAGGGGACACGGCAGGTTGTGTCCTCAGTGGGTACCGCTTCTTCAGAGCCTGAGCAGAACCTGCATCACAGCACCCAACCAAGGCAGCCAAGCCTGGGTACACACAGTTGTTACATTCTGCTGGAGCAAACTTTGTTTATTACACAAAGTGGTTTTAAAGTTTAATTTATGAAGTGCCTGGCAAAGACGGGAGCAGCGAGTGGCAACACTTACAGATCAGCTGAAATTGCTGCATCAAGCCTGGAGACTGCAGTGAGGATTTCCAGGCAGATCTAGCCATGTTCTGCTGGATTTATTATTTACTAGAACAACCCTACGAGATAAAAATTTAACTTCTCGTGTGCAGAGATGAAATTTCAATTAACTAGATGTTCCAGCAAAATACCTAGCACAACTACAGACAGTTCAAGGAAGATCTTTGCTTACCACAATGTATTTCAATCAAACCAAATGTTTTGCTTAAAAACAAAAAGCTCCAGCAGCATTTCACAGCTACGGAAAGCCAGAATGGCTGATTCTGATCAAATTTTCTCAAGACAGACCAGGAACAGGAGCCCACAGAGAAATAATAAGATTTAGCAATTACAAAGAAGGCAGGTAGCTGCAGAAAAATCCTGGGATTGTTTGAGGCAAAGACGAGAGAAACAGGAGAGATGAGGGGGGAGAAGAAATATGTACAATAATGACGCCTAGACCAAAAAAAGTATCCCATGTACCTCTTTTCCATATTGAAAATGAACTGAAATTAAAAAACAACAAATTAAAACTAAGGAAATGAAATTCCACGGCATACCATGCGCATTAAGCCGCTGGGAAATATTGCCACAGAGCAATGTGGGAGTAATTCAATAAAATATTGGAAGTAGATCTACATAATAAGAACATCTGCGATTCCATTAGCAATGTAAAAGAAAGAGTACACTGGATATAAATTTTCATCCAGCCAGGCATAAGCAAACCAGTGATTAATGTGACCAGAAAGTTATCTCCTGCTCAGGCAGGTTATTCCACATTTGCCCGCATTCAGGCTCTGGGGCTTTCATGCGCAATGTGCCAAGCAGCCGCTGCTTGAGATAAGATGGGTGCTTGAGTAGGTGGGCTGTGATCTAATCCAGTTTGGCAAGCTTCGCCTCGGTGTATAGAGATCACATTTCGGTTTTCGGCAGCTTATTGTGCAGTTTCTCAAAAAGAGAAACAACACTACCCACCTTTATTTATTTTGTTTTTAGCAGAGATTATCCTCTGTGACACAAAAAGGGCAGATGAAATTTCAGCCAAACCTATTAAATGAATACCTGCGGAGCGGTGAGCGACCCTAGAAGGCTCCGGTGGAAACACGGCTATTTTGGAAAGTTCTCAGCACCTGAAAAAAAATGGGTTTACTGGGGAAATAATCAGATTTTATCTAGAAGGCCTGCTACTGTAGAGTCCCATGGTTAACCCTAACAACAAAGATTCTCAGGAGCACCTTCCCACATATTCACACTCCTGTGTTTTAGGCTAAAATATGAGTCTGAGAAAGTCTGACAGCGATAAAAATTGCAGTAGGTGCATCAGGAGGGGACAGGGATGTCTGCAGCTCCTTGGGAGAAGAGATGACTGAACGCAGGCGACACACAGCCACAAAATTTGTGCAGGGCAGGAGCTGCTGGGGCTCAGAGGCCGAGAGCACATTCCCCCCCACTTTCCCACCATCCACAAGCAACTTGCTGCCAGACCCAATTTTTGCATATCTGACTCAGCCCTAGCCCTGAAACATTTCAGGCGAGCATGGCTGAGAGCTCAAACACCATGGGCTTTCCCGGAGAGCCACAGCCCCAGAAACCACTTCTGTCTGGGAGCACGACACCATCCAGCTTCCCATTTTTACCCAACAAAAGATCCCGCGGGTCCCAGAGGGCCCCAGGCACGCAACACTGTGGGAACACCCCTGATCCAACCCTGCGGGAAGAAAAACAGGGCACAGAGAGCCACCATCTTGCTACCAGCCCGGGGAGGAAAGCCTTCACCTCCCAGCGCTGCCACCTCAACAAAACTACCCCCCCCCCCCCCCCCCCCCNAAGCTGAGAGCCGAGTTAAGCTGGAAGGACCCTACCTGCCTTGCCCGGGGACTGCTGAGCACAGGGAACAACTGCCATGTCTCTTTTGAACTCCATAGGTTGAGCCAGGCTGTAGTTTCGACATTCCTTGCAACTTTCCACCAGCACACATGATATGTTCAAACTTGAGTAACTCCTCCCTCCTCCCTCCCTCTGCACACACAGACAGGCCCAGGAGATGGCCCTGCCTCTATCATCCCAGTTCCTATAGCAACTCCTGACCGAGCAGATGGAAACAGAGCTGTTTTCTAGGCAAATCTGCCTTCTTGGATTCCTCCGCTCTTCCCTGCTGTTGGCCCCTCCTTGCTCCAGTGCTCTCCCCAGGGGCTGCTCTGCTGGCACTTGGCCCAGACTTCGCCTGGAGGAAGGCCAAGCTTTGAATTCATTTAGTAAAACCACAACATAAAGCAGCTCTCCTGCTCAGGAAGCAGGGCCCGTGTAGTCCCAGGGGCAAGCCAGGCCCCAGCACGGCACCGCAGAGCCCGCTTCTACCTTCTTGTTTAACCCGGCTGCCTGCGCTCACAGGAAAAATCCCAGCAAGGGCATCGGCATGCCCTGCTCCTCGCTTTCATTCTTCACCCACCCGTGTCATCCATGGGGGAAAGGTAAAAAGCAAAGACAGAACTAGTAATTTATTAAGCAAGTCCAGACAACAGGATTATTACAAGCAAAGAGCAGAGCGGGGGCACTTCTCAGGCATTTGGACTTTTTCTTTCCTGGAAGAGGGAGAGCTCAGCAGGGACACCAGGGCTCGATGCACGTTCATCACAACGGCTCACCCCCATTGCTTTCCTCAGGCTGGGGTCCCACAGGAGTGAAGATCACCAATGCAGCTGGCAGACAGCTGCGCAGCATCACATTCATTTCCTTTTCACTTAAAAATACAGAAATAGAGGGGAAAATACAAAACTCAATAGCAGAACATGGCACTTGAGGGGAGATAATTGCTAGGTGACATTGCTAGGGCTCCATGGAATGACATTGCTAAGGCTCCATGGTGGCAGGACATGCAGGACTGCAGCAGATGGAGACACAGGAGGCACTGACATGCCCATGGGTGCCAGCAGGCCATGGGCACCCTGGGGAGACCATGCCGGTAAGGCACCACCACAGGGCTGCAAAACCTCTCCTTGGCTGCACGGCCCTACAAAGCCCTTCCACCTCCAGCACCGGCTGCCACATTGCCCACGGCCACGCTCTGCCGCAAAGCTACTGCTGTGGCTGCTGGAGACCCCTGGAGCGGGGCAGCCAGCAGCAGGCTGGGGCCACACTCACCTGGGTGACAAGGCCACCAGGATTTGGGAGGAACATCACCTGGGGTCACCAGTATAAAGCCCCAGTTAGGTGACCAGCAGCAAGGAACACAACAGAAGGACACTGAAGAGCAGAACTTTGCTGACCATCGTGCTGGGAAACACAGGTGCCGGCCTGCCTCCTGCAAGGAATCTGCTCAGCAAAGAAAGCACTGCCATGTCCCGTTCGGACACCCCAGTAGGGGTAAGTGACCCCCTGGGGCCAACAGCACAGGGCTACAACAGCAGGGCTGGCATAGGAAGTGGATGCCAGTGTTGTACAGGGGTGACACTCACGGGGACTCTACTGACGGAATCTGAGAAGTAGGGATGGCAGCCATTCAGCCCGTTCTTCAAAGACTCCCCTATGCTACACCAGCCTCAAGCAGGAATCACAGCAAAGCATCAACAGAAGCAGCAGGTATTTTGGGTATTCAAAAGAGAAAAAGGAAGCAGACGTGAACCACACTGTGCCCCCACTAAGCTCCAACTGGAAAATACAGCTGTGAGCTGTAAGACCATATATGCAGTCAGATGCCACCTTGCTCCCATTTTCCTCCCTGCCTCCTTACCCTATATCTCAGCCACAAAATCCTCCTCTCTACCTAGAGCAGAACACTATTTACTTTCTTCTCCCCTTTGGGTAATTTTTCCATGTTCTAGTGTGTTCATCAGCTCAGAGGGATGGGACAATCCCTAAGGCTCATACATGGTTACTGATTCAGATAACACACGTACAAGGAACCCTCCTGCCAGAATAAGGATGCCTGCCCTTCAACATAATGGTGCGCAGGAACCAAGCTGGATACAGGCCCCTGGGGTAAGCTGGGACCAAAACAATTCCCTCTGTGGCAGAAAGTACCTCTGGACATCCAGGAGGGACATCAATAAAAGCATCAAAGCAGATGCACATCACAGAAGCAATATCAAGGGTCTAGAGAAAGCTCCGCATTCCCCTGCAGCACCAGGAAGAACAACGGCCCAACTCGCAAACAGATTGGAGGAGCTCCTTTCCCCGGGGAAGGACGGTGCCGTGGAGGCACAAAGCACTGCTAGAAAGCTGCTGATCTTGCAGTTAGATTCACTGTTGCCTTCAGCACTTCGACACAGAAATAGGGTCTCTGCTGGATGCCCTCTGAAATGTAACTTGATCCGGTGGCATACATTCACTAATCAATCTAGGGATAAAGCAAAGCAGAAAACAGTCCTTTTTTCACTGGAATGAGCCCAAATATGCACAATAACAGATCCCACTCAGAGCTATTACAAACTAAAGTACTTCAGAGAGTTTTGCATCTCACATCGCAGAGGGAGCATACTTCTGCAATCGCATCATCGGTTCTCAAATTGTGTATTTGAGAGACTTCCTAATGACCTCATAGCAGCACATGTGACCAGTAAGTCATCTTCTCAAAGGACTAGAAATAACATCAACAGACCCTGTTTTGGTTTTGCACAGAACAGCTTTCTGCAGCACGAGCAGGTTTCCAAACGGCAAGGGAACGGAACCAGTTCAGCCAGGGCTGGCATTTTTATCGCTTCTTCAACAGATTGTGTTTGGCTTTGGAAAAAGATCAGTCCAATTAACAGATGAAGACCCATCAGCAGATACTAAATTCCATATACAAATTTAGACACAAAAGCTTGTTTATCTCGATGCAGAACAACTTGGCTGTTTTTAAGGCATCTATATGATATCATGAATCCCAGAAGTATTTCAAAAGCATTCTAAGAAGAGATAAGAGGTGGTCTCACAAAAGAGAAAATAACGCCTTGAAAATGTCTCAACATTTAGAAGTGGGTTTTTTTTTTCCTTCCAGTGCTTAAAAATAACTTGCTATGTTGAGCAGCAAAGCAGAAATTTGAAATTCATGGGTGATGAACTGGTGAGCCGTTAGCACTGAAATCAGGAAGTTGCCTTTTGCTGTCCCAGAGCCTCTGCATGATCAGGTGCCACTGGGAGAAATAAATGAACTAATACCGAGAAGCATGTTGATGCTAAGGTGAAGACAACTAGACAGACAGAAACAGCTAAAGACAGACTGATGGCCTTGAACATCTGAGCGGATCCCTCCTCTGTCCTGAACACAAATTTCTTGCAGAAGAAAAGCTACATAATCACACTGTAGAAATGAATGTCAAGAGAGACATACACCAGACCTGGGTCTTGTGGCCGGAGAGCTGCCACAGTTACCAAGAGTGATAGAGGAACATATATCCAAGTAAGAATGAGGAAAACACTAATTAGAATACCACTGAAAAGCTTTTTCTGACAGGCCCCTCCTGTAGCAAGCAGCACAACAGGCTGCTCCAACAATATTGCCAGACCACCATCCCTCTACAGCAGCTCTGCTCCATGGTCCTTATACCTATATCCTTGCCTTCCAGTCGCCCACCTACAGCAGGACCTCTGTGTGCCTTTATCCGAGAATGCCACAGCAGGGCTCAGTGACCCCAGTAACCACTAATGTCTCAGACAGGACCAGGACCTCACCTGAGCAGTCTGCAGCTAAGCAGGGACAAAGGATTTGAAGAGCATGGGACAGTCCCACTAAGGAGGCTGGACCTGTACACGTTCAAGCTTTTTTATTCCTTCAGTCAGAGGCTGTGAAAGCCAGGTCCTGCCTTCACCTTTCCAGGAACTTTTGATACACACAGAAGCCAGCTGTAGAAGTGCTTTGTTCACACCCTATACCCCACTTCTGTCCTTACCCATGGTGTGAGAGCGCCTTCGCTCCCACCCTACCCCAGCCAAAACAGCCGCTCAGCCTACCTCTGCCGGTATCGTCCTTCCACTGCAAGGAAATCCACTTCCAGCTGTAAACCTGGGAAAAGAGGGAAGCGGGGCAGAGCTTGGCACAGTGGGGGGTGCAAGTTTGGGACGCGTGTGCGACATCCTCCAAGAAATACTAACCCTTACATACAAAATGCTGACTAAAGCTGTAGTGCAGGATAACAGAAGGCTCAGAGATAACATGATAGGGCATGCGGTGACACATACAGACACCTGATGTGGGACAGACCCTCCCCCAGCAGTGTAAGGCACAAGGGGAGCACTCACCTTCTGCCACACACCTCCCACCCCCTGCCGAGGAAGCCTTTCCTGCTCTGAAGAAAGCTGACAAGAGTCCTCAAGAGGGCAAACATCACAACAGTACAGTGTCTCCTTTGCCCCTCAGTGACATCCTAAATCACTAAAACAAGCACAGCCTGCACTCCAGCCATGGGACAGAGACATCCTTATGCCCCCAGCAGATAAAGTTCCGCAGCTGAGCCAAGCTGCTTGTTTCTGGGTGCACAGGCAGCTGCTCAGCAAAGCCCTGTCCTGCTGGGACACGGGAATAGAGGAGGCCTCAGCACCGCTTTGCCACCACGGCTCCCTCACCCAGGGACAAGAATGGCTGGGAAGGTTGCAATGGAGGAACAACTCCTCCCCAGCCCCTGAAATCTCACTCAGAGCTTTAATACTACCAGGAAAGATCCAAACAGCAGCGGCCTCCCATTTGGCCTGTCCTTTAAACAACAGTCCCCAGCAGTTACATCATGGGCTGCCTTAAAGATGGGGATGAGAGTAGAGAGAAGGAAAGTAGTACTTATACCCCCAGGTCAGAACAAGCAGAGCGAGAACAATTTAGCTTTAGTTGTTGTAATGACAAAGCCCCAGTGAACACATTACCCAGACAAGGAATGAACTCCTGGCATAGAGCAGCGCTCAAGCAAGGACACATTGTAAACACTCTCCCTGGCCATCTTTGCTGACGCAACTGTGAGAAAGGGGCAGAGAAAAGCATTATCTGCAAACAGACATCCCTCCCTATCCCTGGACACTGGGACCAGCCCAAGCAGGACGTCTCCAGCCTCCCTGCCTTGCTCTTGTCTGCACAATGAGCCAAGGACCCACTGGTGTCCTGCTACAGCAGGTGCTGCAGATGAGAATCCACTCCAAGGAAGGGCTCAACTCCCACGAGCCTCTGCTCTGGGCTTTTGACATCTAATTCCTATAAGCAGTTGATATATTCAGCAGACACAAGGCCTCTTTCAAAGCTGACCTTTCTTCTTGAAGCACTAGACAGTATCTAATGTTCTGAGCGTTGTCCTCCACATGTTCCTCCCCCACCACTGCAGCAGGCCAGCACTTCCGGCCCTCCATCCCTGTAGTGAGCAAGGAAGGTGGCGTAAGGAAAGCTCTGACAGCAGAGCTGCACAAGTCCCAGGATTGCTGGGAACAAGCCCTGTTACCTCACCTGCAGCGATACCTCTCCAAGCCTGTTCATCTCTCCCAGAAGCTTCCCAGGTGAATCTGTGTTGGGCATGTTTCACCTCAAAAACTACAAGCTGTGGGGACGTGAGAAGACCAATGTCTGAGTATTCATTCCAAATCCAGCTCAGAGAGAAGCAAATCAGCTTCCTTCACTGGAGATTTTATTCCAGAGACACAGAGAATATCAGCAGAAAGCCAAAGCAAACCACAAGCACCGGCTATAAGCTTCAGCAAGGAGGAGCAGCTCATGGGAATGAAGAGACTGGGCACCAGCCATTTGCTTCCCCAGCAAGCGACACCGAACGGTCAGAGCTCAGCTTGTGGCAGCGATGCTGTTACAGCTCCTCTGCCTGCAGCGCACAAAGACAGACCCCTGCAAAAATAAGCAGCGCATGGAAGAACTGGTGGGAAAACAAGAGCTGTCAGCCAGAGTCATCCTCTTGCTGACATCCCTGAATCCCTGTACAGCTGTTGCTCCAGAACCCTCCGGCCATACAGCCCCAAACCTGACCTCTGCACTTTTGGCCCAAGCTAGCCCCCAGAGAGCAGCTGACAAGAGCAGTCACCACATTTCTGCGATTCCTCAGCAAGGACTACCATCTTCAAATAGCACGAAGACTGCAGGAGCCCATGCTCCCAGTCCTTTTTGCTGGCTCTGGTATGGAAACAAACGGCAGGAGGGTGCTCTTAGGCGTGCAGTTCAGACAGGTGGGATACCAAAATGCCCCTCCACACAGCACAAGTGAGAACTCCTAACCTGCCCAAGGACACTGCTGCTTGCTCCACACCACCGGGCTCATCTGACCCAGTGGCTGGTTTGCACTGCAACAGGAACACAACACAAATCTCCAGCGCAGAAGGCAGTGCCAAGCAAGATCACAACCAGCCCGCAAGAGCTCTCATTTTTAGTGCCGATGAAGCATGCAAACCATTCCTGAATCTCCCCGTTATATGAGGGGTCGCCGAGTCCAGGGATGCAGCCAGATTTCAGTCTAGCAGCAACAAGGCCTTGGCTAGGGAAGCTTCCACCTCCTCAGCAGCTCCTTGCATCTCAGCCATTTCCCTTCCAAGCAAGGCCTCCTGGCCTAAGCAAGCATAAGGGTGTTGCAATCTGCAGCTTTGTCTGAAGAAATCCAGCCCAGCCCAGACGCAGCAGCAGGCCTCTGGTCTGGCCTGACTATGTGCCATTCACGGACACCCACCGCGTCCAGAAGCTTGTGGCATTTCTGAAGGCAAGTTTACTTCTCAGATGTAGAGAGTTGTTCTGCTCCCCTTAGCGCTCAGGACCACGGTAGGCAGCTTAGATGTGCACTCCAACAGGCATGCTCATCTTATGACCTGGTATTTTTTCTGAAAAAAAATTGCAGCAGACTCTGGGGAAAACCCTCTCCTCCCATTGTGAGGGGCTGAGGAGGGTAGATAAAAGGCAACTGCATGCCTTGTGTATGTGTGGCCTCAGCCTGGGCGCACAGCTGGCCGGCACCGAGCCCACACTCAGCCTCAGGGCGAGGGATGCTCGCAGTGCTCGTCCTGCGCCTCCCAACAAGCTGAGCTCCTATCTGGGCAAACGCCATGGCTAATACCGAGGGGAGAACCCACATGTGCTCGTTCCAACAACGGGACACGTCCTACAAGCGCTGCTTCACCTGTAATACCCCGTGCAAACATGAGAAAACCACTTTAACAGGATCCCTACCTTTTCCTGCAGAAACAGCACTAGGGTCTGCTCATATTTCCCATACTAGCACGGAAAAGACAGAAGGATTCAGATACATTACACATTACATTATTAGCCCTACTGGGACATTTCCTAACAGTTCACTTAAATGTTTTTAAACCTGCAGGATGAGGTAATTCAAACCTAAATGCATAACCCACACTATAAGGTGGTTCACTAGGTACAGCTCTCAAGCAAAAGCAAACAAAAGCTGATCCGGCATGGTACACTGCTCCATCCCTGGATGTTTTCAAGACTTGGCTAGACAAAGCCATGGCTGAGGCGATCACATGCTGGAGACAGTCCCACTTCAGGCAGGAGGTCAGGCTGAAGACCTCCAGATGTCCTTTCCAACCAGTATTTCCATCCTTCTGCGATAGCGAATGAGAAGAGGAAGAATAATTATTGCCAACAGTTTTATGAAAGACTCACATCGAGTTTCTCTGAAGAGATCTTTCTAGATTATATTAAAAGCTTGGCTAACAAAGATGTCGGCACTGACACAATCAGGGCTAATTCTGTACTGGCAAGGATACTGGAGTACCAGTAATGTGCCTTGATGTATTGCACAGGTCTCAAACAGGGTCAGTACACTGTGTCAGACTGTCCTTGCGCAAATTAACACCTGCCATAAGAGATTTCTTTTCAGCATTTAACTTCAGCTACGTGTTCAAATACAAAAGCTTGCAATAATTCCAAGAATACAGGTTAAAAGCAAGACAGCCAATAGCTCTCAAGATGTTAGAAACAACTAGAAAAATCATTTCCCACCGAAAGTCTTTACTCTAGGGAGGTCCCAGAAGCACTGCTGCTATTTGGTGTCCTTCCAGTGCTGGGATGAGGCCAAAAAATGCCGTAGCAGAGACTGAACCACATCTTCTCACTAGTGGGTTCAGTCCTCGGGAAAAAGGCAGCATGCCCACACGAGGTGTTCTGCCTCCAGTGCGATGGGGAAGCAGAAGAGAGTCTCTCTGGCCACCAGAGAGACTACCATCAGTGCCGTTCCTCCCAGCTGTACCCCCATGGTGCCACCAGGACTGACCCATGGGATCTCAACATGGCACCGGCCAGCAAAGCTCATTTTCTCAGGGTAAAGCCCCATCCAGGTGGCACCAAAACATGAAAGAAAAATGTAAGATTGCTGATAGCTAAACATGTAGATAGACAGCACCAAACTGATGGAAAGAGGAAGGATACTTTGGGAATTCGGGTTATTTGAATAATACCCATCACAATCCAGACAAATGCAAAACACATGCACTTAAAAACAAAGTCCATGAGATTAATTTACAGCATTGGGACCCTTGTCCAGGGAAACAGTGAGGGAGCTCACTGCATGGCTAGCTCTGCTAGTCTGACTTGTTCTCTTCAGCAGCTGAATCATAGCGCACATGGCCAACACCTCATCCCAGACAATAACATGGCGTTGGAGGCTCTGCTGCACATGTTCTCACAAGCACCCCCAGCTCAGCTCCACTATAAATGCAGAAATGAAAGATAAACATTCCCGGAAGATCACATTACCCAGCATGAAGATGTGACAGCTTGTCAAGAACAGAAGAAACAGCCTTGAGCTTAGTGAAAAGCACTCATCATCGGCTGACATTTTCATACTGGAGCATACTAGTACTCCAGCTACTTCTGCTACAGGTTTGATGGTTTGGGGTTGGGTTTTTTTCCCACTTTTTGACAGGCAGAAACAAACAAGCACAAGTGAAATAACACAGCAGTAATACAGATGGACAACAAAACTTGATGCTAATTTAGCTCTCCATAAGAGGGCAACATGAATGCCTGATACCACTACCAAATGATACGTGCAACAAAAATATGCCCAGACTCTCATCCTTCAAGGGAAAAGAGCTACAAACGCAGCATGCTCTGCAGGCTCCGTCTCTGTATTTGCTCGTTCTTCAGCAGCTCTTCATTATTGATGGGTGGGACTTTTTTTTTTACACCTTAAATGCTATTCCCAGAGAAACTGAACTAACTTCTCATTTTCACTGCATAAATTCATCTGGTTGGAAGAAAATACCCCGCCCTATTCTTCTGGCCTCCAAATTGCAGCTGGCAGACTCAGGACCTACGACAGTCCTGGGGAAGAAACACAACTGTTTACTTTGTTTGTCTGTCCCTCCTCTTGTCCTCTGTCTCTCTCCTCCATCCCCCACGGCACATATGAGCTGATTGTCTCCCTACCATCTCCTGACAGGAGCTGACTTGTTTCAGGTTCATCAGGCACCGAAGCTCCACACTGCAGAGCTCTGCAGACAGATTTGGGCACAGTACCCAAGCATCAAGAAAAGAAAGTCAAATCAGGTCAGGAGAGCATCATCCATGCTGGGAGCCCTTCCAAGCAAACACCCAGAGAGCTGCTGCATTAGGAGCACACAGGCCCCAAATCCAAATTTTGGAACAACTCCACCCAGTTTAATTCCTTGCTCATGCATTCTGCAAGCATTAGTTCTGAGTGGGCTGGTGTTTTAACAGCTCCATACTTGAAGCTTCATGGACAAAACAAGGTTTAGGCAGCACTCTTCAGGGTACAGATCATCACCTCCCATGTGTACATACTGCTCGACCCAGCCGGTGGCCCTGGTATGATCATCAGCCAGTCTCCAGGTGGACAGACAGCCCATCAGCAGACCTAGCAGGATCCCATCCAGGAGCAGCACAAAGTACGAAATGGTTGAGCTGCTACAAAAAATACACAACCTCACTGCAATGAGTCAGGGCAACAAGTATTTTACCAGTCCTTGTCATTAATAGAAGGATCCTGGGATTATTAGCCAGTGAGTAAGGGCATGGAACCAAAGCAACTTATGTTTACAACTATTTTATCTCAGGAATAAAATAGTATGACAAAGGAAGTAGATATTTTAACTTGCATTGTACTACACACTCACAGGGATGCCAAACAAAGTTTGACAAGCCTGCGTATAAGTGATTTACACTTTCGTGTGCCTGACTTTCCACCTCTATAAAATACAATGAAGTTATGCATTGGAAAGAGCTTCTGATGAAGTCCCATGCAGTAGACACGCGTACGTGACAGGGGAAAAAAACACCAGCAAGCTCACAGGAGTGACCCACAGAATGAGACACCCTGACAGGCAGAAGAATGTTGATGTGGAGTGATAGGAGAATTTAACGCATCTTGCTTTATACATTCCTGTCTTCAAGTTACATAAAATGTTGGCAGATTTCAGGTTTGGGATTTGAAATTTTCCCTGCCCACCCTGACTCCAATTTTTTTTTTTTTTAAGAGAGATTGGGAACAAGGGGCTCCTATTTCCATAATCAATATTAGTAAAACTCCCCACCACACCCCAAATCTATTTTTGCATAACTAATGCCTTTTTGATTTGGAAGACATAATTTTAGGCACAAAGAGACCCTGGCACCAGGAAGGTCTCTTTCCACCTTGCCTGTGAGAACAGGCTGTACTTTAAAGCTACTGGCAACAAAACCTTTTAGCTTGCTCCCCTATGCTGGGAACACCACCCAATGTCACCTTTGAACAGCTTTGCTTAATTTTCAACATTCTTAAACAACGGCTGTGATTATTTTGGAAGAAGCAGCCTTTCTATTAAGGACACCTTAACCCACTTGCCATGGAAGGAAATGGAGAACAGCATCCCTTTTGAGAATGACTAGAGATTGGGATCTTTCCTCTGCAGCAGAACATTAGCATCAAGCCTTCCCTGCTCAGAATGTTCTCATGCATTAACAGCAAAAGCATCACCAATTCTACATAAATTCCTTTGCTGAAGCCAGCAGAAAAATGTCTGTGGAATTAAGGCAGATGAGAGCCTTTCCTCGCTTGGGCTTATCCCAACACCACACACACTAAAGAGAGAAACAGAGCTAAGGAAAGATGAAATACTTCCTTGCTATCTCCTGTTGCTGTCCAAGCAACAGGACCCAGCACTTGAAAGCATCCCTTGGTATTCTTTATATTCAGAAGCTCTTGTTGGAGCGCAAAGCTGCCCTGAAGACAGATGCTTTCACAGTCTCTAGTGTTTTGTATGTGCCATGAGGACACTGGGCATGTGACTTGTGTGTTAAAACTTTCCGGCTCACCAGTTTAAGTTCAGATTCTTTCCCTGCAAAACACACTGCATGATCTCATCTGCAAGCAATCAGCCTGAGAAATCAGCTTGTTAAAGGAAGCTTCTAGGAAAGGAGAGATGTCTCTGGAGAATTTGGGGGCCTATATAATTTTAACCAGTTTGTTAAACCCCAGCTGCTCTTCTCCCCATTGAGGTCATACAACCAAGAAACCATTTCTCCTCCCACACAACTCCAGACAGCAGAACAGTTTGCCAACACCTAACTGGAGCATCAGGCTTTCATTCTCCACAGCCTGAAAGCACTCACATCTTCATGCAAACTCATTGTAAGTAGGCGCTGGAAGAGTGCAAGAACAAGTTCAGAGCTGCAAGTCAAGTAGCATCTGGAAAAGCAATCCATTAAACATGCAACAGTGGTGACCTGAATGTATCCAGAAAAGCAATCCATTAAACATGCAATGATGGTGACCTAAATGCCTAGGACAGAATATCTTCTTCATTTCTGGATATGTATTTCAGCATTTCCCCACAATTATCACCTGGACTCTAGACACGCACCCAAAGAGAGGACTAACCAGTACAGTGGGAGCTCTGAAGAGGAGTAAGGGAACAGGCAATAAGCTCCCTGGAAAGCCAGCTTTACCCTGAGATTGCTTAAAGCGATGGAACAGAATTTTTACCTAAATTCCTGGTGATGCTGCAGGAGCATCCAGAAGCCCTACGCTCCCCCCCATGCTACTTCCCCACAAGACAACATTCTTTCCGTCCCACTGAAAGCCTTGGGGAAGCATGAGCACTGCAAAGAGTGTAAGAAATGAAAAGCAGCGTTTGATTCCCAGATCACGCTCTCAGTTCGTCTTTGCAGGGCCAGCTGCACCTGGTTCCTTTACAAGGAGCACTGTGGGGAACAGAACAAGCAGCGCCACTCTTGTGCCCACAAATTGGGTCACATCTGCCTTCCCTGAGGTTTCCAAAGAAGGACTACCACTCTCGCACCCCAAAGGGGAGGCAGGGAAGATCAGATCCCAATCCTGCCTTTGTTCATGTTCTCCCAAGAAAGCTGTCCCACCATGCATCAGCTGCTCCCAGCAGCATCTCCCAGGCAACCCTTTCTCAGCTGCCCCTAGTTGCTCATTCAAGTACTTTGAAAGACGCTCCTTAAAATTCTTGCATAGAAATCGCTGTTCAGTGTTCAACACAGCATACAGCAAGGAGGGGAAAAAAAAAAAAGGGCAAAATAAAAGCTAGCCTGTCTCTGACAAAAGAGATCAGGCAGACTGACCCCTTGGCTCTTCCCAGCCACGGATTATTCCCAGTGAAGTGACTATTCACCACTTCCAACACCTATTTTCAGTTCAACTTCCAAAGTAACTGTTAGGAAACAAACAGAAGGAATCAGAGATCAGAGTGGAAAGGCAACACACATTTATTACCATGAGAGCAGAGATCAAGTTAACTGCACGGCGTTCTCCCTCAGTTTGTCTCTTGACTAAAGCTACTTATTACTTTTTAAAAATATTACCTACACCTCAACCCATAGCTCTTGAAAACACTATGAGAATCACTATGAGGGACTTTGCCCTGTACAATGCAGGATGACGGAGTCATGTTGAAACTGTTTTGGTCAACAGTGGCACCTTCTAGCTCCAAATGGCGACTCTGAACCTCACAGCAATTAGAAATATTGCCCTAAAGAAACATTTTGCTCTCTGCTCTGCAAACATTCAGGCTAAACAAAATGCTATGAGAAAAGAGACTCCTTCAAGCTTTTTACTCCCTAGCCATATTCCTAATTTTACAAGGTTAAGAGCAGACATCCCCCCAAACATATGTCAGTTAGTAAAATCAAGGTACAGGACAACTGCCCCCAGATCCCTGGGAAACCACATCTCAGAAAATTCAAAGCATAAAAGGGGGGACGATATTGAAGGGCTCAGCTGTTACCTCCTATGGGTGCAGCTCCTCAACCAAATCATGAAGGGGAAAGAAGAAAAAGGAGACTTTCCGGCTCAAGTTCCAACTCCTTTTTAAAAATCAGTTTATAACCACTAAAATAAACACAGTAAGAACAACTGTGCAGTAACTGGGAACCTGCAAAAACAGCTGCAGTTTAAGAGCAACTCAGGCAATGTCTGGCAAACACCAGCAGATACAAACGACGCAAGGGGATGGCAGGACATTTAGGGAATGAAACAGTGAATTTCCCCCACGGGCTCAAGTTGATCCAGCCAGGGTGTGCCGGGCAGAAGCAGCTATTCTCTCTGTACTGTTTACCACTGCGGTGAGCATTTGCTCCCTGTTAGATCTGCCTCTCTCCCAAATTCCTCTCTCCTCCTGGATGCCCAGGCCTCTCCCATGCCCCAAACAGCTCTGCGCTGTCTCAGCCCAGCCGAGAGCACCCCAGTGCACCCAGCTTGCCCAAGGAGAGTTTCAGAGTGCAGCTGCACCATTCCCCAGGTACATCACCTGGGTGGGCAGGTCTGCTCTCTGCGCTGGTCTCCCATCGGTGGGGGCGCTAGGCTATTACCCTGTTACCCAAAAGCCTTCTCACAGGACATTGCTGGTCCCTCCAGGACACAGACTACAACTGCAGCCACACTCCCCAGGAAACAGCCACCTCGAAGGGAAGGGCAGGAAACCCTGCAGAGCATTCCAGGGCCCCAGTTCTTGAATACTTCAACCATTTAGAAGTCACCCTAGGACATCTTCAGGAGAACAGCAGCAACCAGCAACTACATCAGATGGTGCAGAACTGCAGCAGCAAGTAGCACCTCTGAAGAAAAGCCACCCAGAGTCCTGCTGCCATTTCACCTTTGGATTCCAGCCGAGATAACATCCCAGCATTTGGACAATCAGGAGACTTTCTGCCACTTTCTCCTCAGGCCTATTTAGAACTGGAAGATGCCAGTCTCCACTCAGTGCTATCCAAAGAGCTACCTCAAGTCTCAGTAGACAGCTTTGAACATCCTCCTTCACTGCAAAGTTGACAGTTTTCAATTACATCCAGTTCTAGTTGTTCTTGGCTCTCCCTCCCTCACCACAGACCTGTGCCCTCCACAGCCAGGCTTGTCACTGCGCACAAAAACCAAATTCATGAAAGATGCAACAAATAATATCTTCCTGGACAGTGAACTGAATGACAAAGGTGAAAGTTCCTGGGACAGGCAAGGAGCCAGCTCTGGGGGAGGAAGCAGGTCACCTGGGCAATTCCCAGGAGAGGAAGAGGACAGGGAGCCTCGGCGCCTGGCATGGACCACTCCTGAAAGTTTAAGGTGCTGCAATTTTCAAACTCTAGCCTACAACCATCAGAAGGTCACAGATCACTTGCTGGCAGCTAAAGAAAGCTCACGCGCCCTGACATCTGCCCAGGGGACATGCACACACCTGGGTAATAGATTTAGGTCTTCTTAAAACACAATTACTTTCCTCAATTATACACCAGAGGCCAGAGCCCGCAGGGTGAGCAAGCCACAAGAGGCACGGTGGGTAATTCACAAAGAGCTTCTCTTGATTTCGACAGCCCATGTTACCCAGACAATCAGACTAAATGGACATTGGAGCCTTTCTAATTTTACGGTCCGCAGAGAGAAGGCAGGAATGGCTGATGGAAGAGCAGCAAGGCCTCTCTGCCCACACACGCCACTACTTCTGGCTCCATAACTACAGAATCGCTGCTACATTTTTTTTGAAAGAATTTTTTTTTTTTCTCAATGGAGTTAGTTGAAGAGGAAAAGAAGAGCTCGGCATTTTTAAACTGAAGTGTTTCAAAGTGTTGGTTTATCTTTCAACCTCAAAGGAAGAGAAATATAAGTGAAACAAAATCTCAGTCACTCCCTCGTAACATTTTTCCCTTTCTGCCTCCAACAAAGCAAAGAACCCTGAGCTCCACTTGATCACTTTTTCTTTTCTTTCCTCTTCCCCTTTTGCTTACAGGATTCCACTAGAGACGTTGACGTGAAATAGTCCCAGATTCTGATATTTTACCTTTTCCCAGTTCCCCCACACACACACATTAAAAAACATTTAGAAGCCAGACCAGCCAAAGAAACAGAAAGCCAGTGGATCTGGCACAAAAAGGAAGAAAGGGAAAAGCACCAATGAACAAGAAAGTGAAATAGTGAGTATCAACCAGAAAAGGCCAAAATAAAAGTTTAAAAGCAAAGTTTTCCCACAGCAGCCTGCTTAAGAAAAAACAATTGAAAGCTCTTTCTTTCATAAAGGGAAAAAACCCCAAGCAAATGAAACCATCAGCCACCACAAGAGTCTAACTCTCAAGCTTGTGAGTAAAAAGCGGATTTCAGGATGGGACCGTAGCTGACACTGCCGTTCCACATGGCAGCAGGGCAGTTTACGCCCTCCTGCCTGCTTACTCCTACCTCGCACAGCCCCAGCAGCTGCTGGTATGGCCATAAAGGACCGGCCCGAAAGCTGATCCAGCTGCAGGAAAGAAAAAGAACAACAAAATGGCCCGGTGTGTTTGCAGCTGGCAGCGGTCCCTGCACTGGGTCGGTGCCTGGCCCCGGTGACTGAGGTGCCAGCAGCCAGGCAGGGATAACCCGCACGGCACCGAAAGGCAAAACCCAGCATCACCTTCTACCTGCGGAGAAACCCCTGGGTGAGGGGAACAGTGCGGGAGCCTGCCCACGATGCTGGCAGGGAAAAGGCCTAACAAAGAAAGTAAACCCCGTCAGGACTGCTAGCAGTGCTAATTAAAAAGATCTCCCACTGCATGTTTCTGCCTTAAAACTCTGAGCTGGACAGGCTGCTGGGCCATCTTGTCTAGACCACGCTTTTGCCAAGAAAGACTGGACAAGATGATCCTTGAAGTGCCTTCCAACCTGGTGTTCTAGGATTGGTTCTATGATTAAAACAGTTAACTATCCAGAACAGCATTTCAACAACCTTATGGGCTCTTGCACAAACGAGTGAGTAAACCCAAGCGTTGCAACTCGCGGCGGTGAGCGCAGGCAACGGCAGAGCGGGGTGCCCCGCTTTGGGGGACGCTCCCCAGCCCTGTCCCTCCTTCGCCGAGCGGTCCCTGACCACCCCGGGCCGCAGGAGCCGGGGGCG
>VWZL01006089.1:107484-136722 GCA_013396915.1 Stercorarius parasiticus
CGCGGCGGGCAGGAGGCGCGGCTGGCCCGGCGCTGGGCCGGGACGAGCGGCCTGTGCCAGCGCCGTGTGCCCGGTGTGCATCAGGGCCCCTCCATATCCCCTGTGTGCCTCAGGGCGCTGCTGTGTCCCTCTGTGATCAGGGCTGAGTCCTGCACCTGTGTCCCTCGTGTGCCTCAGGGCATTGCTATGTGCCCGTGTGCCTCAGGGCCCTACTGTACCCCGCATGTGCTTCAGGGCGCTGCTATGTCCCTCTGTGCTCAGGGCTGAGTCATGTTCCCGTGACCCCTGTGTGCCTCAGGGCACTATGTCCCTGTGTGCCTCAGGGTCCCGCCATGTCCCCGAGTTCCCTGTGTGCCTTGGGGCTGTGCCCCCCACATGCCCTAGGGCCCCACCATGTCCCTCTGTGCTCAGGGCTGGCATGTTCTTGTGTCCCCCAGGTACCACAGGGCCCCACCGTGTTCCCAGTGACCCCATGTGCCTCAGGTCGGTGCTGTGTCCCCATGTCCCCTGGTGTACCTCATGGCCCTGCCACATTCCCAGGTTACCTCACACACCTCAGGGCCCCGCCATGTCCCTGTGTGCTCTGGGCTGAGCCATGCCCCCATGTGTCTCATCGCCCCGCCGTGTCCTTGTGTGCCACAGGGCCCCGCCGTGTTCCCAGGTGACCCCACGTCTCTCAGGGCTGTGCTGTGTCCCCATGTCCCCTGGTATACCTTGTGGCCCTGCCACGTTCCCAGATTACCTCATGCACCTCAAAGTCCTGCGTGTCCCCCCGATCCCCCCTGTACCTCAGGCTGCCACCATGTTCCAGGGCCACCACTGCCCACTCCATGCTCCCCATTCACTGCCACCTACCCCAGGTCCCTGCCATGTCCCCTAGGGTACCATCACAATGCCAGTGGGTCACTCCCCACCACCCCCAGCACCATCCCAGAGCCAGTGCCCATGCAGTGTGGCCGCAATGGCACTCGGCGTTGTTGGGCTGCCAGCCGGCACGTGATGGTGGTGACCTTCGAGGATGCATGGAAGTGCAGTTACAACACCCTCTTCCACACATGCCTCTTTTTAACAAACTTCACATCGTTTTAGCTACTTTTTAGGATGATGTCAATGAAGATGGGCCCTTCCCTGGGGCTGTCTAGACACATGGCCACAAACAAGCCGAAGAACATGAAGGCAAGTGGGAAACTCTCCTGAGCAGGAGGAAAGAAAGGAAGGAAAACTCTGGTTAACAGGGAAAGGTGTGCTCAAAGGAGATTTTTAATACACCAGGTGAATGCATAGCCAAAACATTACACTAATGACCAGCTGGAAGAGCTACACAGTCTCTGGGTGTAAAGCAGATGGATGTTTTGAAGATATTGTTTAGGAGCAAGTAATGGTGAAGGACACTGCTTTGCTCCAGGAAGAAGAAATGATGAGTGTTAGGGTAATCCCGTGGTCCTTCTAATCAAACTTTCCGTCTCCTGTAAAGAATTTTCACTCATATTTTGCACTGAGAAGGAACACAAATCAATTTTCAATTCATGTCTTTGAGCTCTGTTGAGTGGCTCTTTAATGCTGTGAGGCAAGGAGAGGCACAGACTCTGGTACATCTTCACTAGATTGCTCATTGATTTATTGATTTCTTATAATTTCCCCTGATTTTTGTCTTCTTTCTAAGGCTTACATGCAGTAATTTTTTCAGGCTCCCCTTTTTCAGACATCCAGTTGTGCAATGGAGTGGTGCAGCACGTAATATCTAGGTGAGGCAGTACAACGAAAAAACATTTCAATATTTTCTCCATTACGTTCCTGAGACACCGTCAGTCCAACAGATGGGTTTAGAGTGAGCCAGAGGGTGAATAATGTGCCTAATGAAAGCAGCTGTGTTTATAATTCCCATGGCATGCCTCCACAGGGAGCAGCGTCAGTGCCCCTTGTGTCACGCTTAGTAGAAGATGTGTCGGTTCTTACATTTAGCAGAGGGTTGAAAAGCTGCTGCAGAGCTTTCTCTGCTAGTGACGTTATGGACAGCCTTCTTTCAGCTCCTTCAGAAAAAATACTGACCAGCTTTGTGTCTTCTCTGGATGAGCATGGGCATCAAAAGGGTGTTCACATTCTAGGATCAGGGAAATATGGCAAGAGGTTCCCCTTTAGGAGCATCTTTGGAGTGCTGCATCTCACAGTGTGCCTGGTCCTGGAGGACACATCTATAGTACTAAATTAAGCAGCTTCTTGGGACACTGCTGGGTACAGGAATGTGATCATGTGTAATGACATACTGCCAGAACAGTCCCTGGCCTGAGTTTGGGGTGGTGCCTCCGTCACTCTCCCCAGGGACCATTCCCAGGCACGGAACATGGTGGGAAGGTCTCAGGGGCTGCTCCCAGCACACATCTGGATGCTGTTTGCCAAGAGATTTTACCAGCGGGGAGGTGTCCTGGAGCAAGGGACTCTGTGCCCAGCAGCAGGGCTGGGGGACTCTGAGCAGCAGGAAGGGTGGGCTGAGATGGCCCAAGGAGACTTGGATAAGGAAAGAGGTTGGAAGGAGGGGTGATATGAGGAAAGAAGGGGCTGGGGCCGTAACATGGACCTGGAAGGCTCTGGAGTGGACAGGGCAGGGAACTGGGAGCTCTGGGAGAAGAAGCAGCAAGACATACGATCAGGCCCAGGGACTTCAGGTGAGGGTGGAGGCCTCCGGGGAAATAAAACTGGGGTGCGAGGGACTCTCCTGCATAAAAGGCAGCTACTAGCAGGAGCCATAAGCCCTGCGCGGGACGGGAAATGCAAGTGCAGGGTTGGGTCCTGGCATGTCCCAGCTACAGAGCCTGTCTGGATACGCTGCTCTGCCGACCACAGTGCAGTGTAGACATATTATCCCTCCGGGGCACCACAGGGCTCCCAAAGCCATCCTGCCAGGCTGCCTCCTCCCCTGTGAGCTCAGCTGGACCTAGTGCACATATCTCTGAACGGCCCTGGTGGTGCACAGGCCTGGGAATAGCTACAGCAGGGCTGGGCGAGGGTCGGCAGCGCGACAGCACTCACAGCACCATGCTGAGAACAGGGATGTGTGCTCCTAGCAGCGTCCTTCACTCCTGCCCGCGGCTCGAGCTGGTCCTGTCCACATTACACCCTGCCAAAGGCAGCTGTTGCAGCAAACAGGAAAGTAACAGGCAGGAGTAGGGGCTGACCACTACATGAAACCACTAGACCACGCAAGAGACTGATTGCCATGGTCCTTTTTATATTTAGCTCATTCAAGCCACCAGGTCTGAAATGAATTTTCAGTGGTTGCGTTGGTTTAGGCTGTCAATGTCTGGCTTGGATGTTGGTTGATGGTGGTCTCTGTTACATCTGCATTACCATATACCTCAGCTCGCTGTTCTGTGCCATATGGAACAATAAAAACTTCTCACCTGTAAGACTCGATGGGATTTTTTTATACTGAAGGCATCTCTGTATATATTTTGCTGGGTTCTGCCCCGGCATGCTAGTTTATTGTGACAGATTTTGTTTTCTCACCACATCAGCTCTCTGCAAGGTACCAACAGCATCCTTAGCAATTTCTTGTATATGCGCCATTGCAGTGTCATATTTGGGTGTCTGAAACACTGCAGGCACTGCCTTCTGGGTCCTGCTCACATTCTGTCTCTGCTGCCCTCTCGTGATGCCTTTGGGATATGCTGGGCTTTGGGAAAGTCCTTGATCGCCAAGCTTACCGTCAACTCTGAAAGAGTTCAGCACCAACACCACCATTGCTGAAAGCTCTTTTTATTATCAACGACCTTTACAATTCCAGAATTTTACAAAACTCCACATTCAGTTATTCCTTGTGATCGCATGTCTTTCCCTGCCCACACGAGGCATGTAGAGCCCTTCCGAAGGGCTCATCCTGGACCACCACTTCTAGAAGTCGTGTCCCAGCTGCTCCTGATTCCAGACAGTTCCTCATCTGCACACAGACAGATTGCTCTTTTTTTTTTTCCCAGTAGAAATTAAGTAGCTAAATTCTGTTAGTGATTCAGCTTTTTCGACTACATTTTTTTCGAGATAAGCAGGTCTCTGTAATTGCCGTGAGCTGCACCTCCCTGCTCTTCTCTGTTGTGGCCTGCAGTGCTGCACTTGGCTTTCCCACACCTCTTCTGCAGTCACTGCATCTGCGATCCAACTTCCTTCCATCCCTGGGTCACGTGCGGCTGCTCTAGGTCATTACGAAACATTTGAGTTCTGCTCTTACCAGGGCCTGAGGAACTAATTGCTATTGCCATGAAAAGACCTGCTTTCTGAGACATGTTGCTCAGTGAACAGCTATGCGAGGCACACCAGCTGTCTGTCATCATGCGGCTTGGAAAAGATCCGAATTAAGTCCCAGGCAAAGTGTAAGAGGTTGGCCAAGGAGATGGCGAAATCTCCGTGCTTGGAGACTTTAAAAGCTGAGTCGGACACAGCCCTGAGCAACTTGGCAAAAGTTTGAAGCTGTTCTGCAGAGTGGAAGGTTGGACTGGAGACCTGAAGGGCAAAGCTGGGGGCTGCAAAGGCCTTTTGGGACTGACAGTCATGGGGGGGAGCCCTGACACGAGAGATACATGAGGCTGGAGCATGGGCCACAGCTTGGAGAAGGTTTTCCAGGTGGCCGTCCGCGAGGCCTGGGCTCCCAGGCACCTTCCTCACAGAGTGCTGAGCTGGGGAAATCCCGGGCAGGCTTACTCAGACTTTCCTCAGGATGCCTAAATTAGGGCAGCTGAACCCCAGCCTCAGGGATTAGGTGATAAAGCAACCCAGGAAATTCAGTAAGCTCAAAATACCATCCACTGAAAATCCTGGACTCTGCATTTCCAGTAAGGAGCCATGAGTGGCTCTTTGCAATAAGTCCCATGTCTGGACAAGGAGCAAAAGCAGGTCCTGAGCCAGATTTCTTTATTCCTAACTCAGGCAGCCTTCTCATGCCTGGGTGGCAGCAGCCCCACTCCAAGCTGCACCTCGCTATGTAGCCCACAGACACCATCACATTCACTCTGTTCAAAAAAAACCTACAAACATACTGCCTTGGACCGGTGGCCAGCCCCATATTTCATGCACACAACCACAAAGCACTGCTGAACTCCCAGTAACCCCCTGATAAACATAGAAAGGGTGGAAGCGTTTGTTAGAAGGGACCACTGGTGATCTCTAGTTCAGCCGCCTCCTTGACCAACCCTCTTTCCCAGCGTGTCCCATGGTTTCCTTTAGGAGCCTCCCAGCTTTTTCCCCAAAAAGGTGTCTTAGGCTGGTGCTGGGGCTCATGTTGTGTCCCCTTGCCGTGCCTGACCCAGGTCCATGAACCCTCTCCCCATGCTGGGCACCAGCGTGTCGGTGTCTGGGTCCTGCTGTGGCTCTGACCCCACTATTCTTGCTGGTTGGACAGTTTTATTTCCCCAGGATAGTCAGCACTTTCCAGCACGCGGCAGGGTGGGAAAACTTAATTTTAAAATCTCAGATGAAAGACGTTGTGAAAGTCTGATCTTAGCAGTTTTATTCTTACAGTGTTACAGAGGCAGAAAAGCGCGCAGGACCTTTGCACTCTCATCGCTTCCAGAGCTGAGCTACTTTCTTCTAATTTGTGAGAACTGACTCTAAATTACAACATGCAAATGCAGGCACTGAAAAAAGTTATGCAACACTGACAGGTTAGCACAGTACAAACCCGACCCAGGAGTGTCAATGTAATTCCTGCAGCCTTTTTGTATGCCTCTTGGAAACCCCGATCGCTAATCGCAGTCACAAACAAATCAGCAGTAAAAACTGCATGGCTCTTGCTGCAGCCCTGGGCTTTCTTCGATGCTTCTTCTGGCCACCGCTGGCCCCGTGTCACCATCCAGAGTCCTGGTGTCCCCTCAGAGGGGTGCGGGAGTTCACAGGCCACCTCTGCTGCTGACGGTGCTCCAGCAGCTGATGTCCAAGAGCAGGAGTAGGAGGGCAGCTTCTCACACACAGCTTAGTGCTCTGCACGGGAGAAACTGGTCAAGCATTGCCTGCAGAAGGCGTGCGGTTGTCTCCTTGCTGGTTGTGGCACATCTGCTGTGGTTTGCCTGAGAGGTTGGTGCCCATAAGCTGATGAGAAAATGATTGCCGGGGCCTCTGAAACAGCTTTGTCTTCTCTGGAGCTGTTCCCCGCAGCCCCGAGCTGCACAGCAGTCAGTGATGCTGGTGCACAGGGCGGCTGCTCTCTCAGGCTTTTCGCCCCAGCCAGTGTCTCTTGCTCAGGATGCTCAGTTAAGACCTGCATGAGGATGATGCCAGCAAAGAAGAGCAGCCACCGCTTGACTAAATCTTTCTCCTGACGTGGCAAATATTTTCTCACCTGGGCTGGGTACAGCACCTTCCTGGCTTTCCTGCTTCGCTTTGTTGGAAGGCCTGGAGGTCTCCCGACAGTTCGGACAGCAAACATCGTCCTGGGCAGGCTTTCTGAATTGGTTTTCAGCAGATCTGTGCTGGAGAAAATATTTTCTCCGGTGTAAGACAGCATGTCCTTAGCAGCCTGCCGGGGTAGCTGTGAAAGCTGGGAGAACTCTATGGAAATATCTCTTTGCTCAAAGATGGTTTTAGTTCAAAAAGCAGACCGATGAAATAATATTAAGAAATATTAGTAATAACGACAGCGCTTTTATTCAGCCTTGTTAAAGCAAAAAATGCAGAACCCCAGAGCTGAACTCTTGGAGTGATTTATGCGTCTTTCTGGGAAGCTCTTTGATTTCTCTCCCTACTCCTACCTGTGCTATAAATACTTGCTTTGATGAGTGAAGTTACGATGGGAGGAGCTCGGCTGACTCACAAACCGCTCTGGAATGTCTCTACCCTCAGCACCACGTATCTGCCCAGGGGTGCTTGATGCTAACAGGAGTGTAAGAGCACGCTCGAAATTTTCTCCTCCCCAATTCTCTTCTCCTTTATTACAGCTATCACAAAACTTCACCTCGAGACATTTCAGTGCTTTTGAGAGTGTATCCTTCATTAAAATTCACCTATTTATCTGCTATAAAGAACAGAACAGACAGGCACGTTCTCACCTTCCTCCCCTGCCTTCCCAACCCAGCTGCCAGAATCTCTGGCCTTGAGCTGGAGGGATGGAGTGGGAGACCCCAGTTTCTGTTCTGACCCTGCACAGTCTCAGCACTATGCCCCAGAAAATCAGCAACCTCAGCACTTGCTCTGGCAAGCTCAATCGCAGATATGCCCAGAAAAGGAAAACAACGCTCACGTTCAAATTCTTTGTGCCTAATGATGACTAAATAGAGCATGAAAGGGCTGAGTGCCCACAAATCTGCTGGAGAGTCCTTCAGCTCCCTGGGATTTTTCTAGTGAACTTAGAAGATTTAGCTGCAAAATTCACACATCTTTGTCAGTGTGGGGCACATCACACCTGCACCATGCAGGTAGGAATGAAAGATGGACTTCTGTAAAAAGGCCTTGAGCAACCAGCTCTGGATAGCTAATGTAAAATCAAATATAACTTGACCTCTCCTAAGTCATCCCAGGCAGTCTTTAGCCACCACAAAGAAGCAAAGGGCAAAAATTCAAATTTTAAAACTATTCTTTGACATCGCTTGCCCTTTGGACTCCCTAACATTGCTTGCTTTCTGCTTCTTGGAAGAATGAAATTACGTTGGATTTAAGTCACAAGGCATCAAACTGTGCTTTCAGAATTATAAATCACCATCATGTCACCTGCTGTCATGATGTGAAAACTCTCAGTCATCAGGCTTATTCCACTGGAAACTAAGTCTCGGGCAAAACCAAAACATAGCTACTAACACAGTGACTACAATACATGGAGTCCCATTTCTAGGTATGTACCAGCCAGCACCTCCAAGGTCATTAATTCTATGTGGCAACACTGCTTATGGCTTTTGCAATCATCCCTAATCCCCATTTAAACCAAGTGCTGGAGCCAGCAGCTCACCTCAGGACACCCGCTGCTGAAAAACACCTTCCTCAGGGCAGGCTCTTACGCTGCCCAGATGAGCACTTGAATCTGGGACACAGATGGGGCATAAAGACAGAACTTTGGTCGTCTTTGGTCATCTTTTTCCTTCCCCTACAAGGCAAAGTCCAGAGGGCTGGGAGACAAATTGCTGCTTCCAAAATGACCTAATGATTGTCAATTCCCAGCAAGGCAACTCCTAAAATGTAAGGAATTGGCTCAAGCAGCATCTTTAGCCAGCATCTCTCACGGAAGCTGGTCGGAGTGGGGTAAAATGGCTTGTCCCTGAACTCTGACGACTGAAGCTGTGCTCAGTGGCAGTGTCCTCGCTGCACTCCCTGCCCTGCATCCGCCTCCCATGACTGGTGCAATATTGCCGGGCAGCACCTAAATCACATAAGAGGCTTAGAAGCAGCACACAATAAGAAAATAATTCATGTGGATTGCTGCTGCTTTGCCCTGTGGCATCCGAGCCCTCGGACCCGCCCCGGTCCCAACACACCCATGAGGCAGACGGGGGATTAGTAACAAATCCTCCCACTCCCAGGCCATGGGTTTCAGGCTGTCTCGGCTCAGTTCAGAAGGGGAAGTGCCACAGGCAACTGCCCACACTGGACACCAAATACACCTGGATGTTGAGTGAACAGTGGCTGTTAAAGGCCAAACATAAAAAAATCAGTATTACATTCAGCTGTCCTCTCTATTTCAACCGGGGTCATATCCAAGGAGAGAGACGCGTCAATTTAGTTTCTCCCAGCTGTCCCATCACACGAGCTGTGTTCACCTCGGTGCAGTTAACAGGCAGCTCCCGGTGGACAGGAACGCAGCCTGGCCAGAAGCTGACTCCAGCTCTGGCACCAACAGCATCACTTTGTGTTAATCACATAGAGGTTTCTCAGTGAAGTTCCACATCTTGAGCCTCTCATGCACCTAATCCATCTCACCAGCACCTGGCTGTAGGGAGGCGAGTAATAACCCAACCTCAAAACGAGCCCCAGGAAGAGGGGTCTCTACCTGTAGGGACAAATCCCAAATCCTGTTCTTATTGGCAATCATCATTACCCATTAGCTTATTGTCATGTGAGTATTACACAGGGATATATTTATAACTCCCAGGTGAGCTTGTCCAAGCAGGTCACTGGATCCTCCTCAAGTGGGAAGAACTAAGATGAATCAGCACTGCAAGAAGCAGATCTTCTGCCCACCAGGTGCAAGGAAAGGAAAAACAATTTCTGTTGAGCTGGATCCAAAGAATTGGATTTCATCAGCCTCCTCTAAGCCAGAGACTTCAGTGTGTTTCACCAATGGATCACCAAAGCCAAAAACTGAGCCTTGGATGCATCAGGAATAGCATTCAGAGGTGGAGGTGCTGGATCTTTGGCATAAGGGTACGACATGAAAGACCTTGACATGGGTCATGGGAGTAACAGGACCAGAATGGAGTGGCTTTCACAGCTGAAGATGACAGAGCCCATAGCATGGGTGGAGCTGAGGACACTGGGTCGTATTAGGCCAAGGTGCTCTGCAACATTCGGTACCGTGTTCTGACCTCGAGACACCCAAGAATCGCAGTGCTGTTTGTGCTCAAGAAGTCTGCAGGGAGGGGCAGAAACGCTCATTACATCATCTGAAATAGTTGGAGCAAACCCAAGGCAGACAAACCCTTTTTCTCACTGGGGAGAGAAGCAACAACCTTGAAGCCAAGGACAAGCTTATGCTCAAAGCAAGAGCTCAGAACTGACTTTCCAAGGCCCCCGCAGGGCCAGAGAGGTGGCAGGACCTCGGCGAAAGCAAAGCAAGCCTGTGACTCAGAAACCTTGATCCCACAGGGCCAATATGTGAAGTCATCTTGGGAAGAACTGGGTGGTTTGCTGAGATATATCAGAAACAGCATGTGATAGTAATGACAACTCATGCCAGCTAACAGGGGTACATACCTCTTCGGTTGCAGCCTGGGAAAAACTACCGGGAAACTGAGAGCCATGTTGTGAAAATGTGGAGGGGAGGGCTGGGTGGGAATACAGCACCAGATTCCCTGTCATGCCTGCATCTCCTTTTGTACCTGCACACAGTTTTTGTGTTGGGTGGCTCAGAGAGTTTAAGAGACAGCCATAAGTTCTGGGAACATCTTTCTCCAAGATCTTGAAGATTTTTTTTTTTTTTTTNTACCACATGGGTCTGGTTTGAGTGAGAGCCTTTGGATGGTGCAGCACGTTATAGGAGCAGGAGAGGGGCAAAGGTATGGGTAGAAACAGAGGTTTTGACTGCAGTTAACGCTTTACCTTTTCTTTCACATATCACTTGCTGGCCACAAAGACGCACACACATCTCATGGGGGTCAGGTGCCAGGTTCTGGTGAAGGATGGGCTCCTTAGAATCATAGAATCTTCATGGTTGGAAAGGACCTTTGAGATCGAGTCCAACCATACACACACAAAAAAACGCCCTACAATCTCTGTCACTAGAGGACTGGTTCCTTTACACCCCGCTGGGGAAGCTGGAGCTGATGCCAAAAAGTTAACAAGAACAAAAGCCGTGGGGATCTGGTGAGGTGCCCCAGGCTGGAGCAGCGAGGCTGGGACCTGGGGATGGGGAGAACGTGATGGTCCCTCCAGGCACATCCCAGGGTAAAGCCCCAGCAGGGAGGTGCACCATTAGCAATAAAAGCCAAGTGCAGGGCAAGATGCACCCGCAAAGATGTCCTGTAGCTCAGGTCAGCAGAGTGATTGCTTCCACGGCTGTAGCAGCAAACTAAGCAGTGCCTGGCCCTACAACCGCTGCTGCTTAGCATGAGTTTGGCCTGCAGGAACTGACTCTGTCCTAGATGGAAGATCCTGGGTAAGGATGGCTGGGTATGATGGCAGAGTAGCTGGGGGTGGGATGTAGTGGTGGTAGCTTCCATCAGCAGCAGGCTGACAGCTGAAGCTCTTGCATCAGGGAGCACAGAGCTGCAGTAGGCTGGAATAACGTGAGGGCTGCATGGGCACCACACGGCCCCGGAGGTCTGACCCTACCGAGGGAGTCCACAGCAGGAGCCATGGCTCAGGGAAGGATTTCCAGGTAGCCTTTTCCCAGGCCCGGGTTCCCAAGCAGGCTCTTTCCAGGAGGCAGGGATGGGGAAATCCCAGGCAGACTTACTCAGACTTCCTCAAGATGCAGGAATTAGGGCAGCTGAATCCCAGCCCGAGGGATCGGTTGATAAAACAGCACAGGAAGTGCTGTGTCAGTAAACACAAAATAGCATCCACAGAAGATCCTGGGATGTGTGTATCCTGCATGGAGCCCTGAGTGGTTCTTTGCGGTGATCCCCACAGCTGGAGGAGGAGCAGGAGCTGATGCCGAGTCCCACGCTGCAGAGCTCCACTCCTGCACAGTGACACAGGGAGCCACTGACCAGATCCACATCTGTAACCGGAGAATATCCAACCATGCTGGGGACATCTGCCCCTTCTACAGGTGCTTCCTGGAGATGGCTACAAGTCCTTTGAGGTAGCTCTAGATATAGACCCTAAAATCATATTTAATAACTACTAAACTGAATTGATAAGGGAAAAGTGTCAAGGATAAAGAAAAAGGGGTTCTAGATTAGTTTAGTTATACTGTTAACTCTTCTGCGTACCCTAGTTTCAATGCTGGCTGACTCCCTTGTCCTTCTAACTCATCCCACCTGGGAAATCCATCCCTTTGGGGAGTTACTTGCTGATCTCACCACACTTCCCCAGCCTGGCAGTTTTCAGATGCAGGTGCCTGAAACTTTGCACCTAAATCCAGGTATTTTAGGAAGTGAAACAAACCCATTACAGAGGAGCAACGTTAAATTGGTGTGAGCTCTGTGAAGCCTAAACGCTGCAAGCAAGACCAGTTGTGTGCTGGGTGGGAAAACATTACAGCTGAACCCTTGTCAGGCACCAAGGGGTGACAGAAGACAGGCAAAGTGGGACCTTGTGAGACCACCAAGGCAAAGTCCTGTGGCTGTGGCTAAACCAACCTCCTCTGTCCCCAGGTTCAGTGGCAGCAATTCTGCAGCTGCTCTGATCAACCCGTTTCGGGGTTTCACTGCCGCAGCTGCAGCAATTTTCCTAAAGTTTAACCTAAATCTCACTCTCTGGAGCCAACTCCCCACCCTGCCCAAGGAGGACCAGGCGAACCAAGCACCCCTCTCTCCTTTCTGCCAGCCTTTTGCATATTTGAAACCTCTTATCCTGCTTCACCTGAAACTTTCCCCAGGCTGCACAAGCACCCCCTCACTCGCTTCCCTCCAGGAGATCACTTTTGCGGGTGAGACGGCTGATGCCGCGCAGTGCCGGGGGCTCCCTCCCCAGGAGGGTGCCCAAATAAGGCCAGAGTGCTCCAGCGATCTGCCGCGCGTGGCCCCGCATTACTTCATCCCTTGTATATGCAACACACCTATTTATACATTTTGATGGGATGTTTGCCTTTCTCGCAACCCCGTGGTGTTATTCTCCGTGCGAAGCGTGAGAGCTGCGATCCCCCCCAGGCTTGTTTTCCTTCCAGCCCTTTGCCCTCCCCATCCTGGAATGCGCATTTGCTCACTCCCACCCTCCTCTGCAGCACCTTCTTCCAGACCTTTCCTCCAATTTATGCTTTTCATCCCAAGTCTGTATTCTGCAATGCTTGCATGCCTCCCAGCTCCCCGTCCCCTCCAAACTCAATGGGCAGGTAAGCTCCCACCTCTGTCCTCCCCACCGTTTGCGGAATATTGAATTTCTGCAGCTCTGGAAAACTCCTTCCAGTTTATTCCAGTAACCATTAACAGTTCTTCCTGGAACATCCTGCCAGAGGAGGAAATTAGACTCTATGGTCACAACTTAACTTGGAAAATGTTGAAGTGCTTGTCCTCCCTCCACCTTTCAGAGGCTCACATCGTCTCCACGTGGTCTGAAAAGCCATTGTAGGCAGTTCTCTCTGCACCCTCAGACGAATTGCATCATTCACAGATATTGGGAAACCTCTAACTTACCTGAGCTCTCCTTGCTCTTTTCTCCCCTACTGCAGCCCATGATCTTCCCCTGCTGTCGGTGATGTTAAAATTTGCTTTCCTTGTTGCAGCTCATCTGTTTAGTGGAGACCACAGGAACAACGCAGCAACAAAGCACTTAACCTTCTAGGGATCTGTCGTGGTTTGGGCTGGACTGGCCACTAAACCAAATGACAGACGCTCTCTTTTACTCCTCTCCCCTTTAGAGAAGGGGGAGCATCCCCCTTCAGAGGAAAGAAAACGAGAGAGAGACCTGTGAGTTGAAAAGAAACTAAACTACTTTAATAAAAATATTAATAAGAAAACTACAACAAGAAAATATAATCATATCAAAAAAGAAAATAATGAAATATATACAATATATACAACCTGTATCGAGTTCCTGGGATGATGATCACATCAGCAGCACCACTGGGAAAGTCCCAGACTGGACTCAGCAATGGACGGGAGCTGAACTCAGGAACTGGATTCAGGAACACACAATTCAGGATCAAAGACAGAGAAACAGACAGAGTCCTCCTTGAACACTGGCCATTGAAGGCAGAAGCTGAGCCCTTTGATCCCTCAGCTTTTATACTGAGCATGGTGCCCATGGAATGGAATACCCCGTTGGTCAGTTTTGGGTCACCTGCCCTGTCCACTCCTCCCTGCCAGTGCGATTCCTTCACACTTTTCCACTTCCGACTCTCCACTGGGGCATATATGAAGTTAATGCCCTGGGCTGTTATAGCAATAAGTATAAGCAGGAGCCTCTCTGCATTCCGTCCCTTGGTATTCACTATAAACATCAGGCGTTATCTCTGCTAGAAGCAGCTACTGTCTGAAAAATACACCACTAATTTCACAGAGTTAGAATAGGCTTAACTGAAAAGTCAAATTACTAACAAGAAAATTGGTTCTGTTTTACCTCAAACCAGGACAGGATCATCAGTAACTTTCTCTCACCCTGTGTGTAAGGGCATATCATCAGCGTACACGGTTTGGGTCACCCTTGCACCCCCTGTAAGTGATACCCCAATTTGCATCTATCTGCAAACACTGTTCAGGTGCCCCACGCTGATGTCACGCATCTTCTGCTGGTCTTGGCAGAGCCATCATGGCCAGAGGCACCAGCCAACGAGGCCAAGGTCCCGCTGGGGAGACACGCTGCAGCAGGAGCAGCCCCTGCAGCAATCGGGGACCGGGCAGGCCCAGCAGGGCTGGCACCCTGCTGTTGTCTGTAACAGAGCAGCTCTGGTCCAACGCTGTGCCATCACTAGAGACATCTTCCCACGGCGAAAAAAAATCCCAGGGAGGACTCAGCCTTGCAGCCAGGCTGACCATATCAGCCAGCATCCACCTCCGGAGGCAGCTTTAGACAGGCTCGCTTTGATTAATGGGGGCAGCTTGGATTAGCTCCTTTTTAGGAACATTTAAACACAAATCTCTTTTCCTGTAGGCAGCTGAAGTTAGCCAGAGCTCACGCAGAATGTGTGCGTGCACCTGCCTTCCTCTGGCTGGAGCTGGGCTATGTCCATGGAGAAACACCAGGTAAATCCTGTTCATACTCCCACAGCCCCGGAGCGTGTGGAGGAGGCAGCCACATCCCTGATGCAGGAGCACGCCGAGAACCCCGGCCACAGTGCTCCTGCCTGCAGTGCTCCAAGCCCACCAGCTTGGGGAAAGCAGGTCATTATCACTATCTGTATAAAAGAAAGACATCCCAACTCAAGTGTAGCAGCAAATTGAGGGTCAACCAGTCTCCAGGTTTCAGCCCTTTCTCAGGAACAACTAAGGATCCTCCTGCAACTGGAAGATGGAGAGCCTGGCTGGGAGGTTGTCCATGATGATGGTCCTACAGGTGACCAGGGCTGCCGGTACCAAACAGAGCAGGGACACTGCCCCAGTGGCTGACTGCAAAGTGATAAAGCCCTGCAGCTGAGCAGGGACTTGGACAACACTCACAGGTACCGGAGAAGCCATCAAAAGAATTGTGTGCATCAGTGCTGATCCCAGCAGGGAGGAATTTGCTATTTCCATATCTTGGGAGCCTGTGCTTTGTCCAGGCATTAGGATTCCCGCACACGGCATCTGACCGGAGCAGCCACAGGCACGACCCCCCAGTGCCACCCACTGCCAGTTGATGTGGTAGGAACAAGCATGTGCCTGGTGTTCCCTGGGGCTAGGTGGGAGGGAGCAGCTTCAACACACATGTGGGCACAAGGTACCGTGGTGGGTTATCTGTCAGGTACCATGCACAGCTCAGGGCAGGCATCTCCAACACTAGCATGGAAAAGAGATGACATTGGGATGGACCACGGGCCAGGTAGCCAGGGGTGGGTCTGCAGCAGCATGCTGGAGTGCACACCCACCCCAGGGTACACCACGGGTGACACCTTTGCCAGACAGGTTGCTGACATGCTGCATCACCCCAGGACGCTCCCTTCCCCAGGCAGCCCCAGCAGTTTGTCCTGCAACCCAAAACAAAGATGCTTTGGCAAGGAAGGGCGTGCAGCTGTTGGGAACCACATGTCCCCCAGCTCAGGGGGCTCTTCTGGGTGTCATGGAGGAGCCCTGCCAACATGGGGCATGCCCTGGACACAGCTGGTGCCAAAGGGAGGGATGTCACATTCCACTCTAAGTTTAGGCATCCGTGGGGAAAATGCAATTGGTGCCTTGGCCACAGGGTCCCCTTCAGTGTTCCCCACCAGCTGCACACTTGGCCTAATGGACTTTCCTGTCCCCCCACACCAAGGTGCCCCCATATCAGGGGACAGCAAGAGCAGGGCTGCTCCCTCAGGGAGGGGGGAGCAAGTGGAACCCCAGGTCCAGCAGAGCACATCCCACAGTACCTGTGTGGAAGATCAGGGCAAGTCGGAGACAGTGGCCAGGTCCAACCAAGAGACTAAAGCAACCCAGAAGTCCAGATCCAGCAACACCACAGTGATGAGATGGGTCCAATGTGAAGCCAGGAAGAGAAGCCACAGATTAGGGCCAGCAATGGCCAGGCAGGTCCATGGTGATGGGGCAAGATGAAAAGTCAGGATGCAGGCTGAGGTCTTGGATCAGCAGAGCCCATACTCCAGGCACAGGTGGAGCTGAACTTGATACCAGCATCCCCCCAGCACAGCTCCCACAGGGACTGATGGTTCCAGGTGAGCTTAAATAGGGTTCCTGAGCATGCAGGGTGTGAGGAGCTGTCAGGTGAGGCTGACATGGGGGAGACTAAATTACTGCCTTCAGAGCTGTCACAAACTGGTCCATCTTCTGTATTGGGAGGTGCTCTGTCAGGGTCTGACAGCATGTGATGGGAATGCAGCTTGTGTCCTGGGGCCCTCTGACCTGAGCCTGGCCCCGGGAAAGCCTTCAGCACAGACCAGGCCAATGCGGTCACAGTTTCCATCCTGTGCAAGACGTGCACTATTTCATATTTACTTTAAACCTCTTTTATCATTGCCATGATCTCATGGGCAGTAACGGTGGCTGTTCCCACATCCTCACTCCGCACCGATTTGGACTCACTCTGCGCTTTCCCCAGGGTAAATGCAAAAAGGAAATTTGGCCCAAACACCGCTCTGGCTTTGGGATGCAGTTGCAGGGTGCAGAGTACCTGCTGGTCTCCCCATGAGCCCCCGCCAGCCTGTGATGAGGAAAGGTTATCCCAGTGGTGCTTTAATTACTGAACAAGCTGTGCTTTGCTCGAGGCCAAATGCAGTGCTCTCTATAAATCACTGCTCCAGGCACACCAGGAAGATACCTGACTCAGAAAGAGCTCTTGCCAGCTGAGGAAGCCTTCCCGGTGCCACCTACAGCCACATCCATAGCAGATCTATGTGGCAGCTCCTGCACGTCAGGCAGCCCCCATTCAGCTGGGGCATCCAGAGGAGCTGGATGAAGGCACAGGACAAACGTGCAGCCACAGCAATTCTTTTTATCCCTAGCAGTATCTCCTACAAAGCCGTATTTCTAGATCTTTTGATTACAAAGAAGCTATTAAGAGTAAAGAAGGGCTGAAGAGATCCTTTATAGATAGATGAGGCTATGGACAACACAGCACGGTACCCTCTGCAGTCCCCCTACTCCGTCAGGTGTTGTACCAAGGTGCATTAGGAAGCAAGAGGTGGCAGGACAGTGACCCATCCTGGTGACTTGGACCAGTGGGACCCAGCACTACTGGAAGAAAATGAGCCCTTCAGCAGGCAAAGGGAGCCACCAGCGCAGGGGAGGCGTGTGGGATGCTCTGAAAGCGAGGGGGTCCGGGCTGTCTACCGATCCTTCAGTTCACAGCTTAGCTGTGCAGCAGAAGAGCAGGATGAGCAGTCCACGTGCCCCAGCCCGGTGGGTTCTCTCCATCCTTCAGTTTCAATCTCATCCCTCCAGCTCAACCAACATTTTCCCTGGAAAATGGAATTGGATGAAGAAATCCACATCAGGCTAAGGAGGAAAAAAGTCTATGGTGAAAGCACTTTACCACACACCTGGCTTCTCAGCCATACCCGTCAAGTAAAAGCTCCCCAGGAGAGCCTTGGGTCCCAAGGCAAGAACATCCAAGCATCCACGAGACAGAGTGGGACCAAGGACAAGCCACTGTGCTCTCTTGCTTTGGTCCCCAAATTCCAGGCTCAGATGTGCTGCAGGACAAGTTTACTTCACTAGCCGGGCTCATCAAACCGGCTTCTCAGGAGGCATCCTATGGTATGGGCTTGGCCAGGTGTGTGTGGGAGCAGCTACGGTGATGAGCAATTCCTCAGAGAGGTTGTCCTGGATCTCAGGCAGCATGAGAGTGCTCCTGTGCAGAGCAGAGGTGGAGAACCTCAGAGGTGCTGGCACAGCCATTATGGGAGAACAAGAGGTTTAAGTCTTCTTAGCTGTTCCTTTCCCTTAGACCAGCTTCCTCTGCATCCAGCATTGAGAAATGAGCCATCAGTCTCCTGGTGCTTGGTGCTGCGGATCACCCACGTGCCAGCTCCACTGCCTGGAAAGCACCTGGAAGGGCTGGTGGCTTTGCAAAGGATCTCAGGGCAGCCTGGGGACTGGCGACAGTATGGACAGACCTGGGATTCTGGGGGAGGCTGGGGTCGGGGACAACCTGAAGAGCCATTTGAGCTGGGATTCAAGTGCTGGGGCAAGTTGGGACTGGGGAAAACCTCGCCAGACATCCTTATCTTCTGGCAGGAAAAATCCTCTCCATGGCCTGGAGTTTCCTGTGCTTTCTTATGGAGGCCTCCAGAGGTACAAGCTGCCATGCGGGCTGGGAGCGTGTGAGGGACTGGCCGGATTGTCCTCTCCAGCACTGGCCAAGGGAGGAAGTGGTCTCCTTGCAGTGGAAAGCTGAGCCGCACTTCTTAGCGCTGAGAGGAGCTTTGTGGGAGGCAAAGACCTTGGCAGATCTTCACGGTGCACAGGGACATGTGCACCCCGTGCCTTTGGCAAAATACAGCTTTGGTTTGGGAGGGAGTTGGTGTGCAGAAGTGAGGTGAGATGGAGGGGAAGGTGAGACAGAGGTTTAGACTGGATATTAGGAAAAATGTTTACACTGAAAGGGTTATTAAGCATTGGAACAGGCTGGCCAGGGAAGTGATTGAGGCACCATCCCTGGAGGTGTTTAACAGATGGGTAGACATAGTGCTTAGAGATATGGTTCGGTGATGGTTTTTGTCAGAGTTAGGTTGATGGTTCAACTAGATGATCTGAAAGGTCCCTTCCAATCTAGCAATTCTATGATTCTATGATTCTATACCCCCAGTCTCCCTGATCAGAGGCATGAGGGGCCCTGGGCTGCTGAGCCTAAGTGTGCTGAGCTGCTCAGGGTAAGCCCGGAGCCACCCAGCGTCCAGCTGCTGGGGGGTACAAGGGCATGGGCTGGTGCCTCAGCAAAGCTCAGGCAGCTCACCTGGGGCAGGGCTGGGACTCCTGGTTTAGGGTCAGTGAATCTTAGAGGGGTGAAAACAAGCCGCGCAGATGCTCAGTTCCACTCGAAGTCACCCTCCCCTCTCGCAGGGGGTGATGGTTGCAGAAGCACCCAGGGGCCTCTGGCACGACTAAACACCCTGTAGGTGGACCACAAGTGTGGACAGTCAAAACCAAGCCAAACTAAAACAACTCAGGGATCCCCACAGTACCTACAGCCCCTTGGAAGCCTGAAATCCCTCCCTTGTGAAGGCAGCACTGCCATCAGCGCTGCTCCCTGTCCCGACGCCACAACAAAGGCCATCTGCAATCCAACGCCCATGGGTGCCTGCTCCAGCAGCACCCCTGCAGCCCAGCACTATAGATACTGATGGCAGTTTCAGCTCCCAAAGCCAGGCGGTGTGGGTGACGCTTACCTCTCCTGTCATACTTTTGGGCTTTGAGCTCCTCTCCCAGAAACAAGAGCCCTTGGTAGAAGAAACCAGAAAGAACCTCTGTCCCTCTCGCAGCTGGAAGGGGAAGGGAATCCTGATGCCTGAGTTGTTTCTGTTTCTTATCCAGAATAAGGGTGCTGAGGCACTGGCCCAGGTTGCCCAGAGAGGTGGTGGAGGCCCCATCCCTGGAGACATTCAAGGCCAGGGTTGATGAGGCTCTGAGCAACCTGGTCTAGTTCAAGATGTCCCTGCTGACTGCAGGGGGGTTGGACTAGATGGCCTTTAGAGGTCCCTTCCAACCCAACACATTCTATGGTTCTATAATATTAACTGTCCTGTTAATAGTAGTAAAGTCACACTAAGCTATGGAAACCAGCTCACACACATCGCTCTTGGTGGACCCTTGCATCTAGAAGGCGGCTTCGTTTTGTCCAGAGTCCTTCCCCTAAGTCATGCAAGTTTCCCGCTCCCTGCCCAGCTGCCCTCACGGGCTATTCTGCAGGAGAAAAACGCTCCTCCGGTGGATAATTTCAAGAGGAGAAACCACGGACAGGCTTTCCAGCCCAGCATCACCTCAGCCAAGGACACATTTCCCCGATCTCCAGCCTAGACCCCCTGTGCAGCTCTGGGGGATGCAGGACCTGTGTGGCACACAGCTTTTGGCACTGCTGTGCTGTGGGGGGTTTGGGTTTACCACAAGCACGCCGAGGAGCCGCACACACGCGCTGCACCAAGGTGGGCTGCAAAACACAGGTAGCAAAGCTGTAGTCCTTGCTCCCAATCCGAGTCACCAGGAAGACAAGCACAGCAATGCAGCTACACAGTCCAAAAGAGAAATTTTGGAAGAAACCCGCATTTCAGTCAGATAAAGGAAATGTACTTTGAATTATTTTATTCAGGATAGTTTGGATTTATTCCTGACAATAGCTCTGGAAGCAGGAGTTTGTGACGGAAGACTTTGGAGACCAACAATTGCAAAGAGGCAAATCAAACAACCGGTGCAAACATCCACAGGATTACGTACATGATAATTCACAGCAACTTGTAGAAGGGGATTTAGGCACAAAACCAAAACCTGAAAGAGCAATGTCGTAAATATCTGCTCAGTTTGCCTGCTCAAAACAAGGATGTGTGCTTTTCCTGAGGTCCTTCCAGGCAGCATGTTCTCCCCAGGGTCTCACCGGCAAAGAACCTCTTCTTGGCCTCGCAGGACTGGGAACAAGCCCAGGATTCCCATTGCTCTCGGCCCAGACAGCCCAGACTGTCTTTTCCAGTGTGTGTTGCTTAATATATGTCAGTTGCTATTTCGGGATTTCTAGATAATGAGCGTGGTGAAGCGTACCCAGAAGCAAAAAGCAGAAGAGCTCTCAGGACAAGTTGCCACCATCAGACCTGAAACAATCCGGTGGTTATTTCTGCACCGACTGGCACAGCCGAGAGTCTTCCAGACGAGCCCAAACAGACTTGCAGGGCAGAAATCTCGCTGGAGGTGCCAAAGGTGAGCTCAGGTATGAGCTCAGAAGAGCAGCAGCTCAGGAACGGGTCCAAAAAGCAGTCTCCGGAGCACGTGGCCATGTAGGAGGTGGAGAGAGCAGAGCTCTGACTGCCCACGCAGCTGGGAGATGAGGAGACACAAATTCCTTCAGTTGTCCCAGGTGTCCAGCATGGCCTCTGCTCTGCACATCACCAGCCAGGACCAAGAAAAGCAAAGAGCTGAAGACTGTGAGCCTGGAGGAGGTGTGAGCCACGACGACGTGTACTGCAGGGGCAGTAACCCAGTTACTATTTCCTCCTCCTCTTTATATCCAGCAGCTTCTGTTCTCATCTCACAACTCCTTAATGACAAGGTATCCCAAATGAGCACATGAGGAACAAAGCATCTCACAATTTATGAAAGGTCGCTTGGGCTTTGTTGCCCATGCCCTTTTCACAGAACATTAGGAACAAGTGAAGCACCTGGAGGAGAACAGAGACCATGTTACAGAGGAGCCCGGGCTGCCGTCCCTCTACCTCAACCAGGACAGAGTCAGTGCAGGCCTGAGAAAGGACATCTTGACCACAGGCTGCTGTAACCTACTCCTCCATAAGCCCAGAACTGTGCAAATCCTGAGAGCAGGACTTGGTCGCTTCAGTAAATCACTACAGCAGGTTGACTTTGGCCACAACCTGCTTGCAGCCCATCCTGGAGTACTGTTTGTCCCCTGTAGTGTAGTAACCCATCTGACTCGCTAAATTTTCAATATGCTTCTGGTCGGGATACAGCCCTTCCCTCCTCATCTCCTCTAGGAAACAGTTTATAACGTGACTCTTCTCCAGAAGAACAAATGGGATGATGTCCGCAGACTTCCAGAGAGGGTGGGCATCGATCAGTACAGGCTGGACGATGCTCAGCAGCTCTTCAACTCCCCTTTGCTGATGCAGAAGCTCAGCAGATGCATTCTGGATGACAAACTTTGTTATTTCACCACCTCCTATGTTGCTTATTAAAATGTAGATGGCATTGAGGAACTCGTTAGTTTGATTGGGTTCAAAGAATCGGCTGAGAGTATCCAGCAGGACTGGAGACATGAGTTCAACCTCATCTAGAATAAACAACGGTATCTTCTCTTCTATTTCGGCTCTTGTAACCATGTCAGAAATTTTCTTAGACAAATCTATTTCGCAAGTGAGAGGAGCCACCCTGTTGGGGCAGTGATGCATAACAAAGTACTGAAGCACAAAGTCATTGTCCATGACGGAACGAAAATGTTTGGCCAGCAGCCAGCCAACATGACTCTTCCCAACCCCTGTCGGGCCATTTAAAGAGATTACTAGAGGCTTGTTGTGTATGTGGGTAGCCAGATAGTCTTTCAGTAATTCCATAATACTTTCCACAGCAACCTTCTGCCCAAATACTTCCCGGTGCATTGTTTTCTCCAAACCATCTAGGTCGTATTTTTGGAGGTTATCATCCAGGTTCTCTATTGCATTGAGAATCTGGAAGAAGATAATGGCGATGAGCAAGAGGAGGCAGCGTTTTGCCTTGCTTTTCTCCTCCGTTGGAAGGTATCTTTTTGTTTTATCTGGATACAAGACTATTCTAGATTTCCTTCGATTCTTTTTCCGCCTGCATTTTTTCATAGCATACTGTTCTACAGACGTGTCAAAGGTGAAGTACTGGGAAGTTTTGAAGCTGCTCTGATTAAGGAAGGACATGGAAGGGCCATACAGGCTAGTTCGGGTCAGGGAAAGCTGCCTTTGAAGCAGCCTCGCGTGGGCAAGCTCTGGGGATTTTTCTCGAGGGAGCTCTAAATGCAGACGGCTTTTCTTTTGCACCCGGTATCGTCGTCGCAGGCGGATGATCGCCCGCAAGGGAAAAGAAATGGAAGACATTTTCTTTGAAGCAGCAGGGATTTCAGTGTCCGGTACTTCTTCCCCATCACTCTCATAGCAAGATGCCTCTCCTTTCTCATCGCTCTCGGCACAGGGCTTCTCCCCTTCCCCATTGCTGTCGGTGACGGGCAGCTCTCCTTCCACACTGCTCTCAGCACAAGGTGCCTCTTCTTTTGTGTTGGTCTCAGCACAGGGCATCTCTCCTTCTGCATCGCTCTCAGCACAGGAAACCTCTCCTTCGGTATCGCTCTCCACACAGGGCATCTCTCCTCCCAGATCCTCCGGGGCAGAGGACACTTCTCCATCCACCTCAACACAGGGCAGCTCTCCATCCATCTCGCCTGGTTCTTGCAGCCCATTCACATCATCCTCTTTCTTAAAAAAAAAAAAGACAGTATAAAATCAACCTTTGTAAGACCAGGGAGTGACTGGTAACAGACAAATTAGGCACATATCCCACTTTCTAACAGGCAGAACAATTACCTGTAGCAATCACAATGGCAAGGTGGCAGAGAGAGATTTTCAGAGCTAAGCTAACTTTCTGGAAGACGCTCTGGACGTGCAAAACTACAGATGAATTCAGTATCAATAGACACAAATCGATGTACATCACAAAACCAACCCTACCTCCACATGCAGAAGGAAAGCTCGGAGCTGGCTGGAGCCAAAGCCGGGGGCTCTGCTACCTGCTGCCATGAGCAAGAGGCAGGACACCGGGCAGACAGACCCGTGGTTTGCACCAGAGCCACCCAGTCCTAGTTCCTTACATCTGCTAAATATGAGCAAGACACAAAACCACACCTCTGCCCCAGCGTACGCACACACGTACACACCCCCATTGGAAACAGTCACTCGTACACCCGCAGAGACCTTTCGGGGTGTGGAAGTGACCACGGCAGGAACTTGCTGTGGAAACCTCATGCCATGCAGGTTGTGGTTGCACGGCATCTCCCTTGCAGGGGGGGAGACTTTTCCTGGCTCTGCCAATGGGTACGCCAGGTCTGCCAGGGAGCACCAGCTCCGGCTGCTGCAGCAGGGAGAAGGGGTGAGGGCAGTGTCCAGGCAGTGGACACTTGGTGCGCAGCTGCCCAGGGGCTCAGGCAGGTTGCAGAGAACTGATGTGGTTGTGACCGAGCCTGGCAGCAGCACATGGCTCTGGGGAGAGGAGTGGGGCTGCCCCGTGGCACCCCGACCCTCCTACCCCCATGGTCCTCCCTGCCCTGTGTGCCCACACACTCAGACCCCTGGACCCACAGCAGCCACTGTGTCCTTCCCACTCAAGACCCCGGAGCCACCCAGGAGAGCGTGGGGACATGAGCATCCCTAGGGAAAACCGTCTGCATCGGGAATGCATGGACAAACCTTGGTTGGCGAGCAAGAAGGAAGAGGCAAGGACACGCTCCGGCAACGGGACGCAATGACAAGAGGCTCGGACCAGGCAGGGAAGCCCCCGGGAGAAAACAGCTCTCCAGGCCTGGATGCGGCCACACAGCGCAGGACCCCGCGCACATGCTGCAGTGCCAGGAACGACTCCGTCTCTGCCCGGCACGAAGTCAGTGGTGGCAGGAGCTGTGTCACAGTGGGAGGGCATTTCCCCACCGTCTCCAGACCACAGCAGCGCTGACGCAAGAGGACAGTTTGCCACGGTGACATTGCCAACCCCGAGAGCCGGAAGCCGGCACGGGCAGGGCAAGAAAAGCCGCTTTCATCAGCCACCCAGAAAAATCAACCCTCCGTCCTGCCAAAAGCACCGCGTCTCCAGGGAGGAAGGGGTCCCCGAAGGATTTGTTATTAACTCGCTTCAGCTCAGCAGGAAGTTACCAACCTGACGAATGTCACGCTCCAGCGAAGGTTTTAATTCCCCACAGTGGGGCTGACGCAGGTGGCCGCCCGCCGGCACACAGCGAGCCACAGGGCTGCGTGGGGAGTCGTGGGCGCTGGGACACACCTCCTCTCCCGGCTCCTCGGAGATGCCGGGACACGCCAAGCTGAGCCTTTACCCTGCTCCGGGGACAAGTTGGTTTCTGGACCGTGCCCCGGCTGCCGGCTGGTTGTGGGAACCAAGCCGGGGTGATCAGCTCCCCCCAGCGCTAATGGCTGGACGAGCTATTGCTGTGCAGCAATTAGCTCCGAGTGCTAATTGCTGACCCTGTGCTAGATTTGGCCATGCCCAGAGCAAAACCAGCCGGACGAGATTCCTACAAGCAAGCGTGGAGGCGGCAGCAGGCAGGAGAGCTGGGGGCCACCCATGCCACCGCTGGGGATGCCACGGGGAGCCCTGGGCTGTCCCCACGCCACCCTGGGGTCACACCCTTGCTTCTCTCCATCTTGCACCCTTTGCCTTGCTCACACAAGGTCCCCGACAGTTCACCTGCCCCCAAAGCCACTGGGGAGCAGCCCCTGTGGCGCAGAGCAGCACGCGCCGTGGTCCCCAGTGAGTGGGGACACCCCAGAGCTCAGCCTGGGGCCAGGACAACTCTCCGGGCTGTAACACACACCGACAAAAACATGGGGTGAAGCTTTCCCAGCCCCAAACCCACGCAGGTGTAGAGGGTGTTGCTTAAAAGCCAGGAAGGAGCTGTGGGAGTTTATGGGAAAAGGTTTAGGGAGCAGATGGATGATGGCAGGGGAAAAGGAGACACCCCAAACACTCCCCCGTGGAGGCTGCCGGCACACAGCACGGTGCCAACCCCCCCTGCCCATAGCTCTGGCTGGAGCATGAAGCAGTTCGGCGCCTCAAAACCAAAGCCAGCTCTCCTACCACCACCGTGTCCACATGGGGAGCCTGAGAAAGGGAAAGTGAAAGGGCAAGGACCGAGCACTCATTAGCCAGGAGATGCTCCCGACCCTCTTTCCCAAAAGCCGAGAGCCCAACCAGCACATCCATCCCACCGGCATGGGATGCCCAACCCTCCAGATGAGCCAAACGAGGTGGGTGGAGGGCCCAGATCCCATCCTGAACACAAAATCCATCCAGTCAGGCATACAATAATCCTATTAATAGCATGACTCAGTTCCTAGTACCTGCTCTTATTTACACAGGAGTTAAATGTGAGCAGCCCGCTTGCTCAATGTCGGATTGGGGCCGGAGCAGGCGGCTGTGCCAGCCCGGAGGCGCTGCCAGCCTGCAGAGATGTGCTTTCGGCAGCTTAATTAGAAGTTTGGTGAAAACAATAGGAAAAAGAACCCGACAATTAGGTCCGGGGCATCACCAGTGCTCATGTAAGCACCGTTAGTCACTGCTCTGCGCCCAGTCCGGCCACACCGTGGGAAGACACGCTCCTGAGAAACCTCCAGCTTTCTTCCTTTAGCTCTTTCCCAAACATTTGCATTCGTGTGTCACCCTGCTCCTGCCCAAACAAGGTTTCCACAACAGAGGAGCCTGCGTGGGCAGCCGGAGGCGGCCGGGCCGGGAGAGGAGTGGGATGGGGCAGCCTCCGGGCAGACAGGGTTTGCGGGCAGATAAGTGCCCGGTTTGCAGGAGACGTCGGCCTGACGCCAGCTGGAGAAGCGCGTCCCTGGTTAAAGCGCCGACCGCTGAGTCCCAAAAACAGCGTCGGAGGGAAGGGAGCTGCACCCCAAACTCGGGCTCCTTGGGTTAGCAAAGCTGCTGGGAAAAGGGACTGGCTGGAAAATCCCAAAGGCTGATCCTGCCGGCTGAAAGCCAACCCCTCTGTCCAAAACTGAGCGTTTCCAGGGGGAAAAGCAGAGCAAACCGGCCCCTTGCAGCAGGGGCATGGATCAAAGGGCATCAGTGGCCAGGAACGGAAATCCTGGATGGTGGCAGAGGTCAGGCACAGCTCCGGCACCCCGAGTTGCACTCCCCATGGGCAGCGCTTGGAAACAAGCCGAGAAACGTGGTTTGGTTCGGGGCTGGAGCTCGGGGTGCACAGACGTTCACCCTCCCCAAAAACACGGTGTGAGGGTGACAGCCAGGGCGATGCAAAACCCACCTGCACCACCCCAAAAGCCTCCTTGTCACCAAACCCTGCCAGCCCTGCTCCCAGCCCCATTTTTTTTGCTGAGCCCCAAAGCCCGAGAGCGAGGGGGAGGGTGGCAAGCGGAGGGGAAGAACCCAGAGCATCCGGAACTGGCAGGAACGGGAGGATCCCCGCAAAACCGGGTGGTTTTTTGGTGGAAAGGGGCCATTGGGGATGAGCAGACGGCAGTGGCGGGGATGGAGGTGTAAGTGTCCAAGGGGGGCCCCAGTGACCCCCGCGGGGTGGGAGTGGGATGGGGGAGCCGGACCGAGCGCAGTTACCCGCAGTGTCTCCCCCGGGGCCGGCCACCGGTGCTCCCCTTCGGCTGCCGAGCCCAGGCTCCAGCCTCGGACGGGCCAGCTGCTCCTCTGCCCCCCTGGCTCCCATCCGTATAAAAACCCGTCTGCGGAGAGGAAATGGCGAGGAGGAGTGGCCCGCGGCGGCACTGCCTTCTCCCCGCGCTGCGGGACGGCCGCCGACGGCCGGTTTTCTCTCCCCCCTCTCGCTCAGAGCCCTCTTGGGTGGCTGCCGTCACGGCGGCATCGTGCGAGGAATCACGAATGCCAGGCGGCCGCAGCGGGACAGGGATGGGGCAGCGGGATGAGCTCATCACACACACGGCCTCGAAAACCCCGAGTTTAGGGAAAACCTCCCCACCCTCTGGGGTGTAATTAGCCTGTCGCCGGTAAAGGGCAAAGCGGTGATGCTGCGAAGGGAGATTGTCGGGGCTGAGCCAGCGCTGGTGCGGCTCAGGGATGAGGATTCTCCCTAGCAGGGAAAACAGGGAGAGTGAAAATAGAGCAAACACGGGGAAAAAATACCGAGGATGGAAAAAACCAGCAAGTCCAGAGGAGTTGGTTTGTCTGTCCCTGGGCTCCTGCTCCGCTGACCCCGGCCACCCCAACCCCACTGAGGCTTTTGGCCCCATCGCAGCCCCGTGGCAGAGGGACGTGGGGACATGGGGACGGCCAGGCCAGGCTGCATGGCCGCTGCAGAACCGACCTCCGGAAGAACCGGTGTGGGCACCCCGAGCTCTCGCTGCACAAAATCTCCCCGGGGAAAACCGCTGCTTCCATCAGCTGTGTTAAGAGAAAGAAGGAGGAACCAGCGGGGTTTCTCCGTACCTGGCAGTGCCGAGGCTCATCGTGGCGGCTCCTCTGCACCTCCACCTGCAGCTCAGCTTTCCTTTAGCCCTTCCAAACCCACTCCGACACCCCCCCGCCTCTCACCTGCACTTGCACAACACGATCAAGGCTTTTCCCTGAAAAACAAGCCCTTTAGACAAAGGCGCAGCAGCTCCAAAGTGACCTCTTGCTGGCCAAACTCCTATTTTTGGATAAAACCCCGGCTGCAACCCGCTCCCTGCGAAAGCAGCTCCCCAGGACCAAAGAAAGGGGGAAATAAAACCCAGTTTGGGGTGATTTGGGGCACAACAGCGCAGATCCCAGCCTGGCTGCAATGTGCACAAAGGTCCCCGCATCCCGATGGGAGGGGGATGCTCTGAGCAGGGTCCCCCCAGCCTGGACCCGCAGAGTCTCCCTGACCCCATGCTGGGCAGCCGGACACACCTCTGCTGCTGCCGGGGGGGGCGGGANTTCGGGGGGGGGGGATTTGCCTAACAAATCCTTGCAAATGTGGGGATTTCTGTGTCACGAAGGTGCAGGACCTCAGTCGGAGGACTGGGAGCTGCTGGCGGGGTCGGGAAGACCAGCAGGGCTGACCTGGAGGAGGAGGTCCCCTCTGCAGGAGCTTGGGCAGGCATTGCGGGAGCAGCCATGAAAAGGGGTGTTTTGCTGGCTAATTCAGATTTTTGCATGGCTGAAAACCATTAAAAAAATAACTAATAAAGCAATGCCACCCAAAAACCCTAAAAGAAGCAATGAGAGGAGCCAGCAGCTCACAGCCACCACCCGGGGCTGTCAGCAAACCTCCACAGCCCAGAAAAAACCCTACCGCTAACTGGGAAGGAGCATGAGCCATCCCCAGCGCCCGGGGGGGGCCGGGGGGAGCACGGGGGGCAGGAAGCCTCTGAAACGCAGCGGGAAAGCAAGGGAGGGTGGAAGCAGGGCTCGAGGTGCACCTGCAATAGGGTTTCCAAAGCCCTCGCAAGCCGCAGGGACACAGAGATGCCGGGGGCCACAGCCAGAGCGGAGGGTGATGAGCTCCTGGTTATGGTGGGGATGTGGCACCAACCTGCGTGGGACCCCCCCGATGCTAGGGGAGCTCGATGGCATGTGGGGACGGGGACCCAAGTGGCCACCACCAGCCCCTGCCTGACCCGGGGCGGGGGGGCCAAGCACAGCTGTGGGGTGCCCGTGGGGGTGACAGGGTGATGCAGCGCTGGCATTTGCAGCTGCCATCACCGTGTCACCGCCAGCCAGGCACCAAAATCATCACCTCAGTCGGGGGTGGCTGCCAAAAAAATCCGGGGGGAGCACCTAGGGGGAGCAGGAGGATGGGGCAGAGGCATCGCTGGCACCAGGAGGTGTCCCACGCGGGGACATCCCTCCGGCAGGGCCCATGGGGCAGGTGGGGACATGGGGGACAGGGCCGTGGGGAACAGCCCTCTGCATGTTCCTGGCTGAAATACCACCTTGTGCTGCTGCTGCCCCTGACATGACC
>VWZL01006089.1:136976-153586 GCA_013396915.1 Stercorarius parasiticus
AGGGGCAGGAGGGGTGTGCACTGGGGGCAGCCCTCTCTCCCCCCAACCCCAGTCCCCCCAACTCACCTTGGGGGCCACCAGCCCTGTCCCCTGCGTCCCTGGCTGTGTCGAGGCCAGGGCCCCCCCGTCCGGGCCCCACGCGGGGAGGAAGCAGCGGCCGTGCCGGGATGGGTGAGGAGCGGCCGCGGGTGCCACGGCCCTTCCTGCAGAGCCACGAATGCAAATCCTGCGCAAACACGGCCTCTCCCGCGGCTCTGCCCTGCTGCGGGCCGCCTGGGGGGAAAACAGGGACACAAAAGCCCCCGGGATGGGGAGACAGCAACCACCGAGCCAAGACTTTGGTACCAGTCACTGAGCGGCACCCACTGGTTTGGGCACCCGCAAGGTGATGGCAGCCCCCGATTTTGGTACCCAGCAGAAAGCATGGCCGGGGGTCAGGGTGGCCACGTGGTCTAAAATACAACAATTTTAGATTTTTGCTCTATTTTTTGGCACATCGCCTCTTTAGCTGAAACACCTCCAGGGCTCATTAGCAGCAGCTGTAACCCGGACACATCCAAACACTCCTGGTCCCTCCACTCCCCCGGGAAGGCAGAATACAGCCAGTGAACCTCTGGGGTCCCCAATTCCACACCCCCTGGAACCCCCAGCGGGTCCCTCTGGGGGGGCTGCGGGAGCCGAGAGCCTGGAATGGATCCAGGGTGAACCCCAGCAGCGCTGGGATAGGGGGGTCCCATCCCCGCAGCGCCGGCCTCACCTGGAAAAACTCTACAAAAAGGAGGAAACCCATCAAAAAAGAAGGTAAAGAAGGCTGAGAATGTCACAGGCTTGGAACCGCCAGGAAAAAGTATGTAGAGGTCAGAAATACGCCCCGTGGATGCAAAGCCTGGAGTGGGCAGGGAGCAGGCAGGGAGCGGGCAGGGAGCCCTGAAACGGAAAGCGAGAGCTGCGATGGGGAAGGGGAACTGGCAGCGGGGTGGGGACACAGAAACCCCCGAGCAGCCCCGTGGGCCCTGGCCTCGGAGCGGCCCCTCCTGCCACCCCGGAAAGGGAAGAATAAAAGTACATGGTAAAATAATCTTTCCCAGGGTGGGCAGCGGGTTCCTCGGCGTGGGGCTGCCCAACAGGATCTGGTCCCGTGGGGGCATTTCCAGCCCCAGACATCCTTTTTCCGAGCATTTTTGCAGCGCTACCGACCGCCCCCGACTCCACAGCCGCTCAGCGACTGCTCAGGCCATCAGGTGGGTTTTCTTTTTCCTTTTCTATCACCCACCTTGTGTCGATCTGCCCGGAGTTTCTGCTCCAGCCCCTCGCTTCCCCGGGGTCCCCCCGCGCCGGCAGCCCTCCTGCATCCCAAACCCATCAGCAGGAAGCAGGAACAGCTCAGGGTAAAACCAGCGGCAGCTCCGCGACTCCCCGGGCAGGATACGGCCCTGGGGCTATGGAGCCGGACCCCGGGGCTGCTCTTCCCAATCTCGCTCTTAGCAAAAATTTCCAACCTTCGTAAGCAGCACTGCTTTAACACATCCTGAATAACCCAAACAGTTTATCTGTGGGCCAGGGAACGTCCCTTCTAGGGACACCGCATCCTGCTTGGGTTGTCGTGGCCCTTCTAAACAGTTTATAAATAGACCAAGGTAAATGAGGGCCATCGCTCTTTTTGAAGGAAAGCGAGGATTTTTATCTAATTTCTTTTTTTTTTTAAAGCCATTCAAGGAGCGCTGCTCCAAAGAACCGCTCCTAAACCCCAATTTCAATCCACTGCTGCTTTCTCCTCCAGCTGAGCTCCATCCCCACCTCGCCAAAACAATAAAAAAAGTGAAAAAAACAGAGAGAAATGGGTTTGGCAGCTTCACCCACTCACGTGCCGGCCTCAGCAGCGTCGCGGGGCCGATGGGAAGGCCGGGGTCGAGCCCCAAGGCACTGGCCGGGCCCAGGGCCAGCGTGGCAACGGGGGTGGGTGCCAGGGCCGGTGACAGGAGAGGGCAGGAAGCAGCGGCACGCATTGCTGCGCCCAGGAGACTTTGGGGTCACTCTGCTGTTCACATTGGAAAAAAAGTGGAAAACTGAGGGAAAAAATGGAAAATTTGGGAAATAATTTTGAAAAGATGGAGAGCGGCGAGAGCTTCTCCTGCAGCGGGTGGGACAGTCACCTACGCAGCGTCCTCCCGTCAGCATCCCCCGATGCCACAAATACTTACTCATTTCACAAGGGCTGATCAGATAAAATCATCGTAACGCTTTTCCGTGTAAATGAGCGTTCACCGAAAGGGTTTATAGCGTGCAACGAGGGCGTCTGTGAAACACCCCAGAGGAACTGAAGCCATTTCCAAGCACCTAAGGAGTAAAGAAATGGGATTTTACATGCATTTTCAAGCTATATATACTTTTTTTCTTTCTTTTCTGTAAAAGTGGAAGTGATTTGCAAAGGCGAGGGACCTGGGATGGGGCTTTGCCTTGGCCGGCAGATGCAGCTCTGGCCCAAAGCAACGCAGCTGCACGGCAAACAGCGCCGAAAAGAGCCCAAAGCCCTTTTTATTTTTTTCCAGCTGCTTCCGTTCAGGCTGAAAAAATTGCATTTCCAGCTTGTTTCGATTAATTTTAAGACTTTTACATTCCATAAAAGCTGAAGCACTCATTAAACCGGGGTTTTCGCTATTGTCACACTTTGAAATGACCACACCACAACTCTGCCGGTGGCTCTGGCTCGGATGCACCGGGACCTCCCGCGGGGAGAGAAGCGGCTCCAGGTCCCATCAACGGCGGCAGCGCTCACCTCCTGCCTCAGGATGGACACACTCATCACACCCCCCGGGCCCATCCCATGGGGGGAGCATTGGGGTGGCTGGGAACGATCCGGGCAGGGGAGATGCTCTTCCATCGCCCTTCCCTACCTGACCCCTGCAGCCCCGCCATGGCTGCGTCACGGGGAGGCCGGGAGCGCTGCCAGGGACAGGGTATGGCTGGGGCACGCTCACCGCCCCCCAGCACCCTGCCTCGGGGGGTGAGAAGCGCCGCAGGAGGAAAATATCCACCTGCACCCACATAGATAAATAAATGCGGTTTTTTGCATCTCTAAGTTTTTTGCATCTATCAGCAAAGCCAACCCAGCGGGGGCTCTGGAGTCACTGGCAGCCGTGTTCCTCGCCCCAGCAGCCGGCCCTGGCTCCATCGGTGGCCAGGGACAGCCCCAGCCGCCCGCCACCCCGCTGCAGCACTGCACAGCTGGATGTTTCTTTGATCTCACAAGATGAAAAAGCAACGTTTCGCCACCCTGTTGCAGCCGCAGCGCGCCCAGATGTTCCACGCTCAGCCCTGGCACGGGATGTGCTGCATCTCATCCCGGCCCCCACACCCTGCTGCTGCCCGCCTTTCCACACGCTTCCGTGTGCTCCAACAGCTTCCTTTCCTGAAAAAAAATAAAAGAAACCGAACTGAAATAAAACAAGAGCAGCTGTGAAGCACGGCCCTGGGTCTCTGCACCTGCAGCACAGGCAGGGAAGAGGTGTCCCCCAGGAGTGTCTTCACAACCTGCCCACGTCTTGCTCCCTCTCGCCCTCCCGCAGCAGGTGGGGTCTGGATAGAGCCCAGGCACTTGTGGGCTGCTGTGATTTATTGAGCGGTGGGCAAGCGTCTAAGAAAGAGCTCAGCAAGGGCACGAGGGGCTGAGCAGCCTTTGAGGGAAGGTGGAGAAGTCCCCAAGAGGCGTTTGCTGCGAGGGAGGTTCCTGTATCGGAGACTGGGGAGGGAAAACCCACCAGGACGTGCCGGAGGAGCCGCGAGCAGCAGCGGAGACCTCTGCCTGGGATTGCACCAGCTGCGGTTCAACAAGACTTTGTGCCCCGTGGCCTCGACACGTGCCCCACGTGTGGCTCCCAGGGATGTCCCCAGCCACATCCCACGCTGGGCACAGTGATGACCAGTGCCGTGTCCTGGCCACCCCACCCAACCTCAGATGACACCAGATCCAGTCAGGTCTCCTTACCAGGGCCTGGTGGGGCTCCTCGTGCATCTGGGCATGGATTTCCCTCCCCACCTGCTGCCACGTGGGATTAGCTGCTGTTCATCCTTCTTGGCTTTACCTGGAGTAACATCCACACGTTCGCAGACTGGGGTTCGGTTCGTTATAACAGAGCCCCTACAGCACAAGGAGCATTTACAGCTTCACAGCAGAACATCCCAACCACCTCCTATTGCCACAAGACCATGAGCCTGGAGTCAAGTGCCACGGGGAAACAAGATGACAAGCTCTCACCCACAGAGGAACCGCTGTGAACGTGCACAAGGGACAGAAAAGCGCCGTCCCCCACTGCCTGCGGCTGCACAAAGGATGCCCACAGTGTGGGACTTCCAGGCCTTTGTGCACTGAAAAACCAAGTTAAATGTTAAATGCAGCTTATTTTCTGCGTCCCACAAGTCTCTCCCGCACCCGGATGCCCAGCAGCGCAGCCAGGGTTACCAGCTGCTCCGGTGTTTTGAGTGTGGCCCTTTGGTACCTCAATTCCAGCTGCCATGGTGCCCACAGGCTGCGATAGATTTAGCAGAGGAGGGGAAAGACTCCTCGGGCTGTGGAAACTCATTCTTCGCTTTGCAGAAAGCAAATCTTCAGTAAGAGCCAGATTTCCCCAGCATATTCCTCCTGATGAGCAAAACCTACCCGGAAAGCAGGACTGAGGAACCCTGAATGCTGTTAAGTGGACGCAGAATCTGACCCTGAAACCCACTGCCCAATCTTGTACCCAGCTTGGCGGCATGATGTTTAACCAACGGAGCTCAGACATTACCCCATCCAACTGCCTCCTTGATCTCAGTGGTGCCAATAACTCTGAAGCTCACCAGACGAGGTACCCTCAGGGGCAGCCACCGTGGTGTTTGGAGATGTGTATTTGTGCCATAATAAAGCAATCCCACCAGCGCCGGGGTAATCCACTTACTTTTCCTCCAGGACTAAACAGCTTGCCCTGAAGAACTGCTACGTCTCATCCATCTAAAGCATTCTTCATCCCACAATAAAATTATTCCACAAATTTAAGAGTCCCAAACAAGGGTATGTGGACCCTGGAGTCTTCCTCCCACGTAAGCCAAAGGAGACAGCATGAACACTTGCTTTTGTGTAGGGTCTCGCCCATGGCAGCCAGCCACAAGACGTTGCTTTAGCCACACAAAGAGACCCAGACAGCAACTGGAGCCAACTGCCCCCTCCCAAGCCCTCCCAGGGCTACAGATGGAGACCCAGCGAAAGGAAGACGGTGCCCGGCAGACGGGGGAGTTTCCTGCCTGCCCTTTCAGCGTGGGAAGGCTGACACCAACAGCACTCGCCAAGTGGCAAGAAAAGAGCTGGTAGCATCTGAAAGAGGAGACTGCTGGTTTTTATTAACCAGTGAAGTAGGCCCAGACACTCACGTACGGGAGGAAAAGCACCATGGGGAGCAGGCTCAGTCCCAGAAGTTGTGGGGTGCACGGCCCCGGCTGCTGCTGAGCTGTCTCCCATGTGGAAAAGGACACCCATGTGGGTAAGAGGGCACGGCAAACCCCCAGAGCAGAGAAACTGCCCTGCGGGGTGCAGAGAGCTAGGCAGCACTCAGGAGCTGAGCACAGGCTCAGAGAAGTGACACAGGGGGAAAACAGGGACGCTCGTAGTCTAGTTGCAGTTCTTGGGCAGGCGATAGACACCTCCAGAGTAGATGAGTTGCTGGTCCCGGACCTTTTTCTGGAGGAAACCCTGCAGCTCTTGTATATCGATTTCTGTAACCACCGGGCCTGTCATCACGAACATCTTCAGCATGCTGTGGATCCTCTCCAAGGACAGGCTCTCGAGGTTGGTCAGCATGGCCTGGATGTACGTCCAGAACAGCTGCAGAGTGGGACATGAAGGAACAGTAAATCACACCGACATCTATACCATGAAGAAAAGGGGTGCTTTAGCAAGGATAGGATAAGGACTAGGATAGGATAAGAGCAGATGGCCTCAAGTTGTGCCAAGGGAGGTTTAGATTGGATATTAGGAAAAATTTTTACATTGAAAGGGTTGTCAAGCATTGGAACAGGCCGCCCAGGGAAGTGGTGGAATCATCATCCCTGAAGGTATTTAAAAGATGGGCAGACGTGGTGCTGAGGGACATGTTTCAGTGACGGGTTTTGTCAGAGTTAGGTTGATGGACTCGATGATCTGAAAGGTCCCTTCCAACCTAGGCAATTCTATGACTCTATGATTCTGCGATCCCATATGCCAAAAGCAGAGCAGGGCTGTGGCTGGCAGTAAGTTCTGCTCTCAGCCGTGAGGATGTGGTCTTTAAACAGGAGACACCCAAGAACAGCGTCAGGTGCTGGGACACAGCTAGAAAGCAGGATTTGACGTGCAGTACGTGCATGACCCTCAGTGGATAAACACCAGTATGACAACTGCGTGTTTCACAGCGGTACAGCACACACACCATGACACACGGGTAGGAAAAGCACTGGAAGCGTCCAGGAACCACAACACAGAGAAGGCAAAGATCCAGCTGTTAGTGCTGGGTAAAGCCTTCTTGGCAGTCTAAGTGCCAAAAAGCGCTGCTTGGGTGAATCCAAATAAATTATGACTGTTTTCAAACATGAAATCATGTCTCAGACTTTTTCTTTTTTAAACTGAAAAGACTTATTTAGAGACATTGCCTGTCTCAGCAGCCGGGCACTCTTCTGGAGGGAAAGCTGCAGTCCAGCACCTGCACCAGCGAGCATTGATCAACTGATACCAACTTCAAAAAACCTTCATGCTGGACTTAGCCATTTGCAGTGGAAAACACAAATCCAAAGTGCAAATTGAATCCATCATCTTAATCAGACTCCCCAAAACCAAAAGCACAGGATGTTTGCATTGTCCTGCCGGCTTCGCAAGCAGCTGAGACACAGGGATGGGTACCTGCAGCTCTTCCTCTTTCTGGTCAGCCTGCGACGCCATGGCAGAGTCCCCCTCCTCATCGCTGTCTATCAGAACGACCTTCTCCACCTGGTCCTTCTGCTCCTCCTCAATCACGGTGAAGGTGCCTTGGGGCTCTTCACGCAGGACACCCTGCTGCAGCCACAGAGTCATCTTACGCTTCAGCGACGTCACGGGCACCTTGAGCACTTCACTGAGCTCTGTCAGCGTCCACGTACCTGCAGACACCACGGATATCAGGGAAAAGCCCAGGACATCTGCCCACCTCCACTGCCAGGAGCAAGCAGCTGTGTGCGGCGACTGCCTAAAGCAGAGTGGGTGTTAAGCTGTGGCCCTGCTGGGTGCTNCCAAGCTCACCAGGCCCAGGTGGTACTTCCAGTTCAGGGTCCTCATGGCCTGGAAAAGGGAGAAGCAGTTTCTAACAGGAACCACAAAATGCTGCATTATTGCAAACACCCGTCTACCATCACGGCCTCTGCCACACACAAAAGATGCTCCCCTCGTGAGTCACCCAGCGCTGCCACCACCCAACCGTCCCCTATCCTCTCATGGGAAACATCCTCCTCGGCACAAGTTGTTGGTCAGCCCTTGCCCAAGATCAATGCCCCTCTCCTGCTCGAATGCCAGCCACTCGGCTCTCTGGTCGGGTAAGCACAGGCTGAAGAAACACTCGAAGACCAACTGGGCCACTCCAGATAAACTCTTACCAGAAAATAAATGCTCATCTGGGGCAGGATTTTCTCAGAAGAGATGGAATACTCTTCTGATACTGACGTGAAAAGAGCACTGCTTGCTTTGAAGGCTGAGGATGCTCAAAGAGGCTGCTCCCTCCTTGCATCCCCTCCTGCATCCTCTCCTAACTTATTTTTTGCAGGCAGAGAAATCAGGTGGCATCAACATCTGGCATATAGCTATAGCAGGAGAAGAAACAGGACCTAGAGCTGTGAGGTTCCCAGACTCATGGCATGTATCACCTGGTGTACAATAACAAGTTCAAGCAATGATATAAAAAACCAAGCCTGAAGCAGAGTCAGAGCAAAGAGGAACATCTGCATGAGACACCAACTTGTGTTCAGGTTGGCTGCAAAGAACCATGTGTGTGTGCACAGACACTACACTGGCATGACAGCTAGATCGGAACCATCCAGATGTGTGCTCCGCACTCCACCAGATAAGAAGCTGCAAGGTGAGAAAGCCAAGACCAGAGCTCTGGATGTGACCCGGATCTCTCCTTGACTTCCAGACAGATGCTCCCGGTTCCAACCCATTCTGTATGTGCAGCACAAGATGCACCTCAGCCTCCTCTATTTGACTAACTGCCATGACCAAGTGCCTGGGGAACAGAAGAATACTGCATGGTTGCTTACATTTGCTCTGTACGCCTCCCTTCCACCTTCCCATGCTGTTTATAAAGGCACGGATTCAGTCTTTGTCTGAGCCACAGTCAAACTGACCAAAAATGCTTGCACCTGAACTGCCTAACATGGAGTTCAGGGACCCTCCAGAAATGAATGGAACAACCCAGGAGAGACCACAGACAGAAGACAAAGCAACATTCACCTAACTCCAGACAAACAGTGAAATTTAAAATGAAACCATGTTAAAAGAGCTTCTTTTCAAGGGGACAAATGGGGGAGGAGAGTGCCAGAAGAAGAGACCCAACAGGGACAGGATGTCACTCTTACTACTATAGAACTTTGGCCAACAAGCTTAGACCAGACTTAAGATGCCCAAGAATTTCCACCTCAATATCCATTTAACTAACAAACACTGGCATGTTTTAGAAAACTCTCTTCCCCAACTGCAATCACTACGATGACCCAAGCACCCTATAAAGAGATAAACCCTTCTTTTGGCAACAGCTAAGGGAGCAAAGCTTCTAAACCCAATTCAAAGCTGAAGGACTTTGGAATTCCACTGAAACAGTGTGGGAGCACCAGCAGCTAAAATTTAAGGGATGTTAAAGGGGACTTTGCAAAACCCATGCTATATAACAAAGTCTGAACAGCATACACCTTGCTTAAGGAGGGTTAAGGTTGCCTCACCTTTAATTTTTCATACTTCTTGGAATAGGCTTCCATGGCTTCCTTGACCTGCTCTGGAAGCTCTAGCTTCTCCTCTTTCAGCGGTGGCCAGAACTCACTCGACAGGATAACGGCAACGAGGCTGAATGGTGGCCTCTCCTCCTCTGGGAGTTTCTCTTCCTCATCACGAATGTTGGCATTAATCCGTCGTGAGTCAGCCATGTCCTGGAAAAGGCAGAGGAAGCTAAGGCAGCTCCTTCTGTTCCAAGTCACTGCTAACCCTTAGTAAAGGAGAAGCTTAAACAAGGTGGCTAGGGTTGTCTCCAAATGATGATGAGGACGTTGAAAAGGACATGATCACGCATGTGCACTAGAAATTCTGTTATATACTCAGAAACATCTGTGGGGAGGTTGAGGAAAGGCTTACAATGCAACATTAGCCTATACCAGTGTCCCTCCAAGCCTGTGTTCTTCCCACAGCGCTCCAAGTGAACTAAACTCAAGACTCCCAAACCTAGAGGGGCTGGAAGAGCCCAGCTCTTCGGTGCCAGAATACCATACTGCAGGAGGGGCAGGACAGCCAACAGCACCAGAGCAACCATCCCTCAGAGTCGATAACCCAGCCCACAGGGTTTAAAAAACAGACATGATTTGGAATGCACTTCTGCCTGCCACAGATCAGCCCCCTCACGGGGATTTTGGGAACCCCACTTTCCTAAAAGACCCTTTTTGGGTCACTCCTCAAGTGCCTCCCCTTCCCCAATGAGCTCAATCACCAAGGACTTGAATATTTNAACATGACTTCACAATAGTGCATCTGAGCTTCTCCAAACCGCAGCTTCAGCAGCTCCACATTGCGGATTTCCCTGATAGGAGAAACAACAGATCAGCCACAGGTCCCTCAGACGGATGAGCCTGGCTTGGCCTCTACCCTCTGCAACACAGCCAAGAAAGGGAGTCCCTGGCAGAAGGCTGCTTTTCCTAGAAAGCTTTGCATTATCTGAACAGGATGTTTCCCAGCATCTACGTGAGGAACAGTCACTTCCTCTGTAGGCCAGCAGCTTTTTGAAGACCTTCCCATCCCTTTTATTTGGAGGACCATGGCACCTAGCCATCCCCCTCAACATGGTGCAACCTCAGCATTTGGCAAGCCGCTTGCCTGAGACTGCCCGTCCCAGAGGTGGCTGGCACCAGCTGCATTTCACAGAAAGGAGAACCACTGCAACTGTTGAATCAAGAGACACAGCAGAGTTGCAACTGGGGTTTCCTGATGCTTCACCCTTTTTTCTTACTTTGACACTTTCCACTGACCCTAAGCAGCCTGTGCAGGTTGCACGGGCCACCAGAGTATGTGGGACAGAGCTAAGAGGGTGACGGTGCCTCCAATTTCCTACATTCTGCCCTATTAGTGCAAGCCAAGGGCAGGACTGAGCAGGATGCAGCCTGAGAAGAGGTGAGCGCATGAAATTCTAGATGCAAACCCAAAGCTGCAGATGAAATGGCCAAAGACATTCCTGGCTCCAGAAACAGCTGCTCATAGTACCCAGTCTGAAGGTGATTTTACCATGGAAAGCCCTGGGGCTGGGCACTGGGATCTCACCTCTCAGCACTGTAGTTGAACTGATGTAGCAGGCGGTCAGCCAGAAGTGTGCGGTATTCGTTGATAAACAGATCCTTGCTGCCATAGATGCTCACCAGCAGGCTGATGATGTCCGAGGACCGACGCTTGGAACTCGATTTCCCTAGTGAAATCCAGCAGACGACGGTGTGAGGTTAACAGAGACCTGGCCCGGCCCAGCCCAGCCCAGCCCAGCTCTCAAGAACGAGCAGATGAGCTGCTCAAGACTACAGCCCGCCGGGGAATACAGCAGGCTCCTGGGACTTCTGGTCTTGGCATCTAACCTGGATCTGCATCAACCGGGTCAGGAACCCAGTCCCCTGGTTCTGAGATGTCATCGTCACTCTCCTGGCCGTTCTCCAGGGTCACCGGGTCAGCTTTCGAGAGCTCGTTTGCAAGATCACCAGAGCCTTCAGCATCCCCTGTGAGACCGGCCACAATCTGCCGCACCGTGTCTTCCCGGGTCCTGCCAACAGGCAAGAGAAACAGAGCAAGTGAAGGGAAGGGGAGGGAAAGGGGACACGTAAGACTGACCCCACAAGCCTCTTACCTCAGATACTTCCTGATGGGCTCACAGGCGACCTCCAGGATGACCATGGAGGGGTCGAGCTCCCGCAAGGCCTTGATGGCTGAGATATACAGAGTGATGATGTCAGATGTGTTGACTCCTAGAGGAGAGGGGCAGAGGGAGTCAGAGTCACAGAGCACAAACTAATGGCTTGGATACAAGGAGCTTGGATGCTCCAAGCCCCTCTGTTGAATGTGTGGAGTTGGAGGCAGAGGGCTTGCTGCCCTACTGCCCCAGCCAAGGGGAGAGATCAGATCCGTATGGCTGAGAAACCAGTTCCAACCGTGAACACAGGCTCCGAGACTACCTCGGAGCTGAGCCAGCTAAGCCCTGACTGTGCGTTAGGAGGTCAGACCACACGCAGCACAAACGCCTTTTTCCAACTGGACCAAAGCTAAACTACTAGCTCAGCTCCTCACCATACTGCAAAAATGAGGCAAGAAGGGGCTGGGATATAATCAGCTACTGCCACCCATGCACACTTCAACACAGAGAGCATGCGATGCACACAGCCTGGTTGCCTCTCACTCATCAAACATGGAACCAGACAATGGCTCCCAGTAGATCCCCACTCATGCCCAGGCTCCTTACAGTGTTATGACATACGTGAGGACGAAAAACCCACCAGGATGCAGAAGTCGCATTTCCAGAGCGCTCTTCAGGGAGCTGAGCAGCTGCTGCCTCTGATTAGTCCTTTCCAGGCAGAACTTCAAGTCCTCCACAGCAGGCTTCGACTCTGGGAAATCTATAAACCAAGCAGTGATTAGAAACAGTGCCATGCTCCGTGGGAAGGCAAGAGGAGACAGCATGGTGCATCAGGAGAGGAAGACAGATCTATCATTGATCCAGTCCAAGTCCAAGGATTTGAAGGATTTGGGTCTCTTCAGTCTGGAAAAAAAGATGACTGAGGGGAGATCTTATCAACACTTATAAATACTGAAAGGGTGGGTGTCAGGAGGATGGGGACAGGCTCCGCTCAGTGGTGCCTAGGGACAGGACAAGAGGCAGCAGGCACAAACTTGAGCATAGGAAGTTCCATCTCAACATGAGGAGGAACTTCTTTGCTGTGAGGGTGGCAGAGCCCTGGCACAGGCTGCCCAGAGAGGTGGGGGAGTCTCTGGAGACATTCCAAACCCGCCTGGACGCGTTCCTGTGCCACCTGCTCTGGGTGACCCTGCTCTGGCAGGGGGTTGGACTGGGTGATCTCCATAGGTCCCTCCCAACTCTACGATTCTGTGATTCTGTGAGTGAATGAACAATGAATGGGTCACACCTACCTCGAATGATGCTGAAGAGCTCTTCAATGCGCATGCTGGCGTAGATGCGGTAGAAGAACCTTTGGACGTGGCACCGCCAGCGCTTCAAGGTGCTGCTAGCTTCTGGAGAGGAGCGTGCCAAGGGACCATCTTGCAGAAACACCCTGCTGAGCCAGCCAATCACTTTCTCAATCCACTGCACAAGGAGAGGGAGAGCAGGGAGATGGTGAACACCACAGGCTGGATGGACAGCCGCGTCCCATGCTTACCCATCACCAGGCAGCTACCACAGCGGGCAGAGATGGACAGCTAGCCAAGGACAGCATCACCTCCAGCTGCTCTCCAAATGCACCCTGGCCTGGGTTATAGCTGGGGAAAGCCCAGCTGTAAGAATAGGAACTTTAACTAAATACAGGATGTTGACTATGCAGATGTGTATGAGAAGGTAAGGGGTGACTGAGGACTGTGCATAGGTGCTGGGCTCCAAAAAGGGCAGGGTATATTCAAAAACTTGCAGAATATTCTATTCTTGCAGAATTCCATTCCAGTCTATACTTGCAGAACTATTCTCTTCATGAGAATATGAGCAAATTGTGCATCACACCACCTTTGGCCCAAAATTTCTATGATTTCCTGAAAGCAATGAAAAGCAAGCAAGCCATCCCAAGGACCCACAGACAACCAACCAAACTCAGGCACCTGAAACCAAGACTTCAAATACCAGCCTAGTCACTGAATGGTAAAATAAAAACCTGAACAGAGAGCATCAGAAGGCTACTTTTTTATATTTGAGATTTAGTTTTCTACGAAGACGTGTAATTATGAAATTTCAAAGGTACTCAACTACAATACCCAGATTCAAAATAAATGCTTTTCTTTAATTTCCCCTTTAAGGTGGCAAATACACGGTGCTTCCTGGGATAGTATTTTGGTATTAATAGCTACTAGATATTAATATTTTTTGATAACCACATTCTGACAGCCTGAAACAAAAAATGCTAAGTCAAGGTCAGTTTGCTGATGTTAATTTTTGATTATCTACTTGACTGAGGAAACATAGAAGAAATGCACAAGTTCTGCCAACGACAAGGCAGGATGAACCTGAAAACTACGGAACACCTGGGCATCGATCTGGGCAAAACTGCTGATAAAGAATTCTAAAGGACAAAAGGAAAGGACTACAAAATTGAGTTGCTTTGCATCAGTTAAGGAATACAATTATTAGCAAACCAACCCATTTTTCCACGTGAGTTTATCTTCTCTGCGTGCTCCTGTTGCAGCCTGATTACCAACCCACACTCCAGGCTGCTGCTGCTGGGTCTGAAAAGGGGGTTTGCTGTTAACACTTGTACTTTTAGCAAACTGTTTCTCAGACTTCTATTTTACCTATAGCAAGCTGTTTCTCAGACCTCTATTTTACCTTTAGCTTGCCAGCCTTGTGCTTTTTTACCTTAAAATCATCTCTTCCTAATTCTGACCTGCTCCAATATTCTACGGCCAAACACACTGCCCTTTCTGAAGAGGTGGGAGCAAAGGGACCTTCTGCAACACCTGAGACGTGGAATGCGGTTGCATTTTCTCTGGTGCCCTTAAAGTAGTCCTTAAGGGCAGGTCATCCAAAAGCATTTCACACTAGGTCCAATAAAGAAAGTGTTGCACAGCAACTAAAGGAAAGTAAATATAAAAGACTGCTGATGTTTGCAGACAACAAAAAAGGCCGGCGTGGCAAACAGCAAGGAAACCAGGGCAACCAGAGAGAGCAGTGGGGTTTGCATGGCAACCTGACTTCACACATTGTTCTTCAACACAGGCAAAGGCAAGGTCACGCATCGACGAACAAAGAGTGCCGGGCAAGCCTGCAGAGCCAGGACTGTATCCTGGAAGAGCCATAACACAGAAAAGAATTTAATTTTAAGGTCACACTGGGTAAACAGCCCAACACAAACTCGGTTTAAGGTAGCAGGAAAACAACTGGGTAGGTTCAAGGAAGGATTTTAATTCTGTACATGGCCCACTGGGGAGATCAATACCCGAGTATCACCTCCCATCCTTGCTTCCTATTTTCAAGGAGTGCTGAAAAATTGGAAAGAGGACAGAGAACATCCACACAAATTCTAATTATGGGCCCACCTACCCAGAGGGAGGGTCCTCGGCAGGCTAGGTGGCACTACATGTTCCTGTAGTTCATGAAACGGAACCACAGAAATTCCCTCATTACTATGGACGTCACCAGGTGAAATACAACGGCCCATTATGCACAGGTCAGAGCAAACCTTCCTCTCTAGCATAAATCAAAACGGGGAGTTTTAACCACCTCTTCTGCCAGGGATGGTGGGGGTGACAGCCCTGGCCCAGGTGTTTTCAGGTGGTATCCGCCTTTCGGCTGAGCTGCTAAAGCAGTAAGAGGAGCAGTTGCACATCCTCAAAGGAAAGGCCCCGGCTGCCACACACCAGCCTTACCTCCTGGAACTCATTCAGGAAGGAGTGCTCGTATTCCCCCCTGCACCGCTGCTCCATCCGCTCCTCGATCATCCTGTGGAGGATGGTGGTGACAGCATCGGCGCTCACTCTCTCCAGCAAATTCAGCCGGCGGCTGCAGACACAGACAGTGACCCCATTCAGAGTGTATGCAAGCAAAGGTACGAGCAAATAAAGAAAATCTAAGTACCCGAAGGCACCTTCCTCCCTGCATGCTCCACAGACGCAGGCCTAGCTCTTAGTTTAAATGCTTTGATAGCCTGCATAGATGCGCTACATATATAACACATGACACTACTGCTATCCCATCTTCCCTAGGAACATTATTTTCTAGCCATCAAAAGCTTTTCATTCAGAAGAGTTTGCTGCTTTGCGAGCAGAAGGCCTCAGAGCAAGAGGAAGATAGCCTCGTATACAGGGAGAGGAACTTTCTGTCTAAAGATCTGCTTTAGTTCAGCCACCAGCTGCAGGAACCCTGTGTCAAGTTCTCTACCCAGAACCATGACACAGCCTGACCTCACGCGTAGCTCCTCCCATTTTCAAATATCAAGAAAACCTGCTGCTGCTCCCCATCCGGACCATCTGAGTGACAGCCACCGCCCCGTAACCTACGTACAGAATGTCATTGAGCTGCTGAAACTGCTCCATGGCTTTGGGGCACCAGCACTGCTCTCTCTTGCTGCTGCAGCCTGCGCACAGCGGGCTCTCTCCTCCGCCCTCCTCTGTGTCACTCTCCTGCTCTGTCTCACTCATGCTGCTCTCGCACTCGTTTGTTCCATCTTCTCCTTTCTTCCACTGCTGCATGTATATCCTGAAAGTCCGGCTGTAGAACTGCTGGATCATTTCCTGGAAGGACTTGGTAGTGGAGAAGAAAAGGATAGCTTTGAACATGGTGTAGACCTTTTCTTGCAGCATCTGAGCGCCTGTCCCCAGCAGCAAGCCCGCCTTGGTCCACCTCTCCAGAAGTTCCAGGCTGTTCAGGTAGGGGTCCAGGCGGCACTTGAGAAGACAAAACGCGTCCAGCAGGAGCGAGGAGCACTGGGGCTCCTCAGCCGTGTTCTCATACTGGCCAATGCAGTTCCAGAACTCAGGGGCTATATTGGCCTGCAGGTCCGTCTGCAGCACCTCGATGAACCACTCCTCCACGATGGAGTGCAAGTCGTAACACCGCAGCACCTCCAGGGCTGCCCGCAGCTCGGCGTCCTTCAGTGGCCCCACAGCATCGGACCTCGGTGCCTCCTGAAAAGCAGAGGGGACACCGAGTTAAGCACGCACAGACCTCTTTGCGGCAGAAGGCCACTCCTCCCAAAGAGCGGGGTCCCAACTCTGCTGTCAGCCAGACACCGATCCTCCATGGAGACCTGCTGGGGTCTTGGCTCACTGCTGGAAGCCAAGTGCCACCTCCCAGGCCCAACACCAGCCACCGCTCTCCCTGTTGGCGGCTGCTGCAGGACACAGGCACTGGTGGGGAGTGTCACGAGCCACCCTTGGGTCCCCAAAAAGCCATATTTTGGGGCAAAACCTTCCTCAGCCCACGTCAGCTCCCTCGGGGAGCGAGCAGGGAGCAGAGCCGCAGCACAGACAGGGGAAGCAGCCCATCTTTTTGGCACGTAGGCTTTGTGGCTGGCGATGGGGGACGGCTGGACGCCCATGGCCTTTCCCCGACACCACCCCGAGCCACCGCACCCCCGACTCCCCTTTCCCCTTCCCCAGTCGCCAGCTCCAGCCGTTCCCCCCCCACCCCAAC
>VWZL01006089.1:153649-174906 GCA_013396915.1 Stercorarius parasiticus
GGGTACAACGCGGAGCTGCGGGAGGGTGAGCGGGGCCGGGGCCAGCGGCGGGGCCGGGGCCGGGGTCAGGGTCGGGGCTGACGGCTGGGTCCGCGCAGCGCTGGCGGAGCTGCGGGCCCGGCGGGAGGAGCTGAGCGGGCGGATCCGGGAGGAGGAGGCGGAGCGCGGCCGGCTGCAGAGCCGCCTCTGGGCGCTCACCCAGCGCCTGGCCCGCACTAGCGAGAGCCTGGCCCGCAACTTGGCCGCCCGCGGCGAGCTCGACAGGACCATCGCCGAGACGGAGGCAGCCTACGGCAAGGTAACCCCGGCCCGGGCCCCCCCCACGGCGGGGTGACCCTGGCCCGGAGCCCCTCCACGGCGGGGTGACCCTGTCCTGGGCCCCCCCATGGTAGGGTAACCCCGTCCCGGGCCAACCCGTGGCAGGGTAACCCCGGACGGGGCTGCCCGGGGGTCAGGGCACCCAGCCCAGGCGGCCCCCGCCAACGGGAGGCCAAGGTTTGGGCTGGGGGAAAGCACATTGTCAAAACACATCAAAAATCCATCATTCGTGGGGAGAAAAAAGAAGGAAAGCAGAGCCAAGGCGTTGACCCAGAAGACCATGAATTCGTGCAGGTAACAACAAACTGTGATGCTACCAGACACATTTTCCCCCCAGCTTTCAACGTAATTTCTTCCATCTTTAATGGAATAATATCATTAAAAGAGTAGGAACATTGGACCAGTAAAGGGTGCAAGGGCTGTTATTTACCGTTGGCAGTAAACGGTACTGGGGTGGCTCTACCCTTCCTCCGTTCCTGTGTTTGGAAACCGCCAGGCAGGGACGGCTTGATCCTGCGTATGGGGTAACAGCGGAATTCTCTTCTCAATTAAAAAAATAAAAGGATCCTGCTAGCCCTGCTTTCAGATAAGCAATGATCTTCCTTCTGTTACCAAATGGTAACAAGGAGCTGTTTGGTCCAAAAGCACCCCTTCCCCTATTAGCTGCTGCCCAAATTCTCCTTTTCCCTTTTTTTTTTTTTTTTGTGATCAACTACTCTGTGTCAGTTCCTCTTCATCTCCCAACATCAGTACTTTTATTGACAATTATTTTTCAGATGAGGCTGGAGCTGTTTTCTCCTCCTACTTCAAGACTCGATGGTTTGGGGTGAAGGGGAGGAACTCACATAAAAATTTAACAGCTTAAGAATTGTGTTGTAGAGCTACTCAAACAAACAGCTCCTTTTAAAAGTAAACCTTCCCTGAGATACAAGTCGCAACCCCCCAGCCTACAAATGGATTCACGTTTATTGAAATTAAAAGACACTCACAGCAGGTAAAAAGCAGAGGTGTTAGGAGGGGAAATGCAGATGTCCTGCCCACAGAAACCAGTGACAAAGTTCCTTTCCTGTGGATGTACGTCTCCTGTCTGTAATCACACTCCTCGCCTCCCCCGGCGCCCCCAGCAGCCACAGGACTCCACCTCCTCCCACAGACAAGGTGGCAAGATCCCACCAACACCTTCTACTTCTGTCTCATCCTGCGGGGCACTTACCTTCACCTCTTCTCTGACCACTTGGCGATTTCCACAAATTCATAGGAACATAAGCGATCTTTGGGGCTACAGCCCTGCTGTCACGCTTTGTTACAAACATCCACTGCGTTAACACTTTAAAATGGTGAGATGGACAGGCAGCGAGATCTAACCCTGTGGTGTAGCCTTGCTTCCTAGAGCACAGTGAGTGGGAATGTTAGATTGTGTACAATATAAGCTGAAAATAGGAGCAAATTAATAAAAGGAAAGATTTAGTCTGACCTGAGGTCATTGTGGAGTTGAGTTAGTCTTGAAGCAAATAACTTAAAGTGGGCAGTTTTAACTGGAAGACACCTGAAACTGGGTCATCTGAGCACAAGTTAATACTGATCTAAAAAGCCCAAGTATCAACATCTCCCTTAAAAAAAAAAAACAAACAAACAAACCAACCAACAAACCCAAAACCCATGAGCTCACCCCACAGCCTGCTTCAGGAAGTTCTCTGCCTCGTGCTCCAAGACAGAGAAATCGCTTAAGCTGTTCCATATTCAGAATGTGGGCACGAACCAGAGAATTTCCTCCAGATATTCCCCGCAGTGAGACAGGATGATAATGTCACCGAGAATTAGATACTGTAAGGGCTGCAGAATCCCTCTTGCTGCAAGGTAGATTCGAAGGGAACTCACGAGAGAAACAGTTTATGTAAAAATAAGCTATTTTTATTTCTTTCTTTCCCAGATTCTGGAGAATTCTCAGACATTGCTAGATGTCCTGAAGGGAGAAATTGGAAATGCTAGTAAAGCCAGTGAGCCACAAAGCACTTCAAAAGAAAAAGAAAACCAAGCACGTGGAGAAAAGCATTCCTAAACTCGTTCTTCAACCTGGAAAGGCCTGTTGTTCTGAGACAGCTGCTGTTCTGGTACAAGGATGCCACATTTAATAAAAGTCTTTGTTTTGCAGAAGTAAATTTTCCTTTCAGATGCGCTTTGGTATTAGTTAGGGATCTACTAAAGTTAATCCTCAAATGCTAGAGACCAGGGTAGGCATCTACAAAAAAATACCCTTAGTTTTGAGCACAGTGATAGCAAAGAACATCCCCGGAGGTGACTGGTCAGCCAATGCTTCTGCCCTCAAAGCAGCATTCACCTCGCTCGGCCAAGAGTGTGCCAAGAGTTTACCTGGAGCAGGTAGGGATTAGAGCACAAAGCCGGGAAGCACAAACGCAGTGCTCGGCAAGGTGTAAATCACAGCTACAGGGTGGAGCAGGCAAACTGGGAGAAGAAGCGGAGAAGTCGGCACACACCAGGGCACCGCGAGCTCCTGGTGAGCAGCACTCTGCACTCCCGCAGCCCCGGTGAGCCTCTCCTCACCAGAGACCTTGTAGGCACCGAGCTCATCCCTGCGAACAGCACGCAGAGTCCCAGCACAGCGCTGCAGCTGGCTGAAGTGAGGGGAACAAGGTGCAGGATATTGTTGGCTTTAGAATTCCTCGTTGATCCACAGCAGAACGAAGTCAGGACTAGTTCAGACACCTCATCCCTAACTTTAATTGCAAGCAGTTTGCGCTTTACTGTTAAGTTGCAAATCTTAAACTGGCTCAGCCCAATTTAAGGTGGCAAAATAGGGCTGCCTTAAACTGACCTGAGCTTTTCCACAGTGCAAGATGCTCACTGAGACATTTTCTGCTAGAAAAAAGCTGTGCGTAACCTTTTCTTCACACACAGTGCCTGATGTTTGGCTGTGGGCACAGCTACCGGCTGTGGGCACTGCTCCGTGTTTAACTCCGCATATCTGATAACTTATCCTTTAAATCTAGCAGTCGCTAGTGGTCCTGCATTCTTCCTCATTCTACCCCGGTCTTAGCATCTTGTCCTGAAGTATTTAATGAATGGGAGAAGCCTTAGCATGTGGGATTCACTGCTGTTCCACAGTACTTGTGTCATGTCACAGGCTGATGCACTGCCAGCCTCGTACGGCTCCTGGGGGGTCAGGCAGGGAACAGATCTCCAGTTAGCTTGAGAAGGACAAGCCTTAGAAGTGCAGGGAGGTATAAAGCATTCCTTTGTGGTATCTCCAGCCATCGTCTAACAAGCTGCTGAGTATCTCGTTAATATGTTTTGCATTATCTTTCCAGAAATATTTAGGCACCCAGGGCAGAAGAGGAGAACGCTAGAAGTAGGTGTGTCCTAACAGTTAATTCTGACCATATTTTTCAGCCTACCAACCTTCCTCCTGCTGCTAAAATATACACCAAAACAAGTGCAAGGTACGCAGGGCATTTTCAGTTCAGAGACTAGTGTCACCTTGAGTAGACATTCATCGTCTATATATAATAGACCAACCAATAAATGTATCAAATTTAAACAAAGATACCCGCCTGTTCCTTTGGATAGAGCCACACACTGGGGTACCGCTCATTTCGTAAAGCCCAGAGAGGCCGTATCTATTCCAACCGCATCTCTTTTAATCCCAGAAGTACAAATCACATTAGCAGCAGTGTTCCATCTTTTCCAGAGTGCAATTTTGACCCTGAGTTTACAGTAGTAGAAAACTTAAATGGAAGAGTCTAGCAGATTCCTTTGCATATTGGCTGCATTAAACAATTACAATAGAACTATAAAAATCCTAGAAAAAAAAAATACATATTCCTTGTTCAAGTTCCGCAGAAGAAAGGAGTGAAATCGCCTTCCTGTGCTTTGCACTAGAGGAGCAGAGCAAGCATGGCTAGAAGGAAGCCCCCCCGCCAACCAAGACAGATAAATCTTGGGCCTGGCCCAGTTAGATGGTGGAACAAAGCAACCAGAGGCACTGGCAAACTGGAGCACAATCACCAGTTACTAGAGACTGGACACCAGAGTTGGGTACGGAGAGATCAAAGCTATGGCCAATGTTTGGGAACCTTTAAGAGGCTCAAGCCAGTCTGGACACTTCTTTACAGATCAGTGCAAAATGACACCTACAGCTAAAGGCATTTATTCCACTTCCCATCCCTCGCACCATGCGTTCAGCTTCCTTCACAAGAACGTAACTGGCACATGAATTCCATGAGGGTTCAGTGAAACTAGACCCAGAAACATGCCGAGCACAAACCATAAGCCTTCAATGGTTTTCCAAACTGACACCCAATCTAGCTGGCAAATCACAACCGCTTCTGCGAATCCAGCTAACCGCCCAGAGGCTCCCAGTGCTCCAACTCCAGAACCTTTCTTCACTGGGGCCTCTGATGGGAGAAGTGTCACAAAAGGCATCCAGATCCCATCCAGTGCCTGGCTGTGTGTACTCCGATAAACACTGAGAGAATCTACATCCATCCTGGGATTACAGATCTGGTCTTAAGATGCTTTGCCTAATCAGCAGCTGATCTTGAACAAGGAACACGCAAGGCCACAGGTAGAATAAATCATACGCCTTAAAAGTAGTAGTTAGGTCCCAGAATCCAGTGCAAATATTCTCCGAAGAGGCCCGATAGCATCTAGTCCACCCTTGGCATCGGGATCCAACGAAAACTTGCGATGAGGGAAGGACCCAGAAGCTTGTTTCGGCAGTGCTCGCGCGCGCGTTCGGATGGTGCACTGACACATTTTCTCCAGCAGCCGCTGCTGCAGGGCTGAAGATAAAGCGATCAAAAATACAGAGCGGGCTCGCTGCTGAAATCGGAGAGTCCGCCCTTCTCTGCCGGGGTGAGCTGTGGAGAAAGCAGAGTTGACATGGAGGTGTCATCAAACCCGAAGCGAACAAGTACCCACACCTTTGGACAGTGAGGGCTGCGTTGGCACCTCGCCCGGGGCTAACGAGCACATTTAATTCCCCCCTCCAAACATGCCCTGGAGTACAAAGTGTGCCAGCTGCCTTCCGTCTCCTTTACACACACATGGAGAGGCAGCTCTGCCAGTGGGACCTTGTGTTGATCCCTCTGTGCGCAGTGGCACACCTCCCTGGCAGCAAATACACCCCACCCCGTCCACTGTCCACACCAACCTGAGCACTGGGATAACAGCACAGCAGGACAAAGCCAAGACCTGCGTATTTAAAGTCTCACCATGACTTGGCTCCCATGGGAATCAGATTCCTTTGGGAGGGGTCCGTCTGTGGCAGGCATCTCCTCGTACTTCTGTTCCTGCCACTCACTGAACTTCACGGAGTGCTTTGGGGTGTAGCTGGATAAATCTGCTGGAAGGACAAAGCTGACGTGAGTATTTCTCACTGCCCCAAAAGGAAGCAGAATCAGGATCCTGGCAGGGACAGCATGGAAGCTGCCCATCTGCGGCTCCCTGTTCTGGTTCAAGCCCCACTAAGCCCCAGTTCTGCCATCAGCTGGCAGCAGTCACCTCCATGAGCATTTCCACCTGTGTGGAGCCCCATGAGGGGCTGCAGGAAACAGAGACAGTGTCAGACACCATCAAGAACCCCACGGTGCCACCACAGCGCCTCACTCACCTGAGTTAGGTGTACTGGGATGCAAAGTGCTATTTGGGCGTGGAACGTAAAAGGTGCAAGACTTGTCCTCCTCTGTTTCAGAAGCATGTCCTTCCTCTTCCTCCTCCTCTTCTTCTGCTAGTGAGCTCTCCGATGGGTACTCAAACATAGTCTGCAAACTCGTCTCATTGAAAGAGATCTTCATCTAGACAACAACAAAGGAGAATTATTAGAAAGCAGTACAAGAAACCGTTGATCCCAATGCTCGCTCTGGCGACGGCCACCTCCCACCCCAGGGTTTCACTCTGGTTTAAAGGAGCCGTTGCACGTCCCCCCACCTTTCCCAATGTGCCTTGCCAAATCTCTTGCCACGCTGAGAGAAACCACAAAGGCAGATCACCAAATAGATGGGATGGAGTCAGCAGGCCGAGAGATCCAGAGCACCTCTGGCTTTTTGTCCTGGTACACACTTTGCCATTCTCTAACACCGATGCCCAGCAGCCAGGAGGAGCTGCCCGAGTGTCCCTCCAGAGGGATCAGTCTTGCCAAGGAGGACAGGAAAGCATCCACGTGTTGGAAAGGTGACATCGCTAATGCCTGCCAACTCGTTTGTGTACCCCTGCCCTAGACTAGAGAAATATCAGTGATCAGGACTACATTTTTGGGAGGACATCCTGACAAAAAGCTATTTAAGCTAGATAAAAAACAGGGTTTAATACCAAAAGTGAGAAGATGTAAGCAGCTGAAGGAGAGATGGTAACAGGTGGGAGCAGAGAGGGAAACCACTGGACAAGGGGGAGGTACTTGAAGGTTCTGTTTTGAAACCAGTTTTATTTAGTATTCTCAATAGTGACCTTTGCACAATAACTGGGAGACTGAGAATGAAGATGACTCCAACATGGGAGTTCACCAAGGAAAAACCAGAATTTTATGGGTCATTCAGAAAACTGGAGAGGAAGAACACCAGAAATGGGACAATGTTTAAGATCAACCCTTGCTCTAAGAGAAGTTCATCACCTGTGAATAACTGAGAAAGAAAATTTTGGATTGGCTACAAGACTGTAATCACCATTAGGATGCTCCTTCAATAAACCGGGAATAAAGCAGGGCATTTCCCCTGGAAACAGGGACTGCCTGGCTCCATCCTCCCAGTAAAACCCAGGTAGTGGAAGGCAGCAATTGGACTCCCCCTTTCTCTCCTCCAGACTGAAAACAAACCAGCTCCCTCAGCTTCTCCTTATATGCCGTTTCTTCCAGCCCCAGGAGCACTTTGGTAGCCTCCACTGGACTTGCTCCAGTTTCTGCATCTATCCTGCAGCAGGATGCCCAAACCCAGACCCAGTAACTCCAGATGTGCTGCTCCAAGTTGAAAGAAAAGCTGAGCGAAGGGGTTGTTCCCCTGCAGCCTTTCATGTCCTAATCATTACCTACCATTCTGCTTAGAAGATCTGGTTACAAATCATCTCAGCAGGTGCGGAAGAGATTCAGCCTCTTCACATTAGCAAAAATGAAGGTTGAGAAAAAGCATAACAGCTCTTTGTAAGTACAACACCAAGAAAATAAACACCAAGGAGCAGAGGAGAACTGCTGATGCCAGCATACAACAGACAAACAAGGAGGAAAAGCCTGCCAGGAATAAATTTACGCCAAAAGCAGGGAAGTATCTCGCCAATGCGGATCAAGGTTCAGGAGCAGCTGCCTAAAAGGGTGTTGTGATCCCTTTTACTTCTAACTACATTTAAAATTGAGTGAATAGGGTTATGAACAGAATTAAAACGGCATGGTTGCTTGTGACAGGCGGCAGGAGCTGGACAGTTCAGAAGATCTCTTCTGATGCTGTGTAATAACAGCTGCCAAGAAGAAAATGCAGCACATTTGCCCCGCGTGCCATATTTGCAGTTTCCCTCATACACAGAACGCCCCACAGGCCGAGGAACAGCCCGTGGCCCGAGCAGTTATCTAGAACAATGCACCACGCGTGCTGCCCAGACACACGTATTTCTTGCGACAGCAGCTGCTGCCTCTCTGCATCTCCTGCACAGAGAGCACGGGTGCGATGCTGCTGCCGCCAACAGCATCTTCCGAAGCCGAACCTGCAGCTGCGCAGGAGCCAGAGCCTGCAAACCACCAGTGAACGGGAGCCAGCCTGCAATTGCCTCACCCTGCGCCGCCCATGGACAGACATGCTGGAGCTCTGTGGGCGAGAAGGGTTTTCCAAGGCAAAACAGTGAGTATTTCACTGATGATTTTCAAAAAAGCAATGCCGAGAGCTTGAATCAAACCCAATTAAGAGAGGGAGTACCTAACCCTCTGCACTGCCTCCTCTGCACTGCAAATACACACGATGGAGCCGTGGGCTACTCTGCCCAAGTGCAGGACATACCTCAGACACTGGCTGGCTCTCCCTTCCCCATGCTCCCAGGAGAAATGGATGGAAATAGCAGAGTGGGAACCAGCTGCCTTTCCCCATTCCCTGCCCCAGCCCTGGCCAGTGCCACTCTGACCTTCTCCAGATGACACATGGGGAAAGGAATGATTATATTTCAGAGAAAAGGTGCTGGAATAAAATGTCCTTGAAGATCAGAGCATCCCAGTTGCTGTTCCCTGAATTTCTCACCCCTGCTGCTGACCTAGATGCTCCCTGATCCGAGCCAGGCAGTGACCACTCACAATGTGGTGTCTGTACTGCGAGGACAAGCCACGCTGCCAGGCACAAAGGCCACGAGGGTGGAGGTGCCCAGGGCTCCTGGGAACTCAGAAGCTATCCCAGAACCAGCCACTGCACACAGGCCGCTCACCAGCGCTGGCCAAGAAGTTCTTGGCCAAACATGAAAAATAAAGGGGACAGGAGACACGTGCCTTGTTTTTAGTTCCATCTCCCATGCTTAAATCCTAAGCTTTCCTGGTTTTCTACTAACAGGGGGAAGTCTCTAAGAAAAATTACTTTTAGTCCAATTTGGACCGAAGCTGTGTAGCGCAGGAGGAGCAAACAGCCTCACCAGGGAGTAAAACCAAAGAGTGGAAAGCAGCAGAAATGAGCAGGAGACACCCCCCGTGCGGTGCCCAGAGGCAACTCGCCAAGAGCCCAGCCTAAGCCCTGAGCTGGAGCAGCTCCCAGTCACCCACAGCCAGTTCCACTGGGGCCACGCTCGCTGCCTAGAGCTGGGCTGGGTGTCCTGCAGAACGCTCTGCCACCGGGGCTTTTCGGTGCCTGCTGCAGAGAGACCGCAATGCTGCAGGAGGCAACGCTGGAGATATTCAAAAAGAACAATCATTAACGACCGCATAGCCAGCCCCACGCACCCAGGGCCCCAGCCAGGGGGAGAGCTCCTGCGAGCCCCTAACAACACAATTTGCTGTTTCAGCAACAGCTCTGGTTGGGCCAGCGCAGCCTACGCGAAGGCTGACACTGGGCAGTCCTGCTTGGCATGAGGGCACCTCGGCACAAGCCCCCTCCCCAAAAACCACGCTGGCTTGCTCTACGGCAGCATCCCATCCCCCTGCACCCACTGCGCTGCTACCAAGAAGCAGGAAGAGCCCTGTGGCCGCTCTGCAATAAAGCACCCAGACGCACCCAGGCAAAGCAAACACCAGAGGAACAACCAGGCGCCGGTGCAGAGTTGGACTGTGGAGAAGGGGCTCTGCACGAGCAGCCGCCTCCCCCACACCTGCGCCCCCAGCGCTCAGCCAGCCCTGCCCACACAGAGCCCTGAAAAGCAGCCCCAAAACCCAGAGCGATCAACCCGCCCTGGGCTCCCCCCACGAGCTCCCCTCCTCAAGCACCAGGTGGTTTCAGGGGAAGCACAAAGATCTGTTTGATCCAAGAGAAGATGGAGGGTAACGTGGTCAGGCAAAACCAGGGGACACGTGGGTCAACATCGCTGCCATAAGAAAGCCTCTGAGCAGCTAATGAGCAGAACCGAGCACTGTGCGTGGGGAAACACAGGGAGACTCAGTCCCAGGAACCCCTAAAAAGAAAAATGAAGAGTTCAGTAAGCTCAGACAACAGATTTGCACAGCCAGCAGCACCCTGCCAGACGACACAGACTTTTATGGAAACACAAAAGGCAACAGGGGTCATTTTCTATAGAAGAAAACCGTACCCCAGAAGAGCCAAGCCCGCTGGAGCCCAGCCAGAGGCCTCTAACTCATCATGTCTCAGCAGCAGTTCCCCTGTTTCTGCCTCAGCAGCAGCTGCCAGCTGTGGAAAGGAAAAAAATTCGCACCCTTCAGCTGTGGGTATTTGCCGGGATTTGTCACTATTTGCTCAGCTGACTGCTTCAGCCAGAACTGTGTCACAAAACCAGGGTCCAACCCAAACCCACATCTCTCTATATTAATGCTCTGCCCAGCAATCAGAGCCACACTGGGAAGAATAAGGCAGGCTTTTAGGGGAATATTGTGCTGTTCAGCCACCAGATTTTTGTTGCCATAGCAAAAATAATTTATTATTTGCTAGGATTTGAACAGTAATGAGTAATAGAGTACGCAGGAAAGAGAAGCCAGGGTAAACATTGCCCAATAAGCATAAGTCTGAGTAGTCACAGAGGACTCACTTAGAAGAAAAAAAAAAAAAAGTCAAGCTTGTTTCAGGAGATGCAGGCTGTCAGGACCCAGTCTGCATCCAGACCAACAATGAAAGATGTACAGAGACATATTAGAAATAAAAATAACCAGTTTACGGAAACCAACCTGCAACAGGAACAAAAATCAGCGGACACCTCACCTCCAAAAGCCGAGGTGGGAAAGTCTGCAAGACTCCGCAGTTAATGAAACAGCAAACACCTGATGGCTTTTCACAAACCAGGGATATCATCGTAAGTCTCAGGAGCAAATCATGGGATTAATCTGCGTCCTCGACTCCAGAAGCAATCTCTTTAGTGTGGCTTTTCTCTTCACCCATTATCGCATTTGCTTCTTGGCAGGTGTGCCAAAGCCAAAGTGATAATGTAGGGCGTTTTACACCTTTTAAACAGGAATGTCTTTAGCAATCCAAATTCTTACCTCATAACAGTAAGGAAAAATAGTTGTTCTGGGCATTAAAAGAAAAAAGAGGAAAAAAATCACCCTTTAACTATATACCAGCAAGAAGAGTCAGAGTCAGCATACTGATCCTCCGTAATGCGGTTGTGCTACCCAAGTACTTCCCAAGATCCACGCAGCTGAGTAGCACCGGGGACCAAGATTTGCTCTTTTCAGGTTCTCATTTTCCTCTAATCATCCTCTCTCCCCAAGCAATATAATCCTGAAGTGGCAAAATTAGTGACTGCGCTGCCTCCCAAGGACACGCATGGGCTGCTGATGTGCTGCCGGGTGTGATTTCAAGCAGCTGGTTTAACAGCTTGTCACACCTGGGCAGCCAAACGCCGCCTCCTCTCTCAGCAACAGTGGCAGGAGGGTTTCGGCTGGCATCTGCAGGAAGGGCGGACAACAACTCAGCGTGAATACAAAAGAGTGAATGATTGAAGTCTCTGATGGAACGAGCATGGACAAAAATCAGTGGTTCGAAGAAAAATCACCTTGTGCTTCCGTGCAGTCTTACGTTGAGCTTTGCTACATTTGTTGCTGCACTGGTTGTCCAGAGATTTGGTCAATGAGACAAAAGTACATGAAATCACACCATCTACCTGAAAACTGCAGCAGCAGACATCTGGCAGTGCATCGGGAAGCCTGTGGATATAGAGTATCCCATAGAGGTTTGTGTGAAAGAGCCCCCCCAGGCTGGGCAGGAAAGCTCCTGGAGCACCAACACCCATTTGGTAGGTTGGTGGAGGCTCTGCCCAGCAGAACTCAGGATCTGTGCAAAGCAGAGGGTCTAACATGAACAACCTCCCAGCTCCACGCTGCCACAGGCCGAGAGCGAAGGTCCCTGCACAAAGAACTGCTTGTGAGACTGGAAACAGAGGGTAGAAGCAGATGTTTTATGGTGGACAAAGATCCCCAAAGGGTTTACCCCGGTCTTTCCATCTGACCCAGCCTGACCATTCTCATGGATCAGCAGATTCAGTAGAAGGAGGTGGAAGACCAGTTCATAAACTGCATACCTCTGCGGGGACCTTCATTGTTTTCATTACAACCTGCAGACAATGATCGAGACAACTCCCGTGCGATGCAGTTTTCTCTCTGAAACTCTTGGATAAAGGATTTTTGGGGAAATGCGCCATTTCACAGGAGTTAGGAATGAGCTTATCTACATGCCTGTAGATACATGGTCATGTGTCAGCCCAAATGGTCAAATAACTCCAGGCACAATCTCTGTGTGCGGCTGCCTGGAATAGTACCCCAGGAGCTTCAGTAGCACCAACATATTACCAAGGCATTTGCTATCATTTGGGAGAAGATAAGGAGCTTTTGTACCTCTAAAGCCTTTCCTTGACACAGGAAGAAAGGGTTTTTCCCTGACAGATACCCAGAGGAATGGGAGGCACTTGAGGTTTGGTTCCTCTATCAGATTAACCTTGTACTACTATGGCTGAAGCAGCCTAAGTACGCCCAGAAAAATGCAGATGGCACTCGAGAAATGTACTTTTCCGTCATTCTGTACAAAAAGAAGAGTTTTGGGGCACAGGAGTTGGCTGCTCCACCATAGGCTCACTTGATAGTGCTTTTTCAACTGTTTCCTAAAACTGAGTTTTGCTCAAGGTTTAACTGCATCACGGAGTTAGTTACAGACTAGAGCTAGCAGCAGTGAAGATTTACAGCAGTAGCATGTCAAGGAAGCACTGTGTTGCTGGGAGAGGAGAGGTTGCCTTCAGGACCACATCCCAGCTCCCAAGCCACATGGCAAAACAAGAAAGTCTCCATTTACAAGGCAACCCACAAAGCCAGCTCTGTGTAATCAATATGCTGAAGCACATGGTAGATAGGAGCAATGCATGGAGATTCGAAATATTAAACTCCTTGTACAAGACGCGGGGAAGTTTCAAATTCCTGATGAGAAGTGACAGGGTAGGGACAGTCCTGGAGCACGGAAGGGCAGGCAGCTTTGTTAACTCTTCCCTTGACTGTGTCAGCCAAGAAGAGACTCCAGCGCCCAAACAACCACGGGGCAGTCGGAGCCCCAGTCTGAGACGCTACAAAGCAGCTATTCACCCAAGGAGCCCTTCGTTCCTCCGCACATCTGCGGACAGAGGAGCCAGAGCCTTCCACAGCTTAACAAGCAATTCAAATATTACTTACTTAGCCCATAAAAACTGGACAAATCTCCCTACATATCCGGAACAGATCTCATCTGAATACACAAAGAGAGCAGGCATAAACAAGATCCAATTAGTGCCAAGACTTGGTATCTTCATAAACAACGCACAAAACTCCCAAACAGCAGAGGATTCTGCTTTACAGGCTAGTCCGAGCCCACAATTTGTGGCTACGACGCAGCACAGTGCTGGGAGATGCCACTCACAAACATTTCTGCGTAACCAAGAGTGACCAGAGCATTCCAAACAAATACCTCGGGCTGGTGCAAGTGAACCATCTCCAGCTGGAATGGGACAGATGGGGCATCATTTCCCAGGAAACATGGGGAGCCTGGGGACAGAATTACTCCCTACCCTGGCAAAGAGCTTATTCTAGACTTCAGGACCAAAAGGCTTCAGTGACATGAAAAGTATTAGCCGCATGACAGAGTTCATGTCTCTCGTGCCCTTTTTCTGTACTACTAATATGCCAAAGACACTTCTCCGAAGAAAAGTAACGCAGTGCAGCAGGTTCACCACGGGCCTTACGGATATGCCCTCAGACCTGCATTTTCACTAGCTGCAAGCTATACCATTTCCCTAAGCACGCAAGTGTTTTGCTCTCATAGTGTCTGAGATCTTTTCCTCAGCTTATTAGTCCATCAAATGCCTAGGAAACAGCGGCTCCGTCCTGCCAAGTCCCCAAGATCATCTGAAGGGCACTTCTCAGAAAACATCAGCACCGAGTTCCTTCGGTCCAGATTTTCCCAGGATGTTTGTGAAGTTTCTCTGTGCGATACAGACGCTTCACGTGACTCTTCCTACACAAACTGCCCACGCAGCGATATCGTTACAGCTTCATGGCACACCCCCGGCCCCCTGCAGTCGCTCAGAAGAGTCTGGGTTTACAAATAGATTTTTAAATTGCCCAGGTTTCACTCAGGGGAGGAGTGAGCACAGCCCCAGAGCTGCAGCAGCTCTGACTGAGGTTTCCTTTACTGCCAGTGAACCTGGAAACTAAAAATTTTAATTTTTCCTGCTGTTTCCCACACGTAACACAGACAAGCAGGACTTTGCCCTAGCCAGCCTGAGCGTGTACTTCCCCAACTCTTCTCAGGAACACAGTGAGCACGCACTGGAAAAAGCAGAGGGGGAAGGAAAACCCAAACCCAGGACAAACTGAATACTTGAGATGGAGGGAAATTATAAACCATCTCCAATCTGGTCCACAGATTAAGGAAACAGATTAAGATAACATTAACTGTAATCCGCGTGATCGGAATTCAGAGCACAAAGCACTCCAAATCTCCTCTCAAGCTCTGGGGCAGGCTGAGCCCTGGGCATGTCTTAACCAGCTTCAAAGGCAGGCTCCTCTCCAATTTGCGTACGAGTTTCTATTTTAGCTCTCCCGGCCCCTTCCCCGTCCCCTTCCCTGCACTGCGACAGTGGGGCAGGCAAGCAGGGGACGGGAGGAAGAGAGCTGGGGGGAATTTGGGAGCAGCTTAGGCTGTCGCTGTGGCACGAGGCGAAGCATGGGAGTGGCATGGCCACGGAGAACCTCAGTCGCAGAGAATTTCCCACTCCAGAGATGAGATAAATATGACTCATCTGCTCTGCGAGGGGTGTAGTACAACAACTTCAAGGAGTTGGCAGGCAGCGGGGCAACAAAACCCAACCTACTTCCCCACCAATAGCCCCAGGTCCAGCTTGTGAGGTGGTTTAAAAACTATAACCGCAACAAGATACTGATTTCTAGAGTCTTAAGCCATCAACATCATAGGCTAGGAATCAGCAGAATTAGAAAAGGGCAGGGAAATTGCACTGTCTAGGTGAAACAGCCTGCTGACATCTGACAGCTAGTGGAAATCACCCCCGCAGGGGAGGGACCACGCCTGATCATATAAGACATGTATTTTTCTGAGCGGGACTTGTCACTGCTGACTTCATCTACCAAAAATTCAATACATCCATGTCAGATACGTACGACAGCCTCTCCTTAAAGATGTATTTGCCTCAGCAGAGCTCAGCCACGATACAGAAGATACAACAGGAACACGCGAGCTCTCCCAGCTAAGTAACACCAATCTTTGTCCTGACCCCTCCAAAACACAGAGACGAGGGAATCTAAGTAATTTTTGCAGAAAGATTCTTGTTTCTACGACCAAGTTAATTTACTGGTGTTATGGTTAATTTACTTGTGTTATACATGGCAAAAAAATACTTCAAGCAGTCACTGGTATTTAGATTCCACACTGTGCGGACTTGCTCCAAACAGGTCCGGGCAACAGTTGGAAGTGTTCATCCCTGCCAACATCTCGAGCCTACACCTGGTTCTCACAGGAGACCATCTCCAGCAGAACCGAACAGCTGAAAAGCCACAGAGCAAGAAGCGCAGCAGGTTAGACCAACCAAACTGCTGCCCAATCCTGCTCACGACAAAAAGATGAGGGATGGTTAGAGTAATTTTTTATCAGACATTTAAGTGGGCATTTGGAAGCCATATTCAGGCACTACACAGCTTAAAACGTTAGAAAATGGACCATGCTGAAGTACATGTAAGCTGGAACTTTTTGAAGTTCAGCTGAAGCTGAACATCTTTGAAGACAATTTTGCAAAGCAGGAGGAAAGCATTAGACTCGCAACTGTTTGGATCCCACCAACCTTGCTCTTGTAAGCCCTGTTCACTCAAGGCTGCAGCTCACCTTCCAGCACTCAAACTGCCAACTGTGACTAGCAAAAAGCTTTAAAACTATCAACAACCTGATGTCTGCTGGCTCCCAAGTCCTGTTATTTACAGGACTTTGGGTGGCCTGGCCAGAAGTCACCTTTCCCACAGGATCCCCAAGAGGTGCCAGGTCCTGGAGGGGACAAACATACTGTGACTTGGGATAAACTTCAGGAGTGACAACACATAAGGAAGGAGCAGAATCGGGGCAAATTCTGTACATGCAGGACATTCCTGACAGTGTCCAGCCTCCGACAAGATGAGAACATGAAGCCTGAAGAATGACAACCTCTTCTCAGGATCCCAGCTGGCTCGGCACTCTGCAGCCCTTTCCCGTCACTCGCTCCAACATGCCCGTCACATGTTTTACAGAAACCTAGATTTCTATCTTGCTGACAACTTTATTGTACGTTATTCTGGCAGGTAACCAAACCAAGATTGGTTCTTGTCAGCTCAGCCGAGCTAGATTTTATCCTCTGAGATCCCAAAGATCCACAACCCGCAGCAAAGCCTTCCCTTCCTCCTGGGGCTGTTATCAGGCTGTGGTGTCTTTACGACTTCTGTAATAACAGAGTATGAAGACGAGCACTGAACATAGGTCACCAACAGCGCTCTGCATCCTCTCCCCCACTCCCTGTTGAGAGTAAAGGTCAGTAGGTCTCCTTGCACCCCCGCGCACGTATCCTGTCCTCGCCGCCTGAGCCCAGCCAGCCTCTCCCAGCTCACAGAGTTTTCAAACTGCAGTCACACCCCCGCTGCCTTATCTGAACTAACCCTGATACCACTTGGAGAGGTCTCCAAACAGCCGCAGAGTGGATGAACACTCCTGAAGGGCATCTTAACACCTGTAGGAGGACAAGAGCTCAAACTCCCTGCCTGCACAGACAGCTCAGTCCCTGGGACGGGCACGGCTGGGGCTCTCCCCTCTACCTGCAGGTCTTGCCCGTGTCCCATCATACACAATCCCATGTTCACCTTCACGTGAACAACGACTGTCCCACCGCAGCAGCTCCAGTGGCGTAAGAGTTAGGAAACCATTTTTTTATTCCGACACAGGAACAGCATTTCTCTCTCTCCCTCATCAGTTCAATATCCAGCTCCAACCCCCAGACAAACAGCTGCTTCACATATTTGAAGTGTCTGGAAGGAGCAATAAATCTGCTTTTCCTGACGGGCCTTGAACACCAGCAGGCCACGGCAAAGTCCAGCCGCGCAGCTGAGAGCAGGGGGCTGGAGCTCCCTCCACGCAGACCACAGCAGCGCTGGAACCTCCTTCCATGAGCCACCCTCCCAGTCCAAAAAGCCATGGAGGATGTGGATGGAGTCAGCTCCACTTTGCTGGCATCTCCACCAGAGTCAGGCAATCAGTGGCCAGACAAGGGGACGGAAAAGGGAGGCTGAATTTCTGCATTTGAAGAAAAACACAATTTGCATCTCACAGAACAATCAGTGTAACTGCCAGGACCGCCCCTCTCCCTCCAAACAAATCATTTGCCTTGACCTTAAGCACAGACACCCGCCGAGCTGCAGCACTTCCAGGCTGTGCCAGACCTGCTGTTTATCTCGCCCAGATTCCTGCTGGGCACCAGCGAGCGGATGAAGTTTTCCAAGTCATGGAAGTTTCACTAAAAACCATCTTCTTGAGCCTGGAGCATATTTTAAAACCTTTCAGCAAAGCCAAGGCAAGGTTTGGAAAGGAAGATGCTCGGCAGGAGGCAGGTCTGCCTGGAGAGAACCAGCCCAAAAGACCCAGGTAGCTGCTCTCTGAAACCAGCATCAGGTCTGATTTTGATACTGCCAAAAGAGAAAGGACATTGGTTTTACCAAAAAACTGCAGCTTCCAGCTCACAGGACATGTCTGCATCTGCCCAATTCAGGCCAAACCCAAGTTTCTGAAAACCCTGACATATCTACAAAACAGAACCCTTGGTTTTGGCCGGTTGCCTTGGAGACACACAGCGATCTCTTGGGAAGAAACCAAGGAATGTGTCCTCATACTAGCTCCTTCCTTTTCAGGCATCAACACTCAGCCTTATTACCCAGAGTAAAAGCCACAAACATCCTCTAGGTTAAGAGTAAACAGAAATCTTTCCATCGGCTTTCCACTGGCTACAAAGTCAAACGACACTCCATGCTTGCCGCCTCCAGCAAGGAGAAGGGAAATGAAACATGGTGTTTCTCCCGCTACATCACCACATTTCATTTTACCCAGAAACTTCTGTCTCTTTACTACTTCTCCTTAAGCTGGATCTTATTTTCCAAAGAGTCCCCATTTGTTTCAGCCTCCTGAGCTCTGCAGCGTAACAGGCAGTTCCTCTTTTGCCTTTCACTGTCTCTCTTCTCAGAGACTAGATGCGTATGCAAGCTCTCATGCAGGACATCCCCCACGAGTAATTCTCAGTGAACGCTGCTACAGTTGTATGTGACGTGCACAGTATTTAGCACGCTTCATCTCCAGAGTGCCTACAGAGTGCTCTTAATGCTGTTAAGCTGATAAGAACAGAAGCGGAGAAGCTACATGACCTGCCCAATGTCACACAAATCCAACAGAGAGCAGACAAAACAGTTGTCAGCCAATTTTAAAGAATTGTATATTTTAGGTTGGGAAAGGACCTCTGGAGGTCTCTAGCCCAGACTCCTGCTCCGAGCCTGTCCAACCGGATCAGTTGCTCAAGGCTCTCCCTGGGCAAGTTTCAAATAGCTCCAAGGACGGAGATGCCACCGCTTCTCTGGGTTCCTGTTCCAGTGTTCAACCAACCTTTAAACAATTCAGTTCCTGCACTAGCCTTGTCCTCGTCTCCCTTCCTCCTCTTTGTACCAATTAAGGACATCTTCCACTGCACACCACTTAATTGTTTTCGCTTACTTGAGGCTTTATTCTTTTACCAGTGAGGCTGCTGCCCCAACAGCACCACCCTGCAGAGCCAAGTCAGCTCCACTGGCTGCAGCAGAAGCCGGGCTTACCTAAGAGAGTCTGTCCCACAAGGCTCCAGCAGTATTTTCTGCTCCATCCTAAGGTTACCCGTAGCTGTAACATGTCTTCTTGATATTTTCACCATTTATACCACACACTGATTAATACCCTAAACCGCACAGAGCCAAGAAAACAGCTGGAATGAGTGCAACCCAGCAGATACATAAACAGGAGAACAATTCCAGTCTGATTAAGCATTTCCTTGTAGGAGGACAAGACAACACTACAGGAGCACTGGCCGAGAATCAACACTCCTGCTTATTTGCTTATTCTGGATCTCATGGAGCTCATGCTCCCAGATCTGCTACCTGCGTTAGTCATCACTGAATTAACACAGATTGCGTGCCCTTATGAAGGAATCTAACGTCAAGCCAGGAGAAGCAGCACTCCCTGCCTCCCTTCTAAGTGAGATGCACCCTATTCAAAGGATTTCCTCAAATTATAATGCTCAGTGCCTCAGGCACCCGTGTGGATTCAGTCCATCAAATACTCAGTTGAATTTAGGTAACGGAACGTAAAACAAATCTTCCCGCTATGGAAAAACATGTCCCGTCACAGACTTAGAAACGGGGATTTGTCACCTCAGCGTGCTGCTTTCAGAGCCCAATAATTCACACTTATTCCTCCGGCGCAGCAAAATAACCCGATCTTTCAGCATGAATGTGTCTTTATCACATCCAGATGCCTTTCACCACCCCATACAAAGATTAATTCTCAATTTAAGGCTCACAAGGATCCAAGTTAGAGCCCAAGCAGTGAGAAAACCTGGCATTCCCTCCAAAGACACTTGGAGCAATCGATGTCTCGCACACCTTCAACGATGCTGCTGCCCATCCAGAATGAGCAGCCAGGTGGTATAATCCTATCAAGGGGAGTTAAGTTGTTGCTGATCTCTTTCTAATAGAGACCTAATTCTTGAGCCTCTATCAATAGATCACTAATGCGGGGAAGACGCCAACCACTGCACTGTGTCACAAGCCAGGCAGTGACAATGGGGAGCTCAACATGTCCAACAACCCCCAGACACAGCGAGCAGGAGGCAAGTCTGCAGCCCTACAAACCATGCGACTCACCTCCAGTTTCTAAATGCCAGAAATATTTTACTTTCCGTTATCATACCTCCAAGAAGTGACTGTGGGAGAGGCCCTGCAGTTATCACAGGTCATATCCCACCCCCATCTACTCGGCGGATCAGCACCCAGTGCCCCCTCCCCGAGGGCAAGCCTCTGGCTCCCAAAAGGACCAGAAAAATGATGCCCATCTTCCCACCCAGTGCCTCATGGAAAGACAAGCCAAAGGTAGTACCAACTACTTCCAGCCCAGCTGATCAGCACAGAGGCACCCCAGGCAGTTACCTTCTTGCGGCGGGAGCCTGTCTTGCTCATGCAGGACCTCTCCAGGGACAGGTATCCCCCGATCACTTCAATCTCATTCACAGTGGGGTAGCGCTTTTTATGGGACACCCCCGCTTGGGGCACATCGGCATTCTCCAAAGCTTTGCCTTTGCTTTTGCTCTCCTCCTCCTCCTCTTCCTCCCGCTGCGGCCTTCCGCTGGCATCAGTAAGAGTCTGCAGCCCCGAGGAAACGGGCTTGCTTTTGGGCACGACAGTGAAGGTGCTGCCTCCCCTCTGATGGGGGACAGAGTGTGGTCTGTAGAGGGGCACGGAGGAAAACTCCATCTCCAGGTCAGGGCCGGCTCCTCCAGGCTGGTCAACCAACTTCCCCGTCCTCACGGCCAAGCCAGCCCTGGGGGAAAGCTCCCCGCTCTCCGGCTCCACAATGTCATCGATGTAAGTCACAGGTACCAAGGGATCCAGAGGCGCCGGCGGGGAAGCAACGGGCTCTTCCTGCTCCGGGGCGGAAGCCCTCAGGGGCTCCTTGGGTGCCTTCTCCTCCGAGGACGGCGGTGGCCCGGACCTGGCGCTCTGGGCGGGGGGCAGAGCCGGGCCACCCTCCCGCCGGGGCACGAAGAGGAAGGAATTGCGTGAATTCAGGCGCAGCTTGGCCAGGGCTTGGGCCTGCAGGTCGTGGGCTGGGATAGCAGATAAGTCGGGCTTGGGGGCCGGGTGGATTTCGAAGGAGTCACCGGCCCGGGGAGCAGAGGCGGAGAGCGGCTGAGTAGAGCTGGTGGCACTGGGGGCCAGACTGGCACTGAGTGGGGGGGATGTGGCCACTTCGGCCTCCTCTGGCTTTGGCCTCCTGGCATTGGCTCTGGCATGGGAAGTGCTGGCGGGTGGCACGGATGGCACTGGCGGCCCCTTGGGCGGCGCAGGGCGGCCGGCGGGGACGGAGCCGGGCTCCGGGAGGCGGCTGCCGGGGGGCAGCCCCCGGGGGGTGACGGTAAAGGAATTGGAGCCGATCTTGTGGAGAAAGCAGTTGGCCTGGGGGGCTGCGGCCTTGGGGGTGGCCGGCACCGCCTGGGGGGCTGCAGCCCTGGGGGGAGCCGGAGCTGCCGGG